>VDFB02000002.1:75465163-75492050 GCA_007258455.2 Sequoia sempervirens | reverse complement strand
ATTGATTTATTAAAAAACCTCATTTTCCCTCAACATGACAAGACAAACATGGCATTTATTGTTGTTTTTCTTCTCCCCCTCTCAAAATTTATTGCAAATTTGAATTCAAATTCTCCCTCTCATGGGCACTCTTCCCAAATCTTGCACAACCATTGACCACTCACCATTTGACAAGTGTCATCTTCTCATTAGAGGATCTTTAGTCCCACATTCACCATCTTGGCCAATCTCTCATCAACAAAATCTATAAAATAGGGCCTTCATTCTCATTCATGGATCCACAATTTTATGCAAGGTTACTCTCTTCATTTGAGATTTGATCTTGTTCATCATCACTCCACCATCTTCATTTGCATTTATCATTTGAGCTTTGATCAAGGATTGGGAAAGGGTCACTAGCACATGTGACACCAATCCAACTATGGAATAGGTAGCTTGCTTTTGTTTTCATAATGCTTTAGTCTTTTTATCATCATTTGTGGCATTTTGAAAGCATTTGCAATGTATTTCATAGGAGTTTACTTTGAAGGATTTGTAGGTACTAACCCTTGTTTGAAGTTAGTGTTTGCAGATTTTGAAAAGCATGCTCACAGTTATATTGGGACCCAACTTATTTGACCACCATTTTACCTTTTTCAACTTGCATACAATTAACTGTAGCATGCTGGCAATGATGATTCAGCAAGAAAAACAAAGCATTATACTTTGATTTGAAGAATCTTAACAAATCATCACCTACTACTAAGTGATGACTTCCAATTGTGCATGGTACTCTATGATTTGGTAATAAAAACTCCATGAAGTAGGATATGAAACTTTGGCTTTCTGCCCTGTAAACACCGTTTTACCAGCAACTCAACACTCTTTCTTTTTCTGTACAATTCACTCCAAAGACTATGTGCTTTATGAAAACCTTTCTCTGCTCCAAGCCCGCACGCTTTACCTCCACCCGCCTCTACTTCTTCTACTTTAGCTAGTGGCACGAACTTTCAACATTGGTAATACAGCTATAGATGCCTCCAAACATTTAAACCTTGCAAAAAAATAGACAGAAGTTATAAAAAACATACCTCCGTTACAGCTGAATACATAACATGATAACGAAATGATTATATTTTGCCAACTCATGTAAACTCGTGTGAGAAATTTGATCCTCTAAGCTTTGATTTTGCAAATCCACATGCTACATCCAATTTTCTATGTAGATGCCAAAATTTATGTACAAACAAAGCCGATGCAGATACCAAAACCAAATTCACACACTTGACTACCACTCTTCCATTTTTGTTGAAAGTAAACTACAAATATGCTAATCCATTGGAAAACTCAATGCCACATTAGCACAAATCTCCTTGTTTTGGTTTTAAAAGTTTTCCCAATGTAATACAACACAACTTTTATCATAGAATCCCACTTTTAAATTAGCACTTAAAAAGACATGCTTCCAGATTTGGTCGATGCCCGCAAATCAAACAATATACATATTTACACTTCACAATACAACAATGAACTTGATTAGTATACTATAACTCCACTACTTTTTCTTCATGAAAAGCTATCTAACAACTTCCTTTGTAATTGAAATTTGTAAATCATGTGATAACTCTATCAAAATATTGGTATATCTCCTTACCATTTCTTCTTGATCACAACCAACATTTGCAAATTTATCAGCCACCAAATTACCCTCTCTATAAATATGACTTACGTGCACAGAAGTGAACTTATCCAACATTTTCCAAACTTGCTGCATTACATAATTTATCTGCCATGAATCTATTTGTTTTTCCTTACAAGCATTGACAATGATTAATGAGTCTCCTTCAATTTCCAAATTTTCAATTTTCATATCAAATGATAATTGTAAACCATAGAGCAGGGCATTTGCTTCTACCATATTATTTGTACCCTTTGACAACTTTACTGATAATGCTGATATTAGAATTCCATTCTAATCTCTAATTACAGCCCCTGCTCCTGACAACCCTGGATTCCCTCGAGAAGCGCCATCAAAATTTAATTTCAAATAACCTTCTTTAGGTGGGCTCCAACGAATTTTGCTTCTATCTACTTTTTTCCCAGAAACATTATGAAGGCTACCTTTAAATGGTAAGGAAATTTTATTCCACTTTTGTATAACCTTTGAATCCCAATCTGAAAACATTGAACCAACATTTTTGGTCTTCAAAACATAAGCATTTGACATCTCAGTTATTAAACTTTCCAACTTTACTAGCACTTGTTCAATCTTCATTTTTTCATTCCTAAATATTCTTTTATTACGCTCCCACCAAATGGTCCACAAGACAACTGAAGGAATCACTCTCCATAGATAGGAAAACAAAGCAGATTTATATAATATAGGCTAGGACGAAAACAAGTCTCACAAATTACTAGGTAGTGGAGCATACCAACTTAACTTTTCTTTAACAAATGCCCAACATTGAGAAGCTAATGGACAATGAATAAATAGATGATTTACCTCTTCATCTTCATTCTCACAGAGAACACATTTAAACTAATTTGCAATCCCAAGCCTTACAAGCCTATCACTTGTCAATATTCTTTTTTTAATAGCCAGCCATGAAAAACAACCAGCCTTTGGAAGGACTGTTGAATCCCAACAAAATTTGAAAGCTCTTTGTGGCTGAATGATATTACCTTGATTCATTAGTGCCATATAACCCATTTTCATTGTGTAACTTCCATTTTTTGAAGGTGCCCATAATAACTTATCTTTCCTATGGGACAAATAAACACTCCTCTCTGAAAACTTGCTTAAGAACTCTGCTTTCTGCCCTTGTGAACACATAATATCATTAATACCTGCTTATAATGTTATAAACGTTATTTAATTTATTAATTAATTTAATTTAATTAATAAAATGATCTAATATTGGATTAGATTTATTTTATTGATTAATTAAATTAATTAGGTTGAAATGATTTAAGTTATCCATTTTGGGAATTAAAAGTGTTAATTTATTTTTGGAAAATAGAAATTTTAAAAGTTGTAAATTCTTTTGAAAAGGAATTATTAAAGTTTTAAATTTTTTTGTTGAAAAAGAAATTTTAAATGTGTTAAATCCTTTTTGAAAAGCAATTTTGGTTTTAAAATTTAAAAAATTCAAAATATCTCCAAAAATGCAATAACTATGGTGGATGGGATATTTTAGGGAAGTTGACTAAATTTGGGGAGGATTCTTTGAGAGCAATTCCAATTTCAATTTGGGGATTTTTAATTTCAATCTCGGATTTAAAAGTGGAGTTTTGGAAGGAATTTTTGTTTTTTGTTTTTTTGGATTTGGAGAAACAAGTTGGATATCTTGGAGGAGCTAGAATCAGAAGAAGAATTCAAAGCACCATTGACAACCTTTCAAGCTTTTGAGAAGAACCAGGTTTTCTTTCTATAAATTTAGTTTTCATTTTGAAAGGTTTACAAAAAAATTTATTATGTTGTTGAAAGTGTTTAAGCTCTGTTTGAATTGCAAGGAAAAACCCATGTCAAATCTTGTTTCAAAACTTGGAAAAACCTCTGTTGAAATCTTGAGAAAAAAAAATAGATTCTTGTAGAAAATGGAAAAGAAAAAAAAATAAAAATTCAAACAATAGAAATTGAAAGGAACAAAAGAAATTCTTGAAACATCTATGTTTGAAGTTGAAAATTTCCAGAAATTTGAGTTCATGAAATTGTGCTTGAAAGAATTTCTCCTTTTGTCTTTTTTCTGTAGAAAATTATTCAATTTGGCTGTAAATCATAGAAAAAAATATATATATATATATATATATATATATATATATATATATATATATATATTTATTTATTTATTTATTTATTTATGTTGTATGCATGTGCTACAGAAGAAGTTTCTGTAGAAACTTTTATTTAAAAAATTTCTGGCTTCTGGTAAAATTTTGAAAAAAAATTAGAGGAGTCTGTATTTTTTGTTAAAATTAAAAATATTATATAAAAAAAATTATTTATTAGTTGTTGGTGGGGTTGGGACACTGCCCCACAGCCGCGCCCCCCAACCATGGGAGGCGTTGGCTGTGAGCGCCAGCGAGCGCTGCCTTCACAGGCAGCGACCCCCCATGTTGGGGAGGGGTTGTGTGGCAGTCCCCAGTAGGGGTTGTGTCCCCTGTTTTGGGGGCTGCGCAGTAGCAAATGGACCTTTTCATTTGTTTTTTTTAATTAGTATAAATTTTTATATATTATATATATATATATTTAAATATATAATATATGTTATATGAATATATATGTATATATTTATTTTTATATATATATATGTTTTTTTTTTTAATTCTAAAATATAAGTATATATATTTTATATATTATTTTAAATATGTATATAATATATTTATTTATTTATATGTATACTTTCTTAATATAATTAATTAGTAAATTGAAGTTGTTTTAAATAATTGTGAATTTAAATTGATTTTTTTTTTAAAAGAAATATACATATTTAAATAATGTTTATATAATTAAATATATATGTATATAATTGTATATATACACGTTGAGTATACAATTATATATATATATATATATATATATATATATATGTTTAACTTATATTTAGATCTAAATATATTGATCCTATGATGGTTGTTTTATTATAAAGGATGCATAAAATTGATTTTATAATCAAATGATTTATTTAAAATTTTAATTTTGATTATTATGGATAATCGAGACAAATGGAATTAAATTATTAATTTTAAATTCCTTAATGTTGCCAAAGTGATTTGATTTACTTTTGAGTATGTGCAAATAATGTTATTTATTTAATTGATTACATACACTATGTCATTGCTTGGCTTGGATTTAGGAAATCCTAACATTAGTTATTGAGTTGCCTGAAATGCTTTCTAAGTGATGTTTTCATTCATTCTCGATGTCGGGAAATTGAGTCATTTGTTTATGTAAGTCTTCCAAATGGGGCTTTTCAGTTAATTGTGTGGGTTGTCGTAAAATGTTAGCCAACCTTTGGATTGTCTTGGGTAGTGCGTATAGTTGTATCATGTTGTTTCACCCGGTTTTCACGAACGGGGATGGTTTGTGCCTCCTTTGGATTAGGAGCAGTGTATGTGGTTTGTGCCTCCTTTGGAAGGAGTGGATTATGTATTTTGTCTCCTCCAATGTTTGGAGTGAGTTTTCATTATTTGTTTCATCCTTGGATTGGAGTGGTTGTCTTATCTAGTTTACCCATTGAATGGTGGTTTTAGCTTGTATGTGTTGTCGATAGGAGAGTGGCTCTTTGTGGGGTTCTGGCACACAAAGGGGTGCCAGGGTAACTCACTTAGGGTTTAAGTAAGTGATAACTTAAAAAGAATTAATGAAAAACTTTCATACTAATTAAGATAATGAATGCCTCTCTCATAACTCATGCGCTTATCAAGGCTTGAGATGAGACGAGAAGCACAGTTTGAATGGGGGTCCGCCGACTAGTAGAGGCAAGCTAGGGTAACCCCGAAGTGGGGGTCTAGTAGCCTAAGAAGGTTGAGCCAGGGTAACTCATAGCAAATGATGTGTGACACTCTCTCTATGTCAACCATGAGTCAATTTGTAGTACTGCGTAGATGATCATTGTTCTCTGGAAGCATTGTAACCATTGTGTTAAGTGTTGTTGTGTTTGTATTTGATTCAGTTCAGTTATGCATTAGCATGTGTCTAGAGGTAGATGGTCTTGTATAGGAATTCCTTGTTACTATCTCCTAGCACGAGGTGTGAGCCTTCAGGTATCACATGGTAGGGTGGAACGTGCACCTTAATCCGTTGGGTTTTCTTCTTGTTCATGTGGACGAGATTTCCAATTGGAGAGCTCGTGGGATCCTATTTCATTTCATGCTTTTTTTCATTTCAGTTGGAACTTGTAATTTATTGCCCCTCATTGGTATCGAGGTGGAAGATGTAATATGTAATCTTGCTTATTGGATTTACCTCATTTGGGGAATGAGAGTTGTAATCTTGTTGTAAATTTATTGTTATCTGAAATCAAGTGGTATCTCTTATCTTTTGATGTATTTTATCTTGTATGGAATGTATGCGTTCTTAATTCTTTAAGTAATTAATGTTTTGGCCTTAATTCATGTTTCTTGTTTGGGTTTAAAGTAATCTCAGTCTCGTAACCTTAGAGGTTGTTGCAATGGGTAGTGAACTTGCATGTTATTTTGTCCTTTAACAAAAAAAATTAGTACGTTTGAGTAGTTAATTGCAACTTCCTCTAGGGTTGTGTGGCGGGGCGTTAAATGAAATAAGTTATGAAGCATGGAATACACTTGGATTTT
This sequence comes from Sequoia sempervirens, assembly GCA_007258455.2. NCBI lineage: Eukaryota > Viridiplantae > Streptophyta > Pinopsida > Cupressales > Cupressaceae > Sequoia > Sequoia sempervirens. The sequence goes on along the minus strand of VDFB02000002.1, from coordinate 75,485,756 downwards.
AAATATTTGAAGTAAACCATCAATAAATATCCATTGAAGCTTGGATTTATAATGTAAATATGGACACCATAAATAAAAATGATATGTATTAACCAAATAGCCCTATAGGCATACATCAATATATGTCGATATTGTTGGTGTGAATAAGTTTTGTACCTAGTTAATTCCTTTACTAGGGACTTAGGGGATCAACTTAGTTCACATGTGAAGTTTACTTAGGATAAAAGATTATTTCTAGAAGTCTTAGTTGTCTTATCTAGACAATTCATAGTTGTCTTATCTAGACTTTACATTATCCTAGGTAGTTATGAGTTAGTTGTCTCATGTGATAGGATTAATACACTTGCCATGATCTTGTATTATCCTATCTCTCATCCTTGCCTTTATAAGCAAGGCATCTCTAGCATATTTTACATAGCATTGTATTGTGGTAATATTTCATTGTATCATATTGCAATTTTCGTTTGGTGGAATAGCATCTTCCATTGTTGCTTCTCTCTATTTCTTGTGGAGGTTATTTGGTGTTGCAAATTGAAAATATTGGTTGCTCACTTCAACATGGTATCAAAACTTTGAATCTTGCAAGCCCCTTCCATTTTTTTTATTAGATAGTTTCTACCATCATGTTTTCTGTTGTGATTTGAGTTTCTCTTATGATCTTGCAAATTCCCTGTATGCTCTTCTATTGTGTTTTAATACGATCTTGAGAATCAAAAAGGGTTTGCAAAGATTTTTTAATCCTATATTGCATGTATGCATTTTGGTAATATCTTGTGATTGCAACACTTTTGGCTATAGTGGAAGTATTTTTGGCTATTCGATTGCATCCAGGAGGCTTGAGAAAGTCAGATTTGGCTTTTGTTTCACTCGATTTGGTCAGCATTTGCAACTTTGGCAAATGGGGGTTTGAAGCTTAGATCTACGAAAAAAAATTATTGGAGCATTTTCGGCCCAAATGGACCCTGCCATTGTGTTCAAAAGGCCCAAAAACCCCTATTCTCATATCAAATTTGTCTATTTTAGACGAATTTTATTTTTGGAAAAAAATTATTTTGCCAAGGGGTCATCATTGTAGGCCTAATTTCAGCCAAATTTTCAAAAATTCATAACTTTTCACCACGGTGTCCATTTTTTGCAAAAGAGATATCGTCGAAAAGCTAGGTCAACAAGCTTCATAGTGGTGCAGGTGATTTTTTCAGATTTTACCATTTTTTTCTCTTTTTTTAGCCCAAAGGTACAAGTGCATTTATTGCTTGTAATTGGCATAACTTTTACATACAAAGTCAAAATTTGGAAAACTTTATTTCAAAATTACTCAGAAAATCACATTAGTTTCTTCCTCCCTAAGTTGCACTTAAAGGGGGATGTTGGTGTGAATAAGTCTTGTACCTAGTTAATTCCTTTACTAGGGACTTAGGGGACTTAGTTCACCTGTTAAGTTTACTTAGGATAAAATATTATTTCTAGAAGTCTTAGGTGTCTTATCTAGACAAGTCATAGTTGTCTTATCTAGAATTTACATTATCCTAGGTAGTTATGAGTTAGTTTTCTCATGTGATAGGATTAATACACTTGTCATGATCTTGTCTTGTCCTATCTCTCATCCTTGCCTTTATAAGCAAGGCATCTCTAGCATATTTTTCATAGCATTGTATTGTAGTAATATTGCATTGTATCATATTTTAATTCTTGTTTGGTGGAATAGAATCTTCCATTGTTGCTTCTCTCTATTTCTTGTGGGTGTTATTTGGTGTCAAAAATTGAAGATCTTGGTTGCTCACTTCAATAGATATAAGTATAACAAATATAATAAATAGCCATATATGCTTACAAGAATGTCATATAGGCATACAATGTCATGTATATGCAATACAAAATATATGTCCAAAAATGCCATATAGGCATACAACAAAGGACACTAATAAATAGGCATTCCCCTCTAGGTGAAGAAAATAGATCACGGGTGGCCTTTGATCATTGGGGGGATGGAGATGTGTATGAAGGTGGTCTACTTCAAACTCAAGGGCTAGACCTCCTATTTAATTCTTGATGGAGTCGTACCTATTACAATAATAATATAGACATTAATATATAGAAATTACATTATATAAAATGAAATATTTAACAAAATAATCACTTACTACCTCCAAGATATCTCTCTCCTCATTCGCAATAGTAGCATGCTCACGATCTGGCATTTCAAAGACCTATAGCAACCATCCAAAATAGAAATTAAACTACAAATCAATAATCATTTAATTTTTCAATAATAAATAGCTAAAACAATAAATGTAATTTGAAATTTACTAATCTACCTCATACCCCTGTCAAAGGCATCAAGCTCTCTATTATAGTAGAGACACCATGCTCCATTTCCCTATCAATATCAAGAGGAGTCTTTGCTTGCATCATCTAGAAATAAAGCAACATTATTCAATTACGAAAACTAGAAAAGTGATGCAAGAGAGCAAGAGAGCAATCATTTATGATGTCAAGCACTTCAAAGGTATAAATGAAATTCTACAGCCATAGTGTATGAATGCAATAGCATATTCAGCATGATAATTATAGTCAACATAGGACAAGGGTAGTAATAAGATCAATATCCTGAGCAACATTCATGAGCCCAATAGTGAGCAGAGAGATGGTATGCTACAAGCTAGTGATGATAGTTAGGAGGATAAGAATGAAATGGTATACTACAAGATAGTGATGCCACTAGCCTATATTTTTGGAGGTCAACAACATGAACAAATGAAATTCATAGATTATGAAGTGCATAACAACCTAAAATCAAATCAATTAAAAAGTACAAAGCATACTTACAAACTATCTAGAACCTTCAAGTCATTAAACATTATTCAATTACGAAATATATTTTTTTATTTTAAAATTATAAATAATTTGTATTACCTAAGTGAAACTTTGATGCCCACCTCCACTGGCAAGTGTTGTTGTCGAAGCTCCAAGATTAACCTTTTCAACATCCAAAATGAGATATAAGAATACCATTCATATATCGTTTATCCATTCACATGTAATATTTATAATTATTTACTAGTTACATACCTTCGTAGTACATGTGGTCATATAATAGGGAGGTGGAGGGCCATTGAAAATAGAGTGAACATTATGAACTTGAAATTTCATTATAATCATTCAACTAATTTAGTTAATCTTGCATTTCAAAATTGAAATTTAATAAATTAAATTGAATGAACTTGCTAATAGTTACCTGACAATCAAGGTTGAATGCCTCATTAAGGAAGGAATTTTTCATCACCATCTGATCAGTTGCAGATGTACCTTAGGCACTTGCATCCTAACTATGCATGGGATCATAAACACAAAGTGAATCACAAGCCTGATAGTAATGAGGTGGATTTATACTCCCTGAAGACTCGCCTGGCTCACCCTGTGCTAGAGGACTAGTATGTTGTATGAGGCTTTGGGTGAGGGAACTAATTAACTACAATGTATCAACCTCAACACTCTCCTTCACAATGGAAGGGATAGTCACATGCTCATACGTTGGTCTAGTGAGTGCTCATCTCATTGGTCATTGTGCATCGATATGTGCCCCCACTCTGTCATGTGTGGAGCCCCCACCTCTACCCTAGAAGTCTTGCATGTCAAAATAGTTTGGTATTTTATTGAGGATAAACTCACAATAGAGTTTCCTCAAAAAATATTGTGGCACTCATTGTTGTTGCATAGAGGATGGTCAAAAACCATCCACCACCTCCTCCAAAAATTGTTATTTATCCCTTGGTGGTTGCACCAATGGATAGGGAAACTCTTGCTTGAAGGATGTAAAGGTTGATTCATTCTAGGGTTTGAGAATAGTGCACACAAGTCAAATTTTGTAATTTTTTCATCCTTAACTTGTTTATAGGATAATTTATCTACATGAAATTCTCTAAACTCTTGTCTCTTCTCTGACCAACTACTTATTTTCTTGTTAATTGAATCTACATGTGATATTATCGATTCAAGTGATTGAGCAAGTGTGGTTCTATGTGAGGTTGAGTTTGCAGGATCTTTCAATTGCCTCGCAATTAACTCCTCAATTTGTTTTTTGTTATTTTCAATTTGCCCCATTAAATTTCCTTGAGTTCCTAGAGCATGTTGAGGAATTTTTGGAGGTGTTTGTTGAGGTTGTTCTTCAGTAGGAATTTGGGCATGAGGTGAATCAGGATTTTGAGGAGGAATTTGAATAGGGTTTGGAGGTGCATTATCATTTCTTCAAATATCAAATAGATTTACATCAAAAAATATATTAAATCTACCTATTTCATTGCAAATTCACACAAAAAATAGAAATTACTTACTTCTTTGACCTCCTTGGCATCATGGTGACATTTTCATGAAGATTCAGTGAAGGATTCAAGTGGTTTTGACCTTCCAAAAGCATAAGTACGTTATGCAAGGGTTTCAAGCCGTAGAGGAGAATAATTATTGGAATGAGCTTTTGGTTTTTTTTAAATAAGATATAATGTGCTCATGTTATAATGCAAGCACATTACAGCTTGGGAATGACTGAGCCTAAGGCTCAATCACTCCAAACCATAACACGAGCATGTTATAACACACTCACGTTATGGATTTTTTTTAAAATAAAAGGGGTGGCCACTTTTCAGCCCCCCATCTTTGTGCACCTGTCATTTCCTCATATGTTGCCTTCATGAAGTCTTCTCTTGCTTTCAATGACTTTGACATATGTATTTATTGCCAAGAAAGCTACCCTCATCCTTATACTTTTACCACTCTCACTTGGAAAGAATTTACTTGCATGGTATTTTTATCTTTGAGATCATTTTCTTAGTCATGTTGTGTCATGACTTTTGATTATCTAAATGGCACAATTTTTTGGGAAGGTCTATAGAATGAAGTTTGTAACCTTTTTTGGCCTAAATGGATATCATACATTCCTTTCCCAAAAAATTCCCATTGCTATGTCTTTTACACAATGGCTTTCATTTGGTTTATCTCATGTATCTCACCTTCCTCCCTACTCTTTTTCATGTCTTCATAGGATTGTCATCTTCATCACTGAAACAACAATATTGCAATTTCTTTACATTTCAACAATTGTATGAAGCACCTCTTTCATGAATTTCTTCTTTAAAAAAATATTTCTACTTTTCTTGGTTTATGAGGTCTTCCACCTCTACTGACTACAATTATAGTCTTTAATACCTATATGTACTATCACCAAAAATCTTGGTTGTCCATTATGTCCCAATGAATTTCTCTTTTAAAACTTGCTATGACTACCTACATATCTTCTAAAAAAAAATATTTGTCATATCTTTGTCACTCATGGCTGTTGATAAGGTCTTCTACCATGAACAAGTTTGTAGCATTCTCTATGATTTTCTTATTCTCCACCAACTTGTCCCTTTGGCATTATGTTCTTGATAATCCTATTTGTTGCTTGGTCTATGAAACCCTTATGTTTTCATGTCATTGCATTATGACCTTGACTTTGTATTGGATAAATCTCCTTGCTATCCATCTTGATATTTCAAAATTCCTTTTCCCTCATGAGGACTTACCTCGTCCTCTATCTAATAGTGTTTTCTTCATATGTTTTCATTCTCACCTCAAACTACCTTCTATGTTCATTTCCACACTCATAGGTTGATTTCACATACAAAATGACTTCTCACTGAAGTATTGTAAATAATATTTTTCAAGACAAGTCTCATTTTAATGATTCTTGGAAAGGTATGGGATGTATGTGTAAGTTTAAAAGATCACTTTTTCAACATGAAAAATATCCTTTTATAAGATCACTCCACGTGAATTCCTTGTCATAGTGTTTTTTGTTGTCATATGAAACTCTGTGATACTTTTAACACCTTTGAGCATGAGTATCAAGGGAACCAACCCTCTCTAGAGATTCACTCCAAGCTATGGGCAACCCACAGGCCCTAGAGTTTTTCCATGTTTCATTAGATTGTTGAGTCAAGCACTTGGCAAGGGTGCAAATCCAAGTGACAACACTTCCAATTTTGGATTTTGTGATATGGGGAAGATACATGTGATATAAATATTTTATCCTTCATGTTTTATAAATAATACACCCAATAATCTTCAATATTTTATTATAGAACTCCCCAATCATATGCCCTACCATTTTTTATTGGGTGAAATTTATTTATATGATTTCATGGAGGTCCATGGAGTAGATAGATAACTCATTTTTGCTAGTCTTTATGTAAGAGAAATTATTAAACTAGATAAACCAACTTCCCTAATTTTCCATAGTTTATATTTCCTCCATTAACAACCTTTTGCATAATCATTCTCCAAACACCTGATGATGGAGAAGACAAATTTATCATTTTTTTTTGTAGTTTATCTAAATTAGCTTGAGTTCTAGGTAATGATAATGATTGGACACTAAAGTGCCTTCAAGTTTCATCCTTCCCACCTTATGTAGCCCTATGGAGTTTCCTCCCATAGCTAGTAGATAGACTAAATAGGAGTTCATGTACAAATTTCTACTTTCTTTAAATTCTATTAGTTGGGTGTGCATGTTATCACTAACGATGCTCCCCCAATCAATTTTCTTATCTGAGATCCAAATAACATGAGAAATTACACCCAGGGATAGAAGTCCCTAGCATTGGGGTTACCCACTACTTTACTTAGCAAGGTGATGGCATCATTGGAATATTCTTTAAATTCACTTGTATGAATTAATATGGCCTTTTTTTGCTAATTTTCTCCTAGTGATTATCCAGTTATCATTAATGCACTTTTCTACTTGAGAAATATTTGGTTCATAATAATGGAGGGAATCCTTCATGTCTACCTTGTCATATTGTGCATAGTTAAGTAGTAAAAAAAAATCAATAGAATCAAAGTTGATTTCCAAGATGTTTTGATGTGTAGGCTTGAAAATATGTATTTGTCTAGCATTATGGTGTTGTACATAGGCCAAGAATAAATCTAGTTATTGCAAATTTATTGGGAATTTGGTAGCCTATACTAGTCCACTTTAAGTCATTCTTTGAGAATTGTGGGTTATGCTTTTCTCCCTACTAACCCTTTTAATAAACTCTCAAAGGTCCATTTGCCTGAGGTTTATGCCCACCAACTTCATTCTAGGGGGAGAAGATCTTGGATACTAGATGATAACCTTTGTACTAAACCTTTATCTCCTTGGATAGTTGGTCCCCTTCCATGAGTGCACTACAAAGACAATACTAGAACCATTAGACACTTCATAGGTTTCATATTCAAAACATGAAAAAGTGCAAATTATCATGAAATTAAATAATAGCCAAAAATTCTAAAAGAGATAAAATGTAAGGTAAGTGGGTTTCAAAATTCTAGGCTGCCCCATATGTAGTAACAAAGAAAGTTGAAGTCCATATGCAAGTAATGTTAATTTGACTATGACTCTTGCCAACTTTTATTCAAAGATCCCACTATGTAGTTGGGGGTTAAGGCTTTATGATCCCATGATGATTGATGCTAATTAAGTATTGGGGAACCTAGAAGTATGAATTATAACATGCAAGAATGTAGACATACATGTGCAAAGTGAATACCCTTAGTAAACCATAATGATCTATGTTTTAAGCATCTTGATAAAATAAACTACCTTGTCAATATTTAGGGATCCAAGATACTTCATATCAATTACCAATAGAGCATTCAAACAAACATATCCTTGGAGTCTCAAACCTAAAGTAAGAATAATATTAAAAAATTATTCAAACATATCCTTTAAGTCTCAAACCTAAAGTAAGAATAATATTAAAAAAATTCAAAGTGGGGATAATGTAGACACTGAAAAATTTCCTAGTCTGCGAGCATCATTTTTCTTGGTCCTCGTCTCCACATAATTAAATATTTTTTAATTATTTAATTAATTCACCTCTTAATCTTTATTTCTACTACGATCAATTAAATAAAATTAATTGTGTCACTAACACTCCCTTTTCTTTAATAATTAAATAAATCATTATTTATTTAATTATTCATCTTTTATCATTCACCTATAGTCAAAAAATATTAATCGTTATTGTCTATCCATTGACTTTTCCCATTCCTCCACAATTAAATAATTGTCGAAATTATTTAATTATCTCATGGAATTCCTTTCCTCAATTAAATAATTAACTTCAATTAATTATTTATGTCTCATCCATTTTCCCCATTTAATTAAAATTGATTTCATAAATCATTTTAATTAAATGACCATTTCCTCCCACTTGCCTTTTTCTCAAAATAAATAATTTGGAAAAATTATTTGTGCCTCCACTTGTCCAGAGATTCCTTCCTCATGAATTAATTAATTTCCAATTTTTAATTTCTCCATTATCCCTCCACTTTCTCATCTTTGAATCTCCGTCGTTGATTGCCTCTAGTCTCTTTTCGATCTTGTCCGTTTGTTTTGTAACCTCCATCTCATGAATCCTCGTTTGTCGATCTTGCCATCTTTCTAGAAGTAGGATCTTGACCATCCGTTTGAATGGTTATATATAAAAGAAGCCCTTCTCCTTCACTTTGTCCTTAACAGCCACTTATCTCCAACTTTCTTGCTTACAATTTGCAGGTATTTGCACAAGTTCTACTACAAATTTGAGGGCATAATTGCAAAAGAAGAAATAGGAGAGACAAGAGAAGTGATTCAACTTCAATGGGGAGTTCTTTGTTTTCATTTTGCTCTCTTCATTTGATTGTTTTCTCTTGTTTAGATTGGGTTATTAGCTTAGAGGTGTTGTGGTTGTAACTATTATCTTCGCTAGCTTGATTTTTCCCATCTTACACATATCAATTATCAATAGAGCATTCAAACAAACATATCCTTGGAGTCTCAAACCTAAAGTAAGAATAATATTAAAAAATTATTCAAACATATCCTTGAAGTCTCAAACCTAAAGTAAGAATAATATTAAAAAAAATAAAAGTGGGGATAAACATACCTCTTACCAATAAAAAATTCAAAAAAACATATCCTTCAAAGTCTTAAACTTGAAGCATACATAAAATTGAAAATGTGGGATCAATATACCTCTTATTAGAAGAGAATTCAAATAAATGTATCATTGAGTATAAAACTTGAAGTAAAAAATAAGATTTAAAATGTAGGTCTTATAGATCAAGGATACTTCATACCTCTTACCAATAAATCATTCAAGCAAACATGTCCTTAGAATCCCAAACTTGAAGTAAACATACGATAAATCTTCTAAAGCATGTGAGTGTGTGAAATCTTGCAAGTTTGAATTCAATGGTAAATGGGATTGAAGATTCATGAGGATAAGAAAATGAAGGAAGGGATTAAAAAACATGAAACCTTGAAAATACTAAAATTCTATATCTAACATCACTTCAATCTGTAACGCCCCGTCGTGCGAACCCCAAAGGACAATTACACAATAATTACAGCACAATTTTTTTTTTTAAAGTAAACATAACATACATGTAATTAAGTCATGACATGAATTTCATTTAAGTAGATTTACTAACACATACATCCCTTGGGGTACACAAGGAGTCATTACGCGACTTAGATCCACACAACGACAATAAAGAATAAAAGCCAAAGATATAAAGTAAACATTAACAAATGAACACTTACATGAAAAATTCATTGATAAGAAACCATGATTAACTCAACACATTGATTAACAACTACCATGGCCAATATCCACACTTAATTTAACATTACATTACAGTACAATGTTTAAGAAGTACAATGATACAAAAGTGTTTCCAATCATGAACGGGAACCATACAACAAGATAACATGATACAAATAAATAGATGATTACAAAGTATCATAATTGGCTCCAAGACAAATACAACTCTGGAGTTGTTGCAACAGCACCAATCCACACCTCTCGATCCTTGACTAGGGACCCAATGGGGTGCTTAGCACATTCCACCCGACCATGTGGGACTGAAGACCCACCCCTCATGCTAAGGAGCTGACAAGAAGAGTCCTCAACCAAGAACATCCAAACAGGGAACCACAAGACTCAACATCATACAAAAGTATCATAAAACTCAAGGATTACAATGACATAATCAACAACATCCAAGATTCAACATAATAACTTAAAATCATAAATCTCATCACATAAATCAAAGCAATGACCAGTAAACAAGTAACCAAAGGATGATCAAGAAACACTTCCAAATCAAATTGAATTAATAAACATAATACAATTCCAAATTGCAATTAAACAATACAATAACATCATATCACAGTACCATAAGAGTACAAGGTCATAAGTCAAATATCAATGAGATCATACAAGACCACAAAGTACACCAAAGATGTATCAAGGCAATACTCCAAAAATCAATATAAGACCATTCAACCACAATCTAAACCAACTCCCATAACATACTTCCAGAGGAACACAATAAAGTAAAACACATGGGTAACTAGGGGAGAGTGTCATCGCATAGTCCTACATGGGTTGTCCTGTGCTCTTCCTCCCAACTGGAGGCGCCGGTCCCATCTATGGCTGTCCTATGCCCTTCCTCCCAACTGGAGGCGCGGTCCATAGGGTGACTCATGCGGAGCCGTAAACCTCTCGTGAAGACGAGGTCACGACCTTGCCAACCATGGCCTTCTCAGCCTTCCATTAGTCTGGAAGCACTAATGAAGATGAGGCATCCATTTTTAAATCTTATAATGATATTACTACCCAACCCTCCTAAGTTAATTATTAGGTTTTCACTTGATTACTAACTCACTCGGTTATCCTGTGCCCTTCCCCTTAAACAGGGCGCTGCCCCCACGAGGAGCCACTCTCCCTAGAGACCCAACAACATAAAAACCAAGGGTTGTACCATCATAATTTGAACAAAGAATCACAACATAAAATCATGCGAGACATTACCCACCTTGCTACAAGTACAAAATCAAAGTCTCACAAAGTTCGTACAACCCTTTCAAAATAATGATACCAATATCTTGCCATGACAAAAGCACATAAAAAGAAGAGACATTGACCAACAATAAAAACAAGCCTCTGGAAGACTCTCAAAGGGCTTACACTGGGGTTTCCCCATGAAGAACTGACAACAATAAATGTAAGACCTCAAAGAACTATTTTCAATTCAAATATAATGAGTGAATACATCAAAATAAGATCAACAAACGAGACAACAAGATTTCCCTCACCTCAGGAAGCCCAAAAAAAATCAAATACTCAAGGACTCACCAATGAGGGTAAGCCAAAACAATAAGAGTTTCCAATCAACTAACAACACAAATTTAAGAAATAGAAATCCTCTCAAAACCCAGGAGTAGCTCAAGAGAAATTCACACCGAGACAACACCATCAAAATTATCCTACACTCACCAACACTTCCAAGGCACCAAATTAATGAACACCTTAAATACCCAACCACTCACAACCCCACAGAACACTCGCATAATAAACAACAACCAAAAATTCAAATGAGGAACAATATTTAATAACCAATCCATTAACGACCAGGACTAAATAACTTTACAACTTACCCATCTAAATTACTCAATTAACTAAAACAATTCATGATAACCATCACAAGTATTCTAAAAGACTCATCCAAAAAAGAACTTACAAATCAACCATTAAATGAATATAAAGGAACTTGTCAATTTTCAAAAGATTAAAATCCCATTTCACCATTAAACTATCCAATTCAAGAATACCCTAATCAATCTCTAACCATGCCCATACATATAAATTTCTCCTTTCTTCTATCAACATAATTGAAAACTACTTAATAATTGGGTAGTTAACTCATTATCATTTCATAACTACTTATGTTCAAAACATTATTTCCACTTTCCTTTCATCATACTAACTTAACACTTACTTCCAATATTTAAATTAATTGTGAAAACCACTTAAGACCGATTGTTTATACTTTAAAATGATAATAATAACAATACTCTAAATACTACATATTAAAACTTACCACCTTAAAATCTTAAATCTATTTAAATAAATTTACACACATAAATACATTTTAAGACCACTACATATTTATATATTTTAATTCTTTTACATACTTAACATATAAATATTTATAAAATTAATGCACATAGAATTCGTTTCTTCCTATAACTTATACATATATATCATTATAAAGGAGCAATACATATTCCTATTCTTGATGCTCGAAGGTGACCAAAATAGGTCGATAGGTGATTAATATAATAAAATATATATGCAAATGCTAAGAAGATTGAGTACATCGAATTCCCCAATCATCCTTTGTGAACAATATGGGCAAAGAGAGACGGCCCTGCACTCACAGGGTAACAACGAAGGAGTTGATTCAAACTAATCAAGGATATCTCCACCCACCTTAATATATATTTTGATAGACATTTATGCAACTGCAGTGATCCATAATAGACTACAATGATTAATTCATGCCCTGGCAGGTCTGCATGCAATGTAACGCCCATGGAACCACACTACCCTAACACCTAGAAAGATGAATAAAGCAAACATTGAGCATCAAATGGTATTGATGAAAAGGCATCAAACCTATGAGCAATTCGATACCCAAAAAAATGGAAACTTAAGGATTGTGCGGTGCAATGTAGTGGGGCAAAAAGGAGTGAAACTGATTCAAAAGAAATCATTCCAAGAAATGCGAAATCATTTTAAACGGTGACAATGTTTTAGCAAAAATGTTTGGTGATACAAGTTGAAACAATCTGAAAAGTATGCTTATGCAATAACAATCCGTGCTAACCTGTTATCTAGAAATAAAGAAGGGACATCCATCGAAGCATAAAAGCATTATTATCTTGTCATATGCTGGGGTTTCGAGTGCCCTTGAAGACATACAGGAAAAGGTGGTAGCAAAGACAAGGCTTGCAAATAGAATCAGCAAATTTATTAAATATATACACCCTACCATGTTCAAGGGCGCCACTGGAACAGGTTATCAAAGAAACTAGTGAGATTATTTAATTTACTCCACCTTAGCAAGTCTAAACATTGTAGCTGTGACGGGATGCCAATGGTTTCAGGGAGACTATTTAATTATGTACAGTGCCTCAACTCTAAAAGGCATAATAGTGACAGATTGCCAAGTATATAAGAAAGTGAATACAGGAATTTGGAAATATCACCATCATCTTGCATTATTATCATTTTTTCCTTTTTTTCTTTTTTTTAAGTGTTGCAACTGCGACAGAATGACAGGAGAATCAAGCAGGTTATTTAAACCTTTAAACTCCCTATTAAGTCAGATGTCGCGGCTGAGATAGGTTGAAAATGAAAAAAACAGAGAGATTATTTAAGCCTTTAAACTTCCTATGATGTTACAGTGCATGGTTGACAGGCTACCAAAGAAATCAGACAGATTATTTAAACCTCTAAACTTCCTATTATGTTCAAGAATATGAAACGACTCCTGAACTTATACGTTTCAAAGAGCAAGATGTTTGTAATATTTAGACTCGAGACTTGATGTTTTATTAAGGCCTGAAATAGATATGAGTAAGAGATATGCACAATTGCCCCAATTTAAAAGCAATAACAAGAGCATTTACATTACCTAATGAAAACTACCAGAGCATTTAAGGCGATATGCTGTTGAAAGTGCCTAACCGAAATAATTAAAGAGAGTGGAAGATCAAAGATAGAAAAGAACCTGGCTAAGTCGATGCCATGCAATCTTCCTAGCAACACGCAGGAAATCCACTGGACATCTTGTGGGGGAGGCCAGTCTCAGATTGGATCATAGGGAGAACTCGCTCCAATGTATGGGTAAAGAGAAAAAAAAATTTAATCATAACGAACCCTACTCTCCATGAACTGAAATTTTGTCTCCCCCTTCCTCCAGAATAATTTTTGTTTATAATTTGTTTCATGGTGCCTTTTCCACTCCCATCGGGGAACCGTTTGACTTCCATCACTTATTATAATTTGATCAGACCGCTGCACTTCCAATAGTTATGATTGAATGCCAGCCACTACCCTTATTTATTATTTTTATAATTGACTCTTTAATATATGAACCAAATAGATCAACTATTAAATATTTAATAAATATTTAATAATTTAATTTATTTTTTTTCCTTTAGTTACAATAGAATATATTTATTTTAATAAATATTTCCACCTTAATTTATTTAAACTTAAGTACAATTTTAATATTTAATCCTCTCTAATATTTTCTCACTTTCAAATTTATTAATCGAATTTAATCATTAAATGATAATTACCTTTCCTCCTCTAATCCGATCACTTTAAATAACTAACTCCCAAAGATAATTAAATTAACGTTTATTATTGAATCTAATTCTTTATTTAATTCCAAATAAAACAAGTAACCTTATAATTAAATTAATTTTATTAATCAAATCCAAACATATTATTAGTGTTATTTCATAACCTTAAAATTAAATTAAATAATAAAATCATGACATTACCAACAACTTACTTGACATCAAATAAAGAACGCTGGGGGGGGCACTACATCCTCCCCCCCTTAGGCATCGACTTACTCCTGGAAGTCGAGCCCAAGCACAAACATGGTAACACCATAAACTAACAATAGTGTTAATAATCATAAACACATCAACATGTTAAATCATCAATTAAATGTCACCAAGAAAGCAATGAAAATTAAACACATGAAAAATAAAGAAATGATACCAAAACAAAAGTGGTGACGGGGTTGCAACCAGACCAATTTGTCAAACACTAGAATGGGTGACGAACTAGGTTGAGGAAACTTTCTTGTCAGCTCCTATGTTCAACATCAAACCCATTGGGTGTATATAATGCTCGCCCTGTCCTGACAATGCAGGTGGAATCGAGACTTAGTTCCTGCAATCCTGCATGCAAACAAACGTTGTGCACAATACATATATATCACAAATACATCGTGAGAGGAATTCCCAGCATAGTAGGGCACTCGCGAGCGAGTGATACCACACTGTCCCTCCCATCAAACTGCACATAATAGTCAAAACAATTCTAGTAACTCGTAAACGGTTTGCTTCTTATTAGTTAGGCAATATTCGCATAAGGATGCTAACCATAAACCTAATTCATCTACTGTATCAAAATGAATTACTACTTGAAATTATAAGTATCTATACCTACATATTACAATTGCATTACCTTCATTGCTACATTTCTGAAGCCAACTTCCTGTAAATCAAAAGCTACCATAGAGCATTGCACATTAGTACCAATAATTCAAGTTGCATCTTAACCTCAAGATACTATATTCTACTAAAAATCATAGAATAATTATCCACAAAACCTCACATCTTTGTTAAAACTCATAATTTTCACACAAAGAACTCTACTTTAACCATTATTCAACACCAAATCTCACATCAATTTCAATAAAACAAGTAAATTTTTACACCTTCACAGATTCAAGAAACATAATTCATCACTCAAGGACAACAAAATCACAGATTCCACGCACACTCGACATATTCACACACATAAAACACATCACCAAGAAACACCTCACACTAAAACTCAAGGGTCCATAGAGCATCCCCGACAGGAAGGATATCGGTGCATTGCGCACTACACCGAGGGTCCTATCCTTTCCCATCAGTTTCCTGCACCATCGACCCGACACTGGTTAACAGAAGAAACTCAAGTTCACAACAATGACAAAAGAAAATTGAAACTCAACACTCACGGGTCTAAGCGCAAGGTTACATAGTGAGCACACATAGTGCACAGTGTATGAACCTATGCTTTGATACCAATGTTGTAACGCCCCGTCATGCGAACCCTAAAGGACAATTACACAATAATTACAGCACAATTTTTTTTTTTAAAGTAAACATAACATACATGTAATTAAGTCATGACATGAATTTCATTTAAGTAGATTTACTAACACATACATCCCTTGGGGTACACAAGGAGTCATTACGCGATTTAGATCCACACAACAACAATAAAGAATAAAAGCCAAAGATATAAAGTAAACATTAACAAATGAACACTTACATGAAAAATTCATTGATAAGAAACCATGATTAACTCAACACATTGATTAACAACTGCCATGGCCAATATCCACACTGAGTTTAACATTACATTACAGTACAATGTTTAAGAAGTACAATGATACAAAAGTGTTTCCAATCATGAACGGGAACCATACAACAAGATAACATGATACAAATAAATAGATGATTACAAAGTATAATAACTGGCTCCAAGACAAATACAACTCTGGAGTCGCTGCAACAGCACCAATCCGCACCTCTCGATCCTTGACTGGGGACCCAATGGGGTGCTTAGCACGTTCCACCTGACCATGTGGGACTGAAGACCCACCCCCCGTGCTAAGGAGCGACAAGAAGAGTCCTCAACCAAGAACATCCAAACAGGGAACCACAAGACTCAACATCATACAAAAGTATCATAAAACTCAAGGATTACAATGACATAATCAACAACATCCAAGAGTCAACATAATAACTTAAAATCATAAATCTCATCACATAAATCAAGCAATGACCGAAAACAAGTAACCAAAGGATGATCAAGAAACACTTCCAAATCAAGTTGAATTAATAAACATAATACAATTCCAAATTGCAATTAAACAATACAATAACATCATCATCATAGTACCATATGAGTACAAGGTCATAAGTCAAATATCAATGAGATCATACAAGACCACAAAGTACACCAAAGATGTATCAAGGCAATACTCCAAAAATCAATATAAGACCATTCAACCACAATCTAAACCAACTCCCATAACATACTTTCAGAGGAACACAATAAAGTAAAACACATGGGTAACTAGGGGAGAGTGTTATCGCATAGTCCTACATGGGTTGTCCTGTGCTCTTCCTCCCAACTGGAGGCATCAGTCCCATCTATGGCTGTCTTGTGCCCTTCCTCCCAACTAGAGGCGTCGGTCCATAGGGTGACTCATGCGGAGCCGTAAACCTCTAGTGAAGACGAGGTCACGACCTTGCCAACCATGGCCTTCTCAGCCTTCCATTAGTCTGTGGAAGCACTAATGAAGACGAGGCATCCATTTTTAAATCTTATAATGATATTACTACCCAACCCTCCTAAGTTAATTATTAGGTTTTCACTAGATTACTAACTCACTCATGGGTTATCCTGTGCCCTTCCCCTTAAACAGGGCGCTGGCCCCCACGAGGAGCCACTCTCCCTAGAGACCCAACAACATAAAAACCAAGGGTTGTACCATCATAATTTGAACAAAGAATCACAACATAAAATCATGCGAGACATTACCCACCTTGCTACAAGTACAAAATCAAAGTCTCACAAAGTTCGTACAACCCTTTCAAAATAATGATACCAATATCTTGCCATGACAAAAGCACATAAAAAGAAGAGACATTGACCAACAATAAAAACAAGCCTCTGGAAGACTCTCAAAGGGCTTACACTGGGGTTTCCCCATGAAGAACTGACAACAATAAATGTAAGACCTCAAAGAACTATTTTCAATTCAAATATAATGAGTGAATACATCAAAATAAGATCAACAAACGAGACAACAAGATTTCCCTCACCTCAGGAAGCCCAAAAACAAATCAAATACTCAAGGACTCACCAACGAGGGTAAGCCAAAACAATAAGAGTTTCCAATCAACTATCAACACAAATTTAAGAAATAGAAATCCTCTCAAAACCCAGGAGTAGCTCAAGAGAAATTCACACCGAGACAACACCATCAAAATTATCCTACACTCACCAACACTTCCAAGGCACCAAATTAATGAACACCTTAAATACCCAACCACTCACAACCCCACAGAACACTCGCATAATAAACAACAACCAAAAATTCAAACGAGGACAATATTTAATAACCAATCCATTAACGACCAGGACTAAATAACTTTACAACTTACCCATCTAAATTACTCAATTAACTAAAACAATTCATGATAACCATCACAAGTATTCTAAAAGACTCATCCAAAAAAGAACTTACAAATCAACCATTAAATGAATATAAAGGAACTTGTCAATTTTCAAAAGATTAAAATCCCATTTCACCATTAAACTATCCAATTCAAGAATACCCTAATCAATCTCTAACCATGCCCATACATATAAATTTCTCCTTTCTTCTATCAACATAATTGAAAACTACTTAATAATTGGGAAGTTAACTCATTATCATTTCATAACTACTTATGTTCAAAACATTATTTCCACTTTCCTTTCATCATACTAACTTAACACTTACTTCCAATATTTAAATTAATTGTGAAAACCACTTAAGACCGATTGTTTATACTTTAAAATGATAATAATAACAATACTCTAAATACTACATATTAAAAATTACCACCTTAAAATCTTAAATCTATTTAAATAAATTTACACACATAAATACATTTTAAGACCACTACATATTTATATATTTTAATTCTTTTACATACTTAACATATAAATATTTATAAAATTAATGCACATAGAATTTGTTTCTTCCTATAACTTATACATATATATCAATATAAAGGAGCAATACATATTCCTATTCTTGATGCTCGAAGGTGACCAAAATAGATCGATAGGTGATTAATATAATAAAATATATATGCAAATGCTAAGAAGATTGAGTACATCGAATTCCCCAATCATCCTTTGTGAACAATATGGACAAAGAGAGACGGCCTTGCACTCACGGGGTAACAACGAAGGAGTTGATTCAAACTGATCAAGGATATCTCCACCCACCTTAATATATATTTTGATAGACATTTATGCAACTGCAGTGATCCATAATAGACTACAATGATTAATTCATGCCCTGGCAGGTCTGCATGCAATGTAACACCCATGGAACCACACTACCCTAACACCTAGAAAGATGAATAAAGCAAACATTGAGCATCAAATGGTATTGATGAAAAGTCATCAAACCTACGAGAAATTCGATACCCAAAAAATGAAAACTTAAGGATTGTGCGGTGCAATGCAGTGGCGCAAAAAGGAGTGAAACTGATTCAAAAGAAATCATTCCAAGAAATGTGAAATCATTTTAAACGGTGACAATGTTTTAGCAAAAATGTTTGGTGATACAAGTTGAAACAATCTGAAAAGTATGCTTATGCAATAACAATCCGTGCTAACCTGTTATCTAGAAATAAAGAAGGGACATCCATCGAAGCATAAAAGCATTATTATCTTGTCATATGTTGGGGTTTCGAGTGCCCTTGAAGACATACAGGAAAAGGTGGTAGCAAAGACAAGGCTTGCAAACAGAATCAGCGAATTTATTAAATATATACACCCTACCATGTTCAAGGGCGCCACTGGAACAGGTTATCAAAGAAACTAGTGAGATTATTTAATTTACTCCACCTTAGCAATTCTAAACGTTGCAGCTGTGACGGGATGCCAATGGTTTCAGGGAGACTATTTAATTTTGTACAGTGCCTCAACTCTAAAAGGCGTAATAGTGACAGATTGCCAAGTATATAAGAAAGTGAATACAGGAATTTGGAAATATCACCATCATCTTGCATTATTATCATTTTTTCTTTTTTTCTTTTTTTAAAGTGTTGCAACTGCGACAGAATGATAGGAGAATCAAGCAGGTTATTTAAACCTTTAAACTCCCTATTAAGTCAGATGTCGCGGCTGAGATAGGTTGAAAATGAAAAAAACAGAGAGCTTATTTAAGCCTTTAAACTTCCTATGATGTTCAAGTTGTAGACATGCAAATTTTACATTATGCATTCGATCGAATTCAGTCAAATTAGATGTCACATTAGGACCATTCATCAATTAATCAAGTGCATTTTCATCCATTCATTTATTAAATAAGCATCATCATTCAACCTTCATCTTGCATCATCCACTTCATCAAATAAATCAGGACTTTATTTAAATCAAACCCAAATCCATATTTCATCCTTTTCTGATTTAAATAAATCAGAAATCAAAGTCCAAAAAGTCAAATAATCTAATCAGCATTAATCAGCATAATCTTCATCTAATCCTAATCTAATGTTAATCACATCCCACTTGCATTATCTAGATCTAGCCACTTGCACAATAAATCAATTTTATTGATTTATTAAAACCCTCATTTTCCCTCAACATGACAAGTCAAACAGGGCATTTATTGCTCTTCTTTCTTGTCCCCCTCTCAAAATTTATTGCAAATTTGAATTCAAAATTTCCCCCTCTTGGACACTCTTCCCAAATCTTGCACATACATCAACCAATCACATGTTGACAAGTGTCCTCCTATCATTGGCTTAATCTTTAGTCCCACATTGGTCCCTCTTCAACAATCTTAGCATTTGAAATCTTCAAATAGAGGCTTCAACATTGACCAAATCCTTCACAATCTCTTCACAAATCCATCATCTTTACAACTTGATGCAAGGTCATTCTCTTTGAGAACTTGATCTTGTCCATTTAGCATCTCCATATCCATAGCAATTTCATCACTAGCTAATCAATCAAGGGTTGGGAAAGGGTCACTAGCACATGTGACACCAATCCAATATGAGATAGTTTGCATCATGTTTTCTTATGCTTTTGCTTTAGATCCTTTGTCATTTGTTTTCATTTTAAACATGATGTATTATTTCATAAGGATG
>VDFB02000002.1:75393012-75465063 GCA_007258455.2 Sequoia sempervirens | reverse complement strand
ACTTCCTATTATGTTCAAGAATATGAAACGATTCCTATACTCATACATTTCAAAGAGCAAGATGTTTGTAAGATTTAGACTCAAGACCTGATGTTTTATTAAGGCCTGAAGTAGATATGAGTAAAAGATATACACAATTTCCCCAATTTAAAAGAAATATCAAGAGCATTTACATTACCTAATGAAAACTACCGGAGCATTTAGGGCGATATACTATTGAAAGTGCCTAACCAAAATAATTAAAGAAAGTGGAAGATCAGAGATAGAAAGGAACCTGGCTAAGTCGATGCCATGCAATCTTCCTAGCAACACGCAGGAAATCCACTGGACATCTTGTGGGGGAGGCCAGTCTCAGATTGGATCATAGGGAGAACTCGCTCCAATGTATGGGTAAAGAGAAAAAAAAAATTAATCATAACGAACCCTACTCTCCATGAACTGAAATTTTTTCTCCCCCTTCCTCCAGAATAATTCTTGTTTATAATTTGTTTCATGGTGCCTTTTCCACTCCCATCGGGGAACTGTTCGACTTCCATCACTTATTATAATTTGATCAGACCGCTGCACTTCCAATAGTTATGATTGAATGCCAGCCACTACCCTTATTTATTATTTTTATAATTGACTCTTTAATATATGAACCAAATAGATCAACTATTAAATATTTAATAAATATTTAATAATTTAATTTATTTTTTTTCCTTTAGTTACAATAGAATATATTTATTTTAATAAATATTTCCACCTTAATTTATTTAAACTTAAGTACAATTTTAATATTTAATCCTCTCTAATATTTTCTCACTTTCAAATTTATTAATCGAATTTAATCATTAAATGATAATTACCTTTCCTCCTCTAATCCGATCACTTTAAATAACTAACTCCCAAAGATAATTAAATTAACGTTTATTATTGAATCTAATTCTTTATTTAATTCCAAATAAAACAAGTAACCTTATAATTAAATTAATTTTATTAATCAAATCCAAACACATTATTAGTGTTATTTCATAACCTTAAAATTAAATTAAATAATAAAATCATGACATTACCAACAACAACTTACTTGACATCAACGGCAGCCCGTTATGATGGGCACCATCCCTCCCCTTAGGCATCGACTTACTCCTGGAAGTCGAGCCCAAGCACAAACATGGTAACACCATAAACTAACAATAGTGTTAATAATCATAAACACATCAACATGTTAAATCATCAATTAAATGTCACCAAGAAAGCAATGAAAATTAAACACATGAAAAATAAAGAAATGATACCAAAACAAAAGTGGTGACGGGGTTGCAACCAGACCAATTTGTCAAACACTAGAATGGGTGACGAACTAGGTTGAGGAAACTTTCTTGTCAGCTCCTATGTTCAACATCAAACCCATTGGGTGTATATAATGCTCGCCCTGTCCTGACAATGCAGGTGGAATCGAGACTTAGTTCCTGCAATCCTGCATGCAAACAAACGTTGTGCACAATACATATATATCACAAATACATCGTGAGAGGAATTCCCAGCATAGTAGGGCACTCGCGAGCGAGTGATACCACACTGTCCCTCCCATCAAACTGCACATAATAGTCAAAACAATTCTAGTAACTCGTAAACGGTTTGCTTCTTATTAGTTAGGCAATATTCGCATAAGGATGCTAACCATAAACCTAATTCATCTACTGTATCAAAATGAATTACTACTTGAAATTATAAGTATCTATACCTACATATTACAATTGCATTACCTTCATTGCTACATTTCTGAAGCCAACTTCCTGTAAATCAAAAGCTACCATAGAGCATTGCACATTAGTACCAATAATTCAAGTTGCATCTTAACCTCAAGATACTATATTCTACTAAAAATCATAGAATAATTATCCACAAAACCTCACATCTTTGTTAAAACTCATAATTTTCACACAAAGAACTCTACTTTAACCATTATTCAACACCAAATCTCACATCAATTTCAATAAAACAAGTAAATTTTTACACCTTCACAGATTCAAGAAACATAATTCATCACTCAAGGACAACAAAATCACAGATTCCACGCACACTCGACATATTCACACACATAAAACACATCACCAAGAAACACCTCACACTAAAACTCAAGGGTCCATAGAGCATCCCCGACAGGAAGGATATCGGTGCATTGCGCACTACACCGAGGGTCCTATCCTTTCCCATCAGTTTCCTGCACCATCGACCCGACACTGGTTAACAGAAGAAACTCAAGTTCACAACAATGACAAAAGAAAATTGAAACTCAACACTCACGGGTCTAAGCGCAAGGTTACATAGTGAGCACACATAGTGCACAGTGTATGAACCTATGCTTTGATACCAATGTTGTAACGCCCCGTCATGCGAACCCTAAAGGACAATTACACAATAATTACAGCACAATTTTTTTTTTTAAAGTAAACATAACATACATGTAATTAAGTCATGACATGAATTTCATTTAAGTAGATTTACTAACACATACATCCCTTGGGGTACACAAGGAGTCATTACGCGATTTAGATCCACACAACAACAATAAAGAATAAAAGCCAAAGATATAAAGTAAACATTAACAAATGAACACTTACATGAAAAATTCATTGATAAGAAACCATGATTAACTCAACACATTGATTAACAACTGCCATGGCCAATATCCACACTGAGTTTAACATTACATTACAGTACAATGTTTAAGAAGTACAATGATACAAAAGTGTTTCCAATCATGAACGGGAACCATACAACAAGATAACATGATACAAATAAATAGATGATTACAAAGTATAATAACTGGCTCCAAGACAAATACAACTCTGGAGTCGCTGCAACAGCACCAATCCGCACCTCTCGATCCTTGACTGGGGACCCAATGGGGTGCTTAGCACGTTCCACCTGACCATGTGGGACTGAAGACCCACCCCCCGTGCTAAGGAGCTGACAAGAAGAGTCCTCAACCAAGAACATCAAGCAGAACCACAAGACTCAACATCATACAAAAGTATCATAAAACTCAAAGGACACAATGACATAATCAACAACATCAAGAGTCAACATAATAGCACCAAAATCATAAATCTCATCACATAAATCAAAGCAATGACCGGTAAACAAGTAACCAAAAAGATGATCAGAAACACTTCCAAATCAAGATTAATAAACATAATACAATTCCAAATTGCAATTAAACAATACAATAACATCATATCATGGTACCATATATGGTACAAGGTCATAAGTCAAATATCAATGAGATCATACAAGACCACAAAGTACACCAAAAATGCATCAAGGAAATACTCCATAAATCAATATAAATCCATTCAACCACAATCTAAACCAACACCCATAACCTACTTCCAGAGGAACACAATAAAGTAAAAACACATGGGTAGCTAGGGGAGAGTGTCATGTAGTCCCATTGGTTTCTTGTGCTCTTCACTTGGCGGGCGTCGATTCCCCATCTATGGCTGTCACGTACGCTTCCTCCCCAACGAATGGTTGGTCCCATATGGTGACTCATGCGGGCCGTGAAGCCTCTTGTGTGAGCGAGGTCCGCGACCTTGCTTGCCAACCCGCGGCCTTCTCGACCTTCCATTGATGCGTGGAAGCTTGTAATGAAGGCAAGGGCATCCATTTTTAAATCTTATAATGATATTACTACCCAACCCTCCTAGATTAATTATTGGGTTTTCGCTTTCGATTACTAACTCACTCGTGGGTTATCCTGTGCCCTTCCCCTTAAATGGGGTGTCGGCCCCCACAAGGAGCCACTCTCCCTAGAGACCCAACAACATAAAAACCAAGGGTTGTACCATCATAATTTGAACAAAGAATCACAACATAAAATCATGCGAGACATTACCCACCTTGCTAACAAGTACAAAATCAAAGTCTCACAAAGTTCGTACAACCCTTTCAAAATAATGATACCAATATCTTGCCATGACAAAAGCACATAAAAAGAAGAGACATTGACCAACAATAAAAACAAGCCTCTGGAAGACTCTCAAAGGGCTTACACTGGGGTTTCCCCATGAAGAACTGACAACAATAAATGTAAGACCTCAAAGAACTATTTTCAATTCAAATATAATGAGTGAATACATCAAAATAAGATCAACAAACGAGACAACAAGATTTCCCTCACCTCAGGAAGCCCAAAAAAAATCAAATACTCAAGGACTCACCAATGAGGGTAAGCCAAAACAATAAGAGTTTCCAATCAACTAACAACACAAATTTAAGAAATAGAAATCCTCTCAAAACCCAGGAGTAGCTCAAGAGAAATTCACACCGAGACAACACCATCAAAATTATCCTACACTCACCAACACTTCCAAGGCACCAAATTAATGAACACCTTAAATACCCAACCACTCACAACCCCACAGAACACTCGCATAATAAACAACAACCAAAAATTCAAACGAGGACAATATTTAATAACCAATCCATTAACGACCAGGACTAAATAACTTTACAACTTACCCATCTAAATTACTCAATTAACTAAAACAATTCATGATAACCATCACAAGTATTCTAAAAGACTCATCCAAAAAAGAACTTACAAATCAACCATTAAATGAATATAAAGGAACTTGTCAATTTTCAAAAGATTAAAATCCCATTTCACCATTAAACTATCCAATTCAAGAATACCCTAATCAATCTCTAACCATGCCCATACATATAAATTTCTCCTTTCTTCTATCAACATAATTGAAAACTACTTAATAATTGGGAAGTTAACTCATTATCATTTCATAACTACTTATGTTCAAAACATTATTTCCACTTTCCTTTCATCATACTAACTTAACACTTACTTCCAATATTTAAATTAATTGTGAAAACCACTTAAGACCGATTGTTTATACTTTAAAATGATAATAATAACAATACTCTAAATACTACATATTAAAAATTACCACCTTAAAATCTTAAATCTATTTAAATAAATTTACACACATAAATACATTTTAAGACCACTACATATTTATATATTTTAATTCTTTTACATACTTAACATATAAATATTTATAAAATTAATGCACATAGAATTCGTTTCTTCCTATAACTTATACATATATATCATTATAAAGGAGCAATACATATTCCTATTCTTGATGCTCGAAGGTGACCAAAATAGGTCGATAGGTGATTAATATAATAAAATATATATGCAAATGCTAAGAAGATTGAGTACATCGAATTCCCCAATCATCCTTTGTGAACAATATGGGCAAAGAGAGACGGCCCTGCACTCACAGGGTAACAACGAAGGAGTTGATTCAAACTAATCAAGGATATCTCCACCCACCTTAATATATATTTTGATAGACATTTATGCAACTGCAGTGATCCATAATAGACTACAATGATTAATTCATGCCCTGGCAGGTCTGCATGCAATGTAACGCCCATGGAACCACACTACCCTAACACCTAGAAAGATGAATAAAGCAAACATTGAGCATCAAATGGTATTGATGAAAAGGCATCAAACCTATGAGCAATTCGATACCCAAAAAAATGGAAACTTAAGGATTGTGCGGTGCAATGTAGTGGGGCAAAAAGGAGTGAAACTGATTCAAAAGAAATCATTCCAAGAAATGCGAAATCATTTTAAACGGTGACAATGTTTTAGCAAAAATGTTTGGTGATACAAGTTGAAACAATCTGAAAAGTATGCTTATGCAATAACAATCCGTGCTAACCTGTTATCTAGAAATAAAGAAGGGACATCCATCGAAGCATAAAAGCATTATTATCTTGTCATATGCTGGGGTTTCGAGTGCCCTTGAAGACATACAGGAAAAGGTGGTAGCAAAGACAAGGCTTGCAAATAGAATCAGCAAATTTATTAAATATATACACCCTACCATGTTCAAGGGCGCCACTGGAACAGGTTATCAAAGAAACTAGTGAGATTATTTAATTTACTCCACCTTAGCAAGTCTAAACATTGTAGCTGTGACGGGATGCCAATGGTTTCAGGGAGACTATTTAATTATGTACAGTGCCTCAACTCTAAAAGGCATAATAGTGACAGATTGCCAAGTATATAAGAAAGTGAATACAGGAATTTGGAAATATCACCATCATCTTGCATTATTATCATTTTTTCCTTTTTTTCTTTTTTTTAAGTGTTGCAACTGCGACAGAATGACAGGAGAATCAAGCAGGTTATTTAAACCTTTAAACTCCCTATTAAGTCAGATGTCGCGGCTGAGATAGGTTGAAAATGAAAAAAACAGAGAGATTATTTAAGCCTTTAAACTTCCTATGATGTTACAGTGCATGGTTGACAGGCTACCAAAGAAATCAGACAGATTATTTAAACCTCTAAACTTCCTATTATGTTCAAGAATATGAAACGACTCCTGAACTTATACGTTTCAAAGAGCAAGATGTTTGTAATATTTAGACTCGAGACTTGATGTTTTATTAAGGCCTGAAATAGATATGAGTAAGAGATATGCACAATTGCCCCAATTTAAAAGCAATAACAAGAGCATTTACATTACCTAATGAAAACTACCAGAGCATTTAAGGCGATATGCTGTTGAAAGTGCCTAACCGAAATAATTAAAGAGAGTGGAAGATCAAAGATAGAAAAGAACCTGGCTAAGTCGATGCCATGCAATCTTCCTAGCAACACGCAGGAAATCCACTGGACATCTTGTGGGGGAGGCCAGTCTCAGATTGGATCATAGGGAGAACTCGCTCCAATGTATGGGTAAAGAGAAAAAAAAATTTAATCATAACGAACCCTACTCTCCATGAACTGAAATTTTGTCTCCCCCTTCCTCCAGAATAATTTTTGTTTATAATTTGTTTCATGGTGCCTTTTCCACTCCCATCGGGGAACCGTTTGACTTCCATCACTTATTATAATTTGATCAGATGCACTTCCAATAGTTATGATTGAATGCCAGCCACTACCCTTATTTATTATTTTTATAATTGACTCTTTAATATATGAACCAAATAGATCAACTATTAAATATTTAATAAATATTTAATAATTTAATTTATTTTTTTTCCTTTAGTTACAATAGAATATATTTATTTTAATAAATATTTCCACCTTAATTTATTTAAACTTAAGTACAATTTTAATATTTAATCCTCTCTAATATTTTCTCACTTTCAAATTTATTAATCGAATTTAATCATTAAATGATAATTACCTTTCCTCCTCTAATCCGATCACTTTAAATAACTAACTCCCAAAGATAATTAAATTAACGTTTATTATTGAATCTAATTCTTTATTTAATTCCAAATAAAACAAGTAACCTTATA
Source organism: Sequoia sempervirens (assembly GCA_007258455.2). NCBI lineage: Eukaryota > Viridiplantae > Streptophyta > Pinopsida > Cupressales > Cupressaceae > Sequoia > Sequoia sempervirens. Next base: position 75,457,728 of record VDFB02000002.1, on the reverse strand, counting down.
ATTAAATTAATTTTATTAATCAAATCCAAACACATTATTAGTGTTATTTCATAACCTTAAAATTAAATTAAATAATAAAATCATGACATTACCAACAACAACTTACTTGACATCATCGACGACCGAAACGGGTAGGGGGGGGTGGGGGGGCACTACACAATCACTTTTTGACAAAAAAAAAAACTATAGTTTACACATTGTCATGGTTGTAAATGCAAGCTACAACAAGGACCTAGGGTATGAACACATGGAAAATAAACATAAAGGAAACAATATTCAGAGAAATAAAAAGAATGAACTACCCTAAACCCTCTACACTAAAAGCCACAAGTATGCAAAATACACACAAGAACAAGAGAAAACCATAAGTAGAAGAAAATAAAAAATAAAGAATGAAACCCCACAAAATTAGGGAAGTTGCATGAAAATGAAAAACTATTGAAAATAAAGCTAGGGCATAATAAATCTACTTGGAAAAAGAAGGAAAAATAAGATCGAGTCATTACGCATGTTAGAAATGTAAGAAAAAACCTGTCCAAAAACCTTCATACCCACAATCAAACTAGATGTAGAAGGAAACATATATTCAAAGGACCCTTGAATGTCAAGTTGAGGGATTCTAGGAGGTACAAGATTGTTAGAGCTCAAGAAAACATAAATCATAAAGTGTTAAAAATAATTTTCATCATGAATTTTGAGAATTTTTCATGAGTGAAATTCACCATAAATATAGATCTAAAAGGGTAGGTTAGGGTGAAATGGAAAAGTATACCAAACATTAGGGTTCAGAGTTTAGACGTATCTTATACTATATAGTTTTCAAGGATGTAGGTAAGAGAAAATATAAAATCTTGAATGAACACTACTATTAGGGACTTGATGACATCAAAGCATAAATATGCCTAAACCAACAAAGGTTATATTGTTTTTTTTTTCGCATACTTGCATACAAGGAAATGTCTAAAACTTCAATAAAGAGTAGAAAATAAAAATAAAGAAAAATTTTATAGACACCAAACCTAAAAATATTTGACTTAGAGTAAAATAAAATAAAATAAATAGAACCATGCAGAAAAAGTGAGGTCCATATATCTTTCCAAAGAAAAATGGGAATGGGTGTAAGGCATGACATGTTACATAGTAAAATCTACCCAAAATTCTTAGTCCAATAGTATTCTAGTAGAATAATAGTATGTCACATGTAAAACCTCATAAAATAACTCTTATGCCTCTAACTTATAAAAAAAGAAGAGGGAAACCATAAATAATTTCCAAAAATTAAGGGTCATCAAAACCATGCTCTGAGGCAATAATACATGCCCCCATAATGCATTGATCATGGCACCCATAATAGAAATCCTTGAACAAATATATCTTTGAATACATAAAATCTAATAGGCCCACTCCCAAGTCTAGCACTCCAACATGAATCACTAACTCAAGTAAACCTCATGTCCATCATAAGATGATTTTTTGCCTAAAAAATATAACTCCCTAGCACCTAGGAGAGAGAGTATCAATTTTGATTCAATAATGATAACCATAACTCTTATTATTGACCTATCAGTTGTAACCTACTTATTAGTGTCATCACAACAATATTTAGTATTCTTAAAGAATAATAATAAATTTATCCCTCAATACCTCATGAGCATCCAAGTACCCATTCCAAGAGTGTTGGAGACACATAGAATAAGCATAGTATTGCAAGGTTAATAGAACCTAATCTGAACAATGATGTGGGTAAGATGTTATACATATAGGGCTTTATTGATTACAATTAGGCTATTGATTTAGATAGTAGGAGGTCAACTAGTGGTTGTGTGTTTTTTGTATTTAGTGGATCTTTCAGTTAGGTGAATAAGTGGAAACCCACTGTTTCCTAATCTATGGTAGAACTAGAGTACATGGTTACTACACATACCTTTAAAGAGGTAACTTTATTACAAAGGTTGTGCTTAGGATTTGGTTTTGATTGTAGGGTTGCGAGAATTGGTTTTGAGAATAAAAGTGCTATTTTTTGGCTAAGAATACCATGTACCATGCTTGTAATAAGAATATAAATTTATAACATCATTTTATTTGTGAGATGGTGAAGAATGTAAAGGTCATGATTAAAAAAAGTGGATAATCCTTATAATGCTTCAAGTTCACTTACAAAACCAATGAGCACAAATAAGTTTTGTTAGTGCGAGGTTATGGGCCTTCCAACATCCTAACCTAATTAATTTTATTTATCCTATTTGTTTCATTACAACATATAATATTAAGTGATCTAATGTTAGAATTAGGTGCTATTAACTTTTCAATACTATTTTTATTGCATGTGTCTCCAATACTCTTGGAATGGGGACTTGTTGGTATTGAGGGATAATATTTTAGTAATAATCTCTTAGAAATATTAAATATTATTGTGATGACTTATCCCCTAGGGTTCCATTTCTTATATTTCCTACACACATCACAAAATCTTTTGCACCAATGTTAGCAATTGGTTTCAAGAAATAGACCATCTAGTGTACTAATTAAGACAATCTTCATACAATCATACATTTTTTCGTGTTCCTATAAGAATAGCTTGTGTTGAAGAATAAATGACCATTGTAGGGAATATATGAGAGAATTCATGACCTATAAAGGCAAAGGACTAGTTTTAGAAGATTCTAGATCCACAATAGACAAAAGAATGTGGTGCTTGGGTGTATTTTTCCCTCTTTAGTGTCTTAGGTGATGAATTTCAACCATACAAACATATTTAGAATGACTCTAGATCCCAATCTCGACATAGGTACATCTACATGCACTAAATATGATGTGTAGGACAAATTACATCTACATAGGCATTAGTACAAATAATAGGGCCAATCTTAGGTACTCATATAGACACTTATGTCAATCTTGGGTGATCATGTAGATAGCTACGCTAGGATAAGACTCTAGAGTCATACTAAATATGTTTGTATGGTTAGAACTAAAGATGAAAAAGTTATAATGGGGTGCTAAGGAGGAAAAAATACACTAGCTCACCAAAGTATTTTTTCTACTATGGGTTGAGAATCTCCTACAACTAATTTGTTGCCTTTATAGGTTATGAATCCACTCTCATATGCCCTATCATTTCCATTGATTCTTCAATACAAACTATGCTCTTGGGGACATGAAAAATCATGTGATTGTATGGATATTGCCTCAGTCCTCTAGATGGTCTATTTCAACCTATAATAAGTGAAATGATAGAAATGCTTGGGTGTGTGCACACCTTAGTGCAAGAGGTTTTTGCATGTGAGCAAGAAATATAATAAAGGAAAACCCTAGGGGATTTGTCATAATGTGGTGTTTATGTGTATGGAGGCAATTGGGAAATGATAAGATATGGACTCATTTGATAAACAACTAAGATGGAAATAAAAAAGTTTATTATATGGAGATTATGCAAACAAAGGATAGGGAATTTTGGGAGACTATGGAGGGAGAAATAGTGTTGCATTATTTTATTTTCTTGCATTTAGCTTATTACCTTTTTTCATATTATGCACTTAGGATAGGATAAGGTTCCTTAGGTAGGTATCTACTTGGGTAGGTTGCATTTACATCATGTGACTTGTACTCTCTACATTTGGTGGAGATGTTGCATACACATGTGACTACATCTTGATTATCCCACATTAGTTGTACATTCACATATGTCCATGGTGTATCCTATATATACCCACTTGTGGCTCTCGTATGAGAAATACTTTGTTCTCACTGTAATCCTTCTTTTGATTAGAATATAATTTGTTTTATCATATTGATATTTATAATTTCCTTTAGGTCTTCTTGATCTTGGGTGGCTATCTCCATTGTAAAATATTACATGGTATCAAAGTAGGAGAGTGTCTAAGGCTAGTCTTTCAAATGATCTAGGATTGGAGATCTTGCTTTTTCTCAAAAGTTGAGTATGCTCTTTTCTTGCATAGAATAATGACTTCGAGAATTAGAAAATCTTGAGAGAGATTAGATTTTGGGGGTTCTTCTTTATGGCTTTGTATTATAGATGCATTTTGGAGCTTGATGAAGTATATTTAAGTTCATCATTAAGTCTAGACCATTCAAGATAGTGGAATTTTCTTTTTGCCACATTCAAATTGGGTATTGGAGGCCAAATCTCCAAAGGGTTTCATTTGGGAGGTGCTCGCTAGATTTAGTAGTGATCATCATTTTAGAGCATTTTGGATCAAATCTAAACCTGTCATTACATCCAAAAGGCCTAAAACCCCATAGATTGATTATAATTTTATCAAAATCAGAGCACTTGGCCAAAGACCCTTTGTTTATAGAAGGTCATATGCCTCATATAGATCTAAAAAATGATTTCAAATTCATTGGAAAGAGGACTTCAATAGATTTTTGGTAAATGTCCACAATAAGCATGTGGAGTAGTATCGAGTGAGAAATGATGCTCTTGAGTTGAACTCTAATTCTAACTTTTGATGGGTTTTTCTATCACAAATTTTGAGAAAAATTTATAGATCTTGTTATATTTTGTAGGTTAAAAAAAATCTATAGTTTCAACATTGTAGTTTGATTTTGGCATCTATAACACATCTAGATCAATATCAATTTTCACTTTTTGACAAGTGGCAACTTCACAAGCACTAAATATAAAGTCCCAATTCATTTTGTGTCAAGGGTTTAATAATTGTGTAATTTTGGAGGTGATCTTATGCATTGATTGTGTTGATTTAGTCTCTCAATTGATCTATTGTGTGCTTAGGGGGGTTCTTTCTCTTTCTTTTGGGGAAAAAATTTTTCCTCACATAAGGTTTTTTATCCTTCACAATTCTTTGAGGGATACATTTTGTACGTGGGTACCTAACATAGCTACACATTTTGTCTATTTATGTGCATAGATTTATATTTTCATCTTGTTATTTTTATGCATCTACATACATGCATGCATGTGAATACTTTCATTTTTTGGTTACACATGTAGGTATAGACTCGCTTACATTTTTTACATATATATATATATATATATATATTCAATTTAGTCATTGTTTTACATTCATATTCACTCTTTTATTTTTGTTTTTCCATGGTCTATTTTTACTCACATCTTCATGCTTTTTCACATACTTCTCTATACAAATATTGTTGCATATTGAGTATTTATCTATACATATATTCTTACATATAGTATAATTGTATATCATAGACATATTCTCTATATATATTTATTATTCATATATAGACACACACACACACATACACATAAAAATACATTAAATATATTTACAAGGTTTTATTTAGACATGTAGAGGTGCACATTCTATTATAATAGCATATATATTGATATATCCTATATACATATGCATACACATATATACATACTCAAATATACTTTCACATATTTATTCATTGGTTACATTTTCTTAAGTTTATAATCACTTTTTTTTTATTGTTGTTGATTTTCATTCATTTATTTTCCTTCTCTTTCTTTACCCTCTCTTCCTCACATGGCCCCTCATTCTCCAGTCCTCCTAACACTTTCTTCCCTACCTCTTTTTAAGACTGTCTACAATCCAATTCTTCATGATGATGGGTCACTAAGAGTGACCCAAAACATCGAAACAAAAATATACACAGTTGATTCCAGAAATAATCTTTTGAATATACTATTATTTGTTTGAATTTCTTGATTGCTTATGATGACATTCTTTGCTCATATTGCTGACTTGTCTTCATATAAGTCTGTAATCTCTAATTTGGTTATGTGCAAGGATTGTGTTTGTAAACCCACTATCCTTTGCTTTGTTTCTCCCTTTCCCTATGCTAGAATTGGAGAAATAATAGAATTGGAGAAGTAACGGATAGTTTGGCTGACATCCTTTTGTGGGTAGAGAATTCAATTACAGGCAGCGTTGGTATAATGCAATCTGGGTTTATATTCCAAACACCAGAGGGGATGTAAAGACGTCATTTTTTATTCTATGGACCCTTGCACAGAATCATGTGTACGAATTCCTTGTGTTAATCTTGTTTTATTTTTAAAAGAAAAGGTAGATAGCTTTTATTTTCGAGTGCATGTTCCTCTCTTCATCACAAAGGTAACTGCCATTCTCTCTTTCTGTTTCTGCAACAAAACGTAAAGAGCGTGCATTAAGAACGCCTCATATTTGTGCTCAAGGATGAAAGCTTAAAATTTGTCATTTTCTTATTATTGTATGTTTTCCTGCACTAGGAAAGACTGCAATCTTCTAGTTAAGCATATTTTACTAATTAAAATATTGCATGCATTTCCATATTTGAATTGCTTATTAAAAGCTATAGAATGAAGTTTCAATTCTGCATGAGTAAAAACCTTGCAAAGGCAGATTTTACTCCTTTCATGACTTGTAAATGGATTTAATGCATTGTTTCAATTCGGTTCCATTTTCCTATTTGAATGTAATCCTTAGACAAGTTGGACAAATATTTGGTTTGATGTATTATGAATTCTACAACAACAGTACATGTAGTTTTGTCACGATCAGGTGGCCTTGTATGACTGGAATTCACTCTTGTTGGAAACATTATTTAGCTTTTCATGTTACCTGGGATTGAGAATGAATATAAATTGTATTGCTTTCACTTTGTGAACCCTGGAATTTGTTAACGCGTATGAACGTGTCATGATTGAAAAAACATTGTTTAAAATAATGGGTTTATGAAGGGGTCGTGGCTTAGAAGCCATTGACTATTTTGCTGTGTTTATGAAGGTGTCACAATACAGAAACCATTGGCTAACATGATATGTCTATGAAGTTGGTGCAACTGACAAACCATTGCCCAACATTATGTGTTTGTGAAGGCTCTGCAACTGACGAACCATGGATTAATATGGTGTGGGAAGGTTTCATGACAAAGATACCACTGGATAGATATGAGGTCGTATTGTGTCAGACATACCGAATCTCTGACTGAGAATTTCTAGATTTCTTGTTTTTCACATTTATTTTAAAATTGAAGTAAAACATATTAAAATTTATAAAATAAATGATAAAAGGAATACACCTACTTAAGACAGTTAAAGCAATTTGCAGGGTAAATTAAACTTCATTGACGGTCTAACCGTCATGCCTGATATATACCAACATTTGATTTCTAGATTTTTAAACAAGTTGGACCCATCAATGATATTCGTTGAGGCCATATGTTTGCTGATCTCAGGTGTAATTGTTGCCCTCTTTTTAGATAGAGGTGTATCCCTTGAAATTGTAATTGTATGTATACTTCTGAACTATCAAATGGTTGTTTATAGTATTGCACTTCATATAAGCAGTATTGCATTATAAAAAAAATAGTTTGGGGTTTCGCAGCCTCAATTTATGAGTTTTTATTCCAATGGCAATAGGGAGTGAGATGATCCCAAATGGACCAATATACACAAATCCTAAGAAGCTCATATAACCTATTTTTAAGCTAAAACATAAAGCCTGCTTTTCAAGAATCCAGAAACATTTGCAAGCGAAATGCTTTCCTCGTGTACTTTTGCCAGCCTCGCATTTGATTGCTGCACTTTTTTTTAATATACAAGAGCTCCATACAAGTTCTTTACAGGCTTTGTGTAACGACATGCAATGAGTTTCCCACACAAGTTGATGTGATTTCTTAAAACACTAACACTCGAGAAGTCTTCAACCTTGCAATCGATTGTGCTGGACATTTGCATTGAAGCAACAGCTCCATACAACCTCTTTACGGGATTTGTTTAAAAACATTGCATGAATTTCCAACACACATGAGATAGTTTGATTCTTTGTAATAGCCTTGCTCAGAAGAGACACAATATTAACCCAATAGAGCATAAAATTGAATGTTTCCTCGAAGACAATAGTTCAGAAAAAACACCCCCAGAAAAATAATTACTCAAGATACTGTAAATACTTGCTTAGAACAGAGATTCAAACTGGAGTATAAATGCTCAATCCAATACTTATTGCCACTTGCTCAGAAATGATACAAAATCGTCAAGATACTTGCCCGGAATTAAGAGAATGCCCTTCAGGAAATCAGACGATCAATACATGAACAGATTTCAAATGCGATAGCCAGTCTAACACAAGCGGCGCACACTAGTTCAGATCCGGTGCCAGACTATGACGTGTACAATAATAAATGACTCCCAGCAAATACATGGAGCACGACTTAATGTAGCACAGTGTCGAACACTGAATATTCGCGCCCAGGCTGGAATGAATCGTTGATATAGTTTTATGAGCAACTTTACAAGTCCCCGATAAGTATCTTCCGAGTATCCACAATAGCTACACTAGGGGAATAAGGTACTGCCTGTGAGGATGAGTGCGCTCAGAAAATGGAGTTAATGCTAATGATAGCTGGTGATCGCTATTCCCAGATCTCCCGAGTATGAAGTCCGCCCGTCCCTGAAGTGTATTCGATTATGCTGACGCCGCTGCCCCAGGAATAGACTTGTAGCTCCCAACGGGAAACGCCTGAGTGTCCAATGGACGCGCCTATGCTGTGATGGAACTCCCGCTATTGATTTCCGCACGACCGGAGGACTCGCACACAGTGGTGTTTATATTGAGAGGCCGGCGCTGGATAGATCCGACGCAAACAGGAGGCCTTCCGGTCTGACGGAAGTAATCTTCTGTTGTTTCCGGACAGTTAAGTGACACCCGGTGCCACAGATAAAGATGAAACCCAATCGCCAGGGGGAATTGACGTCCTACCCTGTCGCCCACTGAAGAGGTTTCCGTCTCTCCAGGAAAGATGACCAGCTCCGCTGTCCAACTTGATGTCTTTCTTCGATGATCCAACAATGAAACCAAGATCCACATAAATACTTAGCCTCCCGAGAGGATTCATTTAAATTTAAATATTATTTAACAATAATTTAAATTTATTATTTATTATTTATTTATTATTTATTAATTATATTATTATTGTTTAAGATTATTTTTAAATATAATAATTATTATTATTTTCATATTAACATTTAAAAATGCTATTTTTTCCCGCCAATTGGAAAGGGTCCCAAATTGGGAACATGACAGTTAACAATAATTTAAATTTATTATTTATTATTTATTAATTATATTATTATTGTTTAATATTATTTTTAAATATAATTATTATTATTTACTTAATTTAAAGATTATTATTATTTTCATATTAGCATTTAAAAATGCTCTTTTTTCCCGCCAATTGGAAAGGGTCCCAAATTGGGGACATGACATTCCTTCTGACACAAACACTCGCGAAGTCTAAACAATGCTTAAGATTTTTTGACAATGCATTACTTCATAAAGTAAATGATCGTTCAAATAAACCAGATATTTAAATTCATAAGATACCTGAAAATATGTTTCATATGTCGGCCACAGGAAAATCATAATGCTTTATTTCATTTATTAAATGATCCCACAGATAACTTAGATATCTCAATTCATGTCATCGCCTGTAAACACATTTTTTATGCCAGACAAGTGATAACTTCTTCATTCTACATGCCCAATCGAATTGAGCTAGCAACCATTTTTGCTTGCACACAACAGTAAGAAGAGTTGTATGCAATTAGAGAAAATCTGCCATAGTTGCACTTGATAGTAGTCAACTTTCATACAAATAAAGAGTTAAAACTGCATTATCATCGTCATGTTTGCATATGATACACTTGTTGTCTCTTTGAAAAAATCAACGGCATGATTCACTGGACAAACCAGGCATAAAAATGACGTTGCAGATAGCCAGATAACTGAGAAAATATGAAATATTTCGGAATTCCTTTGGTGGCACAAAATATTTCAGTGCTTGAGTTCCTACTTTTCACTCTTGCCAAATAATGAAGCCACGCTCCATTTTTTTGATTTTTCACCATCAGATTCCTCCTTTTTTTCACCTCTAACCTTCTCAAGAACTTTTTGTAAGCTCCAGTCACCCCTGTCTTTTTTCTCTTCTATGTCAGCATTAAGGGTAACTTTGGACTGTTGTTTATGGCTAACGCCACCTCCACTGCCACCTTGACCAGTTGCGTCATCCAATCCTCCTTCTCCCTTAGGTCCTGTATTAACAAGTGCAATAAATTATTAAATGTGACATGTTTGATCCTTTCTCAGAAGATCAAGAAACAAGTTTGCCAAGCATTCAATGAATTGACTTCGACTTTCCTAATACATATTATGTAGTATACAATTTACAATGGAAAAAATTATTCAAGAAACAACAATTCTCTAAAATGTCACCGTAAACATAATTCAGGAACATAGCCCAAAAAGTAAAAAATAAAGTCACAAGGGCAACAGATTAAATATAAAAAAGATGTGTTTTGGTATTGTCTCAAATACAGTAAGGAAGCAATTTGCAATCTATTTAAAAGAAGAAGAGGTAACCAAAATTTTCCATGCAAAACAAGCTAATAAAAATCTGATGGAAGCAAAACCTAAAGCAGCCAAAGTTAAATCAAAACTAACATTTTCCCATGAACCAAATCCACAGCAACTGAACAGCTATCCCATCGGTTAAAGTGCCATAACAGAAGGCAGCAAAAATTTCTTTCTTTTAGAAGACTGCACACTAGGCATACAATGATCCAAAGCCATGTATACTGTATATCAATACCTTTAGAACAGATTTGACCCATGCATTCATGCATCCATACCAAAGCATGTTGAAATTGAACCTGGGTGAGTCTCAGATGAGCAGCTCTCATTGTCTTTGAGCAATGGAACCTGAATATCCTTTTCACTCTCTTAAATTATATGCGATAAGGACCGTCGTTTTTATACCACAGAATCAAATACAATGATACATAACACTTCTCACATTTATTATCCATGGCGATCTCACCTTTGATTTCCCATATTAAAAGAATAAGTTATTCTCAAAAGAAGCATGTATTTCTATTTATTTCTTCCCCACACAATATATTTTCTTCCACACTTGATAATCATAACATTTTGCTAAAGCTCCCATAAAGTTGAAATACATTTCACAAAATTTCCCGAATTCCAATTTTTTGCCTTCTGAGGTCTATCTTATAAGAAGCAAATCATATTTATCCGCCCTGTTGCAGGTTCTATATAGACATTCCAATCTACATACCCACACTCATTAGTATATGAAGATCAATCATTGCCAATTATCCCACAGTGATTAACCAATAGTCCTTCCACAAACTGTTTAAATGCCAAAAAATGGGTTGCTATTGTGATAGACAGGATTTAATTCCGAGTACAAAAAATATTGAAAAGGGAGAAAAAACTACTCTTTTTATATTTAAAGGCAATTTAATTGCATGAAGACAGAGAGAGTGAAGGGATACAAGAATTTACACCGTGAATTTTAGAACATATATTTTTCACTAATTTTCAGATCATTGATTACATTGTACAAAGCATAGTAAATTATTCTGTTGGCTCAGGATTGATGCATTGCTGAAGGGCTCCGACAGTTGTCCGATTGTGATGGCTATGAAGAAGTGCTTACGGTTCCCAGGGCTATTATTTTCTCTCAGTTGCAGTTTCTTGTTAATGGTGCTTTGACGTCTAGTATCATTGAAACATAGGAAGCTGAGTTTCTTTTGCAGTTTTCTTAGGGGTGCACGGATTTGTGTTTTCCACCTCATTCCTAAGCTGTGTAAGGAACCTCTCACTAGAAAGCCCATCTGCTCTTATTGCAATTTTATGCTAGAGCCTACTGCCAAATGATTGCATCACTCTGCTCCCCATTTTGCTTCATCAAAGAAATCACCTCATGGATTCTTCGACTTTGATCAAGTATGTTCATGATCTTTGATTTCCTCTATATTTTCTCCTCTTTACCTTCAACGTTATTAGTCTATACACTGGCATTCATACTTGTTGGATTGACTGCACTCAAGTTTTTTTTGTCATGATTTCTTCCCTCTTGTCAAATGTGGCTTAATTGTTCATCTAGTAGAACTGGTTTTTAAACAACAGCATTTGAACTTTAACAGCAAATTCTTCCACCAATCCTATGGTACAGCCGTGGGCAGCAATTTTGTTGATGTCCATGCTTGGTTTTTTATTGGTGCTTTCTGGAGGATCAAACCGCTTAGACTCTTTGCTTAAACCATCTCTTCTATTTCATATGGTTTATAGATGATGTTGTACGAGTATGTAATGATACTCTGTTTGATTTGCAATTTTTTTTTGGTTTAGGCCTCATGCTTTGAAAGAATTAAAATTACTTGTGACATCTCAAATACAGATGTTTCCTCTTTAAGGGAACTGCCTTTGCTTCAAAAGGGTTTTTAAGCATTAACTACTTTCAGAAACCCATGAATGCTTACCCATTTTTCCTTGCACCATTTCAAGCATGAACAAAAGTTTTTCACTGGAGCAAGTTGAAAAGAACTCTTGTTTGAGAAAGTGACATAAAAGGTTTCCAGCAGTTGAAGCACACTTTCTTTCACCAACTCCTTGCCAGAGGTTACCCTACAAATTTCCAAATTCTCTTATTTTCTCAGGTTAGCTTTGATCTGCTCCTGCTTTTCTTGCTAAGGTAATCTGGACAGTTTAAAACAGGATTCGAGTTAGAAGAAGGTCTACTCCCTTGATCTTAAAGCTGGACAATTGTTATTTTGCTCTTAAGCTTTGCAAAGGACAAGATGCAATTACATCTATGCATGACCTTTGGAAAAATGGCATTCAGCTGTGCCACATTCAGGTTTGGACAGCTGGAGAAATCCTAAAAGCCTCCAAGGTTATTTATTGAGGAAGGTTAAACCTCGCCTTGTGGTGGGTTTTAGAGGGGCTCCACCTTGCAGGGTCTTGGGTGAATATCACCTAGACCCATTTTTTGCTCCTAAATTTTTGCTGAATAGGTTTTCAGCTAACTTTATGCTGATTTTTTGTATTTCCACTGAATGTTAGAGAGACTCAGATCTCATGTTTTGTTTTGCCTTGATGGCTAATTTTTTGTGGTAATTTGGCCCTTAAGGGATTCAGACCTTTTGGTTTAGATTATTTTAAGCCAGCAATATTTTAGTGATTGGATCTTCACCTGATTTTCTGCGATTTTATCCTTCCTCACCCTGAGAGATGTTCTTATTTAAATGAAAACCTTTTGCAGGGATTGACCTTCTTTATCATGCTGATGAGCTCTTGGGAGCAAAACACATTTATGCTTTTTTGTATTCTCTAAGTGCCTCTTCTGTTTGCTTGTATTTAAGTTTAAAGTACTGCTATACATTGTTTATTGATTTTGTCTAACACTAAACAGTAATTCCTGTTGTGCATTCAGATGCTTTGAACTAATTCTGAAATGCCCAAAACATTAGATTGTTTCTTGGACAGCAAATGAAATGACATCAAGAGTTCTGATTGCCTGAAGATAACTTCCACATCATATCAATAATGCAAGTGCAAGACACCACTGGATAAAAGTTTAGCCGTTAAAATAGAGACCAGTAATTTCTATCAAGGACTCCTAAATTATTGTTGTGTTTGCATCCAATGCTAATACTTCCAGCTTAAAAGAGACAGACAACAAGAAACAAAACATAATAAAAAATTTAAAAGCAGTGAAGCAAAGTACAACACACAGTAGTGTTAAATTTGAATACAACCAACAGAGCTAACCTATAGGATTCAGCATAGCACCAATTTGACCATCCCGATATTCGTAAACTGCAAGTGCTATTGGCTGGGCCAATAGCGGCCTTACCTGCACATATATATTTATACTCAGTTCTAATTATTTCATCTTTATCTAATTAATTCTGTTTCAAATTACTTATAGAAAATAAATATCATTGCAGAGTAAATTTTGCAAGGAATAACAAGACGACTGCATGGACATAACAGGACCTTAAGTACATAATTTTGTCAGTCTTTTTCTCATTCTAGTTCTGGAAATTCAGTTTCAGCTCCTACCAACAGCACCATCAAAATTAAGATGTCTTTCTTGAAAAGATACTTACATCATTCATAAATTTTGTATGCTCTGTCAATGACCTCAAATTAACAATGTGCTGGAAACTCCTATAACGCTCCATAAAATGGTAAGTGTTATTGCTATATAAATCAGGGAAGCATCCAAATTGCTGAATACCAGAAGCCTTATCTTTCTGCAAAACACAATAGACAATAACAAAGGGAACTAAAATCACCTTCCACTTTCAAGTCCAATCTGGATTACTGCTTCACTTCAGTTACAAAATTCACAAAACAGGTTAACAAAAAAACTAATATAGTCCACTAAGAACACAAATGCAAGAGCATGCTAATGAAAACCCTAACATTTAGAAACAACTACCTGCTATTCTATAAAATAAAAAGCAATCATGCTAATACAACTTTACAAACAGGCTGTACAGATCTTGTTTGAGCAGTTTACTCCTGTTCAAATCTAAGTGGAACTCAGAGTGTGTTACAAAATGTATAATCAGAAAATTGGTGAAGTGGGGCCTGAGAAATTTAGAATTTCATAAAAATAATAAGAAAAAGACGTATTATGCCCATGAATTTCTAAAACACTAAGATTGGTCAATTGTTATACTGGAACATTCAGTGGTATGTTTTTTTTGTCTATGTTGGGATGTCAAGGTCTATACTATATGTTTCTTGTGGCTCTGGGTGCAGAGTGTTGCATTGTTTTTGACTTCAGTCGTTCTGTTAGGATGTTGGTATGGGTTGTTTTGATTAGTTTGTTTCATTTGACTCCTTGTCTACTGTCCAAGCCAAACGATTTCGGCTTGATCTCTCGATGTATTCCCAATATTTGTGGTTCCTGGACATAAACCAGTGATATAAGCAAAAAAAGACTTATCTTCCTTCTTGTCCTTATAAGTGATAAGATTCTTTTGTAATTAAGGCTGATTTTTGGAAGATTAGATTTTTACCTGAATTAGTATAAAGATAGGAGCAAAAAGAAGATTGTAAGCATTTCATTCAGATTACTGAATGTAAGATACAAGTTGGTTTCCATGCAACTCTGACTTATATCAATTGTGGAGGTTTCCTTGTACATTTTTCAAAGGAATGAAAAAAAGGTTATGAGGTGTAATCATCTGTGCATGCTTCCATTTTCGTTTCCTCAGTTTGAATTTCAATGATTTGTGTGATTAATTCAATGTTTTCAAAGCATTAGGTAATCAGTCATTGTGATTGGAATTTTAACACATTTTCCGTTACAATTGAATTTGTGGAGCTTGAAACATCTCCAAAACCTTTGGACCCTGTTTGCAGGATTGTAGTTCCAACATTGCCTTTCGCTGAGGCAAAGTTGCTAGCAAATAAAGATGAGTTCTCTGTTTTCAAAAACAGGTCTAAGGAAGGTGGAGATGATATTGATTTTGATTGTTGACAATCAGGCTTCGCTATAGAATCAATCCCAATAATGTTTATACAATTTGCTCCAGAGTTTGACAGCAATGGAAGCAAGGACAATTATGAAGCCTCGGCTTTGTAAGAACAAGTTATCACAACTATTGGAACATGCTCAAGGACTGGGTCCTTTCCCCTATGTAATCTGTTCTTCATCAATTCATTGTCTTTTGTGATTGCAATCTGTCAAATCTTCTTTCTTTTGTTAATGTCATATGCAGGAAGTAAACCCGTTACCCATTCAATTTTGCATACACCTTCCCTTCCTTCTTTTTCTTGTTTGTGTTGAGCAATCCTAGATGATTTTCTGTATTTTCTCTATCTAAGATTTCTCCAATCTTCACATTTTCATTATTTTTCCCATTCTGTCCTTTTTGCACTTTCTAGTTGAAGGTGCCTAAAACCCTAAAAAATATCCCCATCGTATGAGGAAGCTGCCCCTCTGAAACATAGAGAAAAATCACCCTCTCAATAGTGATTTCTCCAACTGATAAAAGCACAAATTACTGCTGATTGGGCGAGTCACATTAATTTTCACAAAAACCAGTGGCAAGTTTACTTGCTAACAGATTGCTAAAAATGAGTTCTATAATCTTGTCTGGATAGTGTCCTTTTGTGAGCTTGAGGCCTGCTTCCTAGTTCTAGCTGACTGTTCTTCATTGTCTTTTGTGGTTGCATTCTGCCAAATGTCCTTTCTTTTGTTAATGTCATATGTAGGAATTATCTTTGCTATCTATTTAGTTCTGTATACACTTTCCCTTCTTTTTCTTGTTTTTGTTGACCAATCCTAGATGATTTTCTGTCTTTGCTCCATCTAGGATTTTTCCATTCTTTAACTTTTCATTATTTTCCCTTCCTGTCCTTTTTGTACTTTCTGGTTGAAAGGGCCTAAAACCCTAAAAATACCTCCATTATACGAGGCAGCTGCTCCTCTCAAATGCAGAGGCAAATCACCCTTTCAATGGTGATTTCTTCAACCGTTATAAGCACATGCTGCTGCCCACTGGGCAAGTCACATTATTTTTTACAAAAATCTCAGTCACTTTTATTTTTACAAAAATCTCAGTCACATTATCTTTTACAAAAATCTCAGTGGCAAGTTTACTTGCCGGCAGGTTGCTATCAACAAGTTCTGTAATCTTGTCTCGATGGCATCCTTTTGTGACCTGGAGGCCTGCTTCCTAGTTCTAGCTGAGGTTGTCAATATGCAGAAGAAAACGGCTTGCTGTGGAGAAGGTTCTTCATCTTTAGGGATTGATTTTTTTGTTTCCAAGCATCCCTGCAAATTTTTATATAACAGTTTAATATAATAGTATCTAACTAAAAGCCCTGGGAATGTTTGCTTTTACTGTTTAATATACCTGTTTGATATTAGGCTTTTTAGTATGCTTTGTTCTTGGGGGGTCTGATTTTCAGGCAGACCGAGCAGCTTGGGTATTCCCATTTTTTGGGCTGATGACAAACTTGAAATGTAAAAATTTGTTTATTTCTGAAGTTAATACAAATGTGAAGGCCCCATGTCTCTCATTTGTGAATCAAAAAACAAATAAAAACTTCCAAAAAAATTGCCAAAATTTTGAAACTTTTAAAAATGAAAAAATGAGAGAAGCCCTATATTGAATAGATAAAATGCATGAAGCACACACCAAGAACTCCACAATTCAAACAATTTCCCAACACCTTAAACAAGATTCAACATGTAAACTACAAAATTACAATGATTTCAAAGTGATAAATCATTGAATCAATAAGATTGCATTGGAAAGGACCAAAATTCAAATCACAAAAAGATAAGTAAATGTAACATTGGGTAACATATGCCAACCAACATCAGCACAGCATTATTATGTATCAATTGATGAGGCCAAGTGCAAATCCGTGGCAAATTTAACAGAATAGACAGCACTTGATCATGACATCTAAGCTGAAGGTATGACCCCGGCAATGGTAAAAAGGCATTTCACCAATCTAAGAAAACACGTCAATGATATTCCTTCAAACAATAAGAGAACATCTTGAAGGTAAGCAAATTTACATTTAATCATTTTCCCTCTAACTTCTCTCGGGTTTCCAAGGTTAAGAGACTCTAGCTTCCAACCCTCTGCTGTACATAGAGATATCCTTAAAGCCGCTCTTTATACATCCTCGTGGTGATGGGCTACAAAGAGTGACAAAAACATTAATATCATTCTTTTATAAGCAAATTTCTCTTTGGGAGCAAACTTTCTCTTTTGAAAGGTTGCATTACAATTGAGTTTGTTAGTGTTTGGTAGCTTCAGGAGATATTTTCTCCTTAATTAAGGCTCGTGGCCTACATATTACAAATTATAGTTTATATTTAATGTTGATGTATTAGCGGCAGGAGGTATCTTCTAGCAGCAGAGGCATCTTCTTTAAATAGCTGTTATGTCAGTTGGCTGACCCACATAAATGTCTTATTTAAGATGGGTGACATGCAATAGAATCTTCGGTCTGACATGCAAGAGAATCTTTGCATGAAATGTATTTGTAACTGCTTCCTAAAAATAGGCAATTGTAATGCTCCTAGTGCGTCTCCTTTTGCATGCTCATGCAAGTGACGATTCCCTATTTTGGGATTGATTCTTGCTTAAGTTAAGGGGTTCTTTCAAGGAGGAGTTAGCCATCTACAGCAGATTATTATCCTTTGAAGAGCAGATTGAAATTAAGGAGAAAAACAGAGTTCTTTTGTATGCATGTATCTATGAGAGATACTATTCTTCTATGGGTCAAGTTGTAAGCTGATTTATTGGCATCTAGGAGAGGTGCTGAGACTTGTAAGCTGATTTCATTCAATATATAAGAGACATATTTGTGGCTGGGTTTTTCTCCCTCGAGAAGGAGGGTTTTCCCAGGATATATGCTGTGTTATATTGTTCATTTCTTCATGTGTTTGTGTTGCATTTTTGCTTTCAGTTAAATCTGATCCTAAAACATTAACATGGTATCAGAGCGGGTTTTTGAAAAGACCTGATCAGATTTGGGTTGACTAAGCCTATTGCTGATTGTGTAAATCAAGACATCAAGTCTATTGTATCTTGGCCACTAGCTGCTGTGGTTGATATGAGTTAAGTAGGTTATAGTCACTTCAAAAGGATAGACGTCTGAGCCTTTGCAGTTGCATATTCACTATGAGTTGGTATAGTTGCTGATTATAGAGCATCATCATAAATATATCTGGCACAGGACTTCTCCCCAGGAGATATGTGAGAAGGAACTGTTGTTTTAAGCAGAGTCAACATTCAGGAGCAGAATTAATGCTCACATGAGCAGACCTAAGGGAAAGATAAGTGCAGACCTGAAAAAGTGTTTAAGTACAACACTTAAGGAAATTATGATTTCAACGAGATAAGTATTTCCTGTTTAAATAATGTTCATGAATTTTTTATGTAGTTATTAATTCATGCTATAACATTGAGATAGTGAAACATGTATGATTCTAGCATTGGTATTTCTTCAAGATAGTTTTTAAACTATTGGTAATCTCTCTCTAAATGCTTCTAGTACAGTTCAAGGAGCAAGAGGATGATGAGAGACTGGCTAAGGAATTCAGGGAGGAAGAGCTTGAGGCATCCTGTGAGGAATTCATGCAGGCTGAAGAGATAAACTTAACTGGAGACATCTTTCGAAGACGAAGAACCTATTCAAGTTGTCTTTGAGATCAGTTTCTTCGAAGAGGAGGAATTTACATTCAGAGGGAGTTTGACAATTCATCAGAAGCAACCTTGGACAAGGAGGTCAGAAGGTTGATGCAAGTACTTGGAGCTTCAGAGGGAGTTTCATCATCATGGAGATCTGTTGTTAACGCATTTCTCTTTGCGAGAGAGATTTGAGGTGCAAGCCCTTGTTAATGCATTTCTCTCTACGAGAGAGATTTGAGGTGTCAGCCCTTGTTAATGCATTTCTCTCTGCGAGAGAGATTTGCGGTGTCAACCCTTGTTAATGCATTTCTCTCTGCGAGAGAGATTTGAGGTGAAAGCCCTTGTTTCATTCTCTGGGAGTAGCCATGGTGGACGTCATGTTGAGATGACGACATCACGTTGAGTGACTCCATGATGAGCTCTTTCCACAAATGGGTGTAGCCATTGTGGGTGTCATGTTGAGAGACTCCATGACGTAGATATCTGGAAAATATCTCCCTAGCTAAGAGGGAGTGTTAGTGTTTGGTAGCTTCGGGAGATATTTTCTCCTTAATTAAGGCTTGTGGCCTACATATTACAAATTATAGTTTATATTTAATGTTGATGTATTAGCGGCAGGAGGTATCTTCTAGCAGCAGAGGCATCTTCTTTAAATAGCTGTTATGTCAGTTGGCTGACCCACATAAATGTCTTATTTAAGATGGGTGACATGCAATAGAATCTTTGGTCTAACATGCAAGAGAATCTTTGCATGAAATGTATTTGTAACTGCTTCTAAAAATAGGCAATTGTAATGCTCCTAGTGCGTCTCCTTTTGCATGCTCATGCAAGTGACGATTCCCTATTTTGGGATTGATTCTTGCTTAAGTTAAGGGATTCTTTCAAGGAGGAGTTAGCCATCTACAGCAGATTATTATCCTTTGAAGAGCAGATTGAAATTAAGGAGAAAAACAGAGTTCTTTTGTATGCATGTATCTATGAGAGATATTATTCTTCTGTGAGTCAAATTGTAAGCTGATTTATTGGCATCTAAGAGAGGTGCTAAGACTTGTAAGCTGATCTCATTCAATATATAAGAGACATATTTGTGGCTGGGTTTTTCTCCCTCGAGAAGGAGGGTTTTCCCAGGATATATGCTGTGTTATATTGTTCATTTCTTCATGTGTTTGTGTTGCATTTTTGCTTTCTGTTAAATCTGATCCTAAAATTGAACAGAGTTGATGTACAACCCTTGATTACATCTAATTTCTGAAGCATCTACAACTTGGCAGCTGGCACTATATTATATCATCACTACATCAATTGGCATCTTATCTTAACTAGGCTGTACTACAATCATTAGAAAATCTAATTTCAAGGCAAGCACCACCATATCGTATCATCTCAATTCAAATAGTCATAAGTTGAACTATAGCATATTTTTTATCTTCTCCCCGCCTAGGTTGAACAACAACTATAAATTACATATTATTTCTAAAGCATCTGCTTCCTCAGGGAACCCTACCATATTACCTCTGTATTAAAACATCTTACCCCATGCAACATTATGTACACAATCCAATTCACCTCCGGAAACTATTCCATCAAAATCAACCAAAGCTCGCACCACGAAAGGATTCCAGTCACTATGACACAAACAGGTTCCGTCCACCCCGCCTCCCAGGCAGTTCTGGGGAAGCTTGGAGTGTCTAAAAATTGAGATGCCTCTCCAGACCAGGGTTTCTCGAAAATGTCAATGCTACCTTCATTTTAAACTTATGCTTATGGCTTGGATGAATTTCTCTCTCCTTCCATAAAGCTACATTCAGATAAAGAAAAATATTGAAGTGAACTAAGAAACACATACCTGCTTTTCATTGGCCCATTCTGTAATAGAATGACAGAGCTCCACTACCTTGTCCTTATCCTCTTCTTTGGCCACAAGCGTAGAGCTCATTAAGAAGCTTCGGCTGTTGTCTATTTTTTTAGCCGCTTGAATCTTAAGGCCTCTGTAATTCATGTGACCGCGCCCTGCTGGTCGATGTTTCGTCCGCAACGCCTGTCTAGGAAGAAATTCGAGGCCACTCTTACACACAACATTTTGAGGTGGAGTTCTGACGATCGAGTTGCAGAAACAGCGTGTAACGGGCGTCTGGGGCTTGACATAAGCGTGTTGAATTGAAGCTAACGTTGAAGCCGCCATGGGGAAATTGGGAGGATAACTAAACAAGGATAAGGTCTCCTTTCGTATGCATCTCACTCGAAAAAAATACACACTGACCGGTGATAAGCAGTTCAGATACTTTTTGTTTTACGGTAATTTTCAATGTTCATTTAGGCTGGGGTCCTACGGGGAGGCTTCAGATCTCTATTCTGAAGGAGCAGGGTCTCACGAAGTTTTTAAAAAATAAATAAATAAATAAATAAATAATTACTAGAAGATTAATTAGGATCTTCTTTTCAACAATAGCCGTCTTTAATTTTTAGTTCAAAAATTTAAGCAGGTGCAAAAAGGGTGCTTAGGTTTTTTTCCACTTTGTCAATCATATGAAATTTTAAAATTCTCACCAATTAATTTTTTTATTATTCTATATTTATTTACTTGCTGAATTGAATATGCAAAATAATAAAACTCATGAAACCACCAGCTTCCATAAATAGGAGCTTAAACTATGATACAAAATTCATGGGACCACCCACTTTCAAATAATCCTAAAAATTCTAGACAGCACCCACTGAATTTTTTTAAAAGGCCCCCTCCATTAGTCCCCACCCTTATTTACTATTAATGGCACCCAATGTGCAATGGATAGCCCAAGGTATAATTCACTAACAAAAAATTATACATAATATATATAGTGAAAGTCACCTACATTTTGAGGGGTTACTATATTTTTATTGATTTTTTTAGTAATTTGAGGTTGATATTGTGTATAAGTAATCCACCTTCTTTTAGGGGGAGATATGCACTATTTTACATGTGAGCATATCATTTTTAGTTGAAACTCAAGGAGATATGTGGATTCATAAGATAATTGTGAATGTCAAACCATGTTGATGATGTTTTCAATGTCAATCGACGCTCTTTCAAATACAAGAACTTGGGGGTCATGACTTGTCAAAGTTGAGTTAGCTAACTAGTATAAATAACTGTAATAATTGGCACAAGGTGTGGGTATAACTTGAAGTGAGCATAATTTGCTAGCCAATGCATAAAAGCACCATGTAAGATAATTGCCCATCCTTGAGATTTGAAGAGGATCTCCCCACTATTGTTTGAGATTACATTGTGTCACTAACACCTCCAAGGACTTTAATATATGTTTTTTTATGAAGAGCAATCAAGTCATTTATTGGAAACAAATGTATAAAGGATTAGAATGTAACCTATTCATCATTGTTAAGCATTAGAGTGTGATATGAGTAGTCTTAGTTAGAAACATTTGGCTATGATTTTCTCATATTGGCAAGATAATTACTATAGACACTTAAAAATGACTAATGCATTTTCATCTTATCGTCTCATCATCGTTATTTTTATCTTTTTTTGTATGTTAATATTTTCTTCTTTCCATCCATAATAATCTAATTATTTAATTATCTTAATATTTTTATCAAATCTTATATCAATTAAATATTTTTTGAATTAATTCATCACTTATCATTTTCCTTCTAACATCAATTAAAATTTAATTTAATTTATCTTTGGTTCTTTATCACTAAATAATTTTCAAAAATTATTTAATTAGCTAACACTCCTCTTTTAAATAAAATAATTTATTTAGATTATATATAAATAAATTAATATGTATTTATTTTTCCAACTATCATTTTGATATAAATAATTATTATAATCTTTCCCTCCATCAAAGTCAAATTTGGGTTTTACCTTATCTTAAATTTTCCTATCCATTGACCTTGCAAATTAATCTCCACCATTGATCAAATGTTGAGTGAAGCATATAAATAAGAAGCTTTCATTTCATTCAAACCCCTTGGCACTTTTATTATCAAAAGTATTTCTAGCACTCTTATGATCTTAGCATTCCTGTTGTCAAAAATCTATCAAACATTATCAAGTATTCAAGCATCCAAGCATTATCATTGTCATTTATCAAGCATAGGTATCATTTATCATTGAGCATTTATTATTATCATTGCATCAGATAATTATTGTTCTTTCATAGTTTGTTACTTTGAAAAGCAACCAACAATGAAACAAATAAAAATCTTAACTATGATGATTTTGTTTGTTATCTAAATTTTATATTCTAAGCCAAGATCTTTAACTTCATTGTGTGATTGTAAGAGTGTGAGTTTTGTATTATTGTTATTCATAATTCACATTTTCATGCCCGATGGGACCCACCTCCTTATTATATCTTTATTTTTTGAAGGTTTTGCTAACCTATTTTGCTTGTTTTTTAGCTCTTTTGTGCAAAAAAAAAAAATTGAAGCTAATTTTTGTAGGTTGAAGGCAAAACTAGGGTTTCAAAGATTTCATCATATCTTTCAAACAACTGCAAATTTCTCTATACAATTTTTATATAAGGGTCTCTTCTTTTTATTTTAATTTTTTAGATCAAAATAATAATGAAATTATCAAATAAGGAAAAACCCTAATTTTTAAAGATTTTTATCATATCTTTCAAATGGCTTGGAATTTTTCTAAATTTTTTATTGAAGGTTAGGAATCATCTCAGTTAAAAAAATCAAACTTAGATCATCAATATTTGGTGAGTTATTATCATTGTAGGGTTTTTCATATATATATATATATATATCAAAAATTAAATAGGGGTATTTTCTTTTTATTTTAAATTTTGAGGTCAAAATAGTGACGAAAAATCATAGCTTTGTCAATTAAAGTTTCACCATAAGTCTACTTTCTAGGGCACAAATTAAGGAATTTTTCAAATATTTTTACATTTTTCAAAAGCCCTCAAAATTTGAGGAGGGGTTTATTATTTGAATTTTGAATTTTGGGATTGAAAATATTATAAAATAATTGGATCTAGTTTGACTAGTGAAAGTAAAATAAAAATTGAAATTATAACCTTGTGATGAGCATATCTTTTTCTAAACATCTATTTGATGCATTATAAAATTATTTGTTGGTCTTTGCAAAATTTATATTATCATTTCTAAAATCATAAAGAATCCATTGGTGATATAATTGTTTTCCTTAGACTATCTTGTTTTGCATGTTTTCACACATTTGAAACTGGCGCTTAAAATTTATCACACATTTTGATTTGAGATCTAAAACAAGCCATTTGATTTTAATCCTAAATAATTACTTGCATATGCTCTCCTCTTGCACCTTAGAGTGATCATGAGGATCATAAATAAGTGATATTTCTTTTCTTTTTTAGGCTTGTTTGTTGGTCTTTGTGTGAAAAGATTGAAAATCGGAGGGTTGTAAAAGCTAGTTTGGAGCTCTTTGCATTGAATTCAATTATCTTCTCAATTTAGCATTGGACTCTGGATACCTTCATTCTAATCACCATTTCTATCTTAAAATTTCAAAGTACTCATTGTTTCTTTATCATTTTTGGTATCATTGTTGTGTCTTCCACACATTGAAAATTGGACTAAATTAATCTCACATTTGGATTTAGGCTCTAAAACAAACAAGTTTTTTTTAATCCCAAATATTTATTTACGTATGATCTCCTCTCGCATTCAATGGTGACCTTGAGGATTAGAAATAAGTGAGCTTGTTTTTGTTTTTAAGGGATCTTCCTAGAGAAGTGATCACTCTAGGGGATGACCTCAACTCCCATGTTCCAGTGGAGTATAAAGAGTGGAAGGTGAATCGAAAGAAAAACTACTTGAAAGTAGAATCTTGTCAATCTAGACTAAGCCTCTAAGAATGGTATACCTTAAAGAAGTGAAGGTGGAGAGTGGGTTATCCTCTCCTCAAATCTTTTTAGCATTATTCCCTTTCATCTATGGATTAGGCCTCATGTATCCTTGTGATATATCTAGAGGATACCCCTAGTTGAGCTTGTAAATCCTAGTCAAAACTTATTGGCCATACCCACTTGAGTAGGCTTGTTAATGTGTCTTGTGTGTTTGATTGTTTAGATCACCACCTCCACTTGAAACCAAAGGGGATATATCCATTCAAAATTGAGCCTAGGATATTATCTTTTTCATTATCTTTGTGTGTTTCTAATCTTTGAACAAAATACAAAATCTTAAAAATCATTAAAAATCAAAACATTCCAAAACAAACCAAAAATCAAAGGTAAAATATCAAACTATCAAATAAACAAAGCTTTAAAATAAATATTTTATTGGTATTGTCGTCTTGTCCTTGATATTATTTGAGGATAACTTTTTGGTATCCTATCTTATCATTGTCAAAATTTATCAAAGTTTAAATTGGATCTCTTATCTTTTATCTTTATCTTATATCACTTGTGGATATACTAACTTGAGAGCTTCAAAGCTACTCTTGAGTTGGAAACCTCCACTCTTTATCAAGTTTTCTTGGACTCACAAGTCTAGTTCAAGTAATCTAATCTATCATTTTATCAATCAATATCATTCTCATCATTGGGAGATCTAACTTAACTTTGGTCTATTTTGGTTTTGAGCAACAAGCATCAAAATTTTTGAAATAAAATCTTATTTCACCTAAGGTCTTATATTGTATATGCCAATTATAAGATGTCAATATAAGAAAAACATGGAATCCCACCAAGAAGAATCAAACGTTCCAACAAGCATGGGTCAATGTGAGCAAGGAATATCTTCAAATCCACCCTTCCTTCATGACGAGCCTTCAAGGGTTCCTTATATGGAGGATGGTCAAGGCCCCATACCTGAGGATCTTCTATAATTTGAGCAAGACCCTAGAGGAATGAAGATTATGGAAAATTTATTTGAGAAAAATCTTGATCACTACCTTCAAGTGTTGGCTCAAAAAAATGCTTAAATACTTGTAAATCTTATCAAGGATGTAGACCTCACTAATCTTGAAATTTGGATAGAGACAAGTCAACCTAATCTAATTCAAGAATCTACACAAAAGGTGATTGCTAGTTTCACATATTCACCACCACCTCCACCTAACACATCAAAGGTTCAATGGAAAACATATCAAGAGACACTTAAAGATTAATTTACACATGAACAATCACCTACCCTTGGTAGATCTTATTTCAGCATGGATACCTCAACACGTGCAACATACGTCTATTCCTCCAAGTCAACCTCAACAACATTTCATCCCTCCAAGTCAACCTCAACAACATTTCATCCCTCCAAGTCAACTTAAACAACATTTCATCCAACCTAGTCAACCTCAACAACATTTCATCCAACCTAGTCAAACTCAACAATATTATATTCCCTTAAATCAGCATCAACAACAACAACAACAATAATAATATTGCATTCACACAAGTGCACCTCCATTAACATCTACACATGATTTGGTTCAACAAATTCAATAGTTACAACAAAAGATAGAAAACGTGGAAATGAGAAACATTAACACTAAGAAGAGTTATACATTGGAAGACATATGTGCTTATCCTTTTGACAAATCTTTGAACACTATCCCCCTTCCTCAAAATTTATAAATACCTATATTTGACAAATACAAAAGAAAAGGTTGATCCAAGGGAACACATAAGGGAATTTTATATAGCTTGTCTAGAGGTGTCTTATAATTTGATACATATCTCATGTGCCTCTTTCCTAGAAGTCTAGGAGGTCAATCTATTGAGTGATTTTCACATTTACCTCATGGGATGAAGACCATTCATGAGTTGGTAGATAAATTCATTGCACATTTTTCATAAAATTTTGAATGCAAAATCCCATGATTGATTTATGTAATGCAAAACAAAATGAGGGAGAATCCTTTATGTCTTTTTGTAAAGGTGGAGAAATATGGAATAAAATTTCCTTATCCTATTCCTAAAAAGCAACTTGTTCACATTTTCACCCAAAACCTAAACGACAAATTGGCCTTTCACCTAAGAATTCAAGGTGCTAGCACCTTTGACAAGATCATTGAAAATGTCTAACAGAAATCAAAAAAGCTCTCATTAATTAGGGTCTTGTGAAAAATTCTAAAGATCATAAGGATAACCCTTCAACATCTAAATACAAGCCTAGGATTTGGGCCAAAAACAAGAATATTGTCAATGATGGTGTGGTAGATGCAAAAATAATTCAAAATGTCAATATACCCTACAATTGGTAGCAAACAACCCTCAAAATAATCAAGGTGGTAGAATACCACCTAGGTAAAATAAACCTCCTAAAAGGAAATGCACTCCTTTAGAGGAATCTCTTGAATTTGCATTGAAAAATTGATCCAAGCTAAACTTATCACCTTACCAGAAGTAAGAAATCAAGAACCAACAATCAAACCTCCATGGTACAAAGAAAATGACTATTGTGAGTACCATAAGATCAAAGGAACTATTTTTTTTTATTTCTACAAATTGAAAAATCTTATCCAAGGTCAAATAGATCAAGGTAATGTTGTTGTAAGCAATCAACCTTCAACAAATGATGATCTCAAGATATTCAAGAATTTTATCCTATCCTTGATCATCGAAAAGGTGAATCTTTAAACGAAAATAGTAATCATAAAGGAGCCAATTATGCTACTATCCCTTATGATTACACCATAGCTCATCTAGGGGAATTTTTTCCTCATGTATCTACCTTAACCCCTTTAAATAAAAATATTGAATGTGCAGTAACTACACTAGGGGTAAACCAACCCTTCATGGGGATCAATTTGTGTCATCTTCAAAATCTAATTATAACCTCCTAAATCATCTAAATAAAATTTTAGCACAAATATCCATTGTAAAGCTTTAAAAATATCTCCATCACATAAGGAAATGCTCGACAAGACCCTTTAAGAGTCTTTTGTGCCAAAATATTTTTCTCAATTTCAAGTCATGGTTGGACATATTTCAACTCCTCATCATTTGATGTTTACTAAAAAGGGCCTTTTGATTATCCATCTCATAATGAGGGCTTGTAGTTTGAGGTCTTCATTCATAGGCATAAAATCAAAAGATTCATGATTGATGGTGGAGTAGGTCTAAACATTTGTACCCTCTAATCAGTAAAACAATTAGGATACTCCGACGATGTCATTGATTATCAAAATAAAATCACCATAAAATCCTATGATGATGTTGAACGTTACTATAAAGGAACAATAAAATTCCTTATTCAAGTTGGCCCCACTATAGTGGATACCGTTTGTCAAGTCTTGGACCTTGATCTCCCATATAACACTCTTCTTGTTCATCCATGGATACATGCCTTACAAGTTATTCCCTCTTCATATCATCAATGTCTAAAATTTTCCTAAGAGGGCTCCAAAGTCACTATTCCTAGGGATCCTCACCCTTTTGAGTATTGTAACACCTTGGAATAAAAATATCACAAACCCACCTAAGTGCTTAACAATCAAGAAGCTCCATTCTTGTCATATTAAATAGATCCATCCACTTTACTTCACCTTTTGATCCACACACCTCTCCTCCCAAAATCAAGGTTCAATTTGATAACAATTGGTTAGGAGAATATAACATGAAACAAGATTTCTTTGTGGGCCAAATCCCTCGTTCACATAAAACATATGGTAGACCTAAACCTATGCAAGATATACCAATTGTGGTTATCAAATATAAATCTATCGCATTCTTGTGTTGGAGTGAATTGGGAAAAGAAAACATTGAAGATGATGTCTGAAAATGGTTATATAAGGATGAAGAGGATCATGTATCTATTCTACCTATAGAAAAATATCCTAAGGTCTTTGAATAATTAAGAATATGGGTAATCAAGGTAAAAGGCTTAGGTCATCAAGAACAAGAAATCATTGAGCCTATATCTATCATAAGAAGGAATAATGGTGAATGGATTGGATGTAACTCCCTTAATAAGGTACCTTTCAATCTAAAATTCAGTCTAACTAAAGGATCCAAGGCTTCTCCTATGGTTGAAACTCCTAATTATAATACCTTTCAAGACTCCATACATATCGCAAATGAATCTTATATGGACATGCTAGGCCTTGACCCAGAGTTGGTAGTTCAACATTTGATATTTTTTCCCAATACAAAACCAGTAAAATAAAAGCTTTGTAAGATGCACCCTCAAGTATCCTTATTGGTTAAGGTGAAGCTTCAAAAATTGTTGGATGTGGGATTCATTAGAACTATTGACTATCTTGAGTGGGTTTCCAACCTAGTTCCAATTAACAAACTCACCGGGAGCATCCATTTATGTACAAATTTCAAAGATATAAACAAAGCATGTCCTAAAGATGACTTTACCCTACTCAACATAGACATAATTGTGGATTTAGCAGTTGGGCATGAAATGTTATCCTTAATGGATGGTTTTGAAAATAAATTTTACTTTCCCTTGGGAAACATTTTGTTGGAATATTATGCCTTTTGGTTTAAAGAATGCAAGGGCTACCTATCAAAGAACAGTGACAACAATATTTCATGACCTTTTTCATAGTATCATAGAAGATTATGTGGATGATTTATTAGCAAAATATGTCAAAAGAGATGTTATGCCTTGCATAACCACCCCCATTTTGAGTTGGAACAAAATGGGTCCCCCTTTCTCTTTCTGGTTTCTTTTTGCTTTTGGTTACTTGCTTTCCTCTTTGGAATTCTTTTGTTTTTCTCCTAATTTTGACTTTTGATCTATCTGATTTAATTATGGTTCTGTCTCAGCTTGAGTTGGTTTTCTTCTTGTTGAAAATTGAATGAAATAATCATAAGCAACAGGATAGTTTATTTTAATATATTTCATGTGCTTTGGGGACTAATGGAAGCATTTGTTTTGCAAGATTAAATACTACACTTGATGATATTTTCCAAGGGAGTTCAGCTGGAATACATTCCCCAATCCAATTGGTCATAAAAATCAACTAAGGCAAAGGTCAGCAAGACCCCAAAGATGTCACTGCGAGTGAAATTCATGTGCAGGCATCAATCGGCAAGACATCAATCAAAGTCTCGGCGACAATAGAGTTCGGCAAAAGGGAGCTTCGATCAGTATAGGGTCTCACCGACCGAAAGATGTCCCACCAACCGAGGAGGGTCCCACCTAAGAATTTGAGCCCGGCGATAATTTTTCCTTCGGCAGGAGGTCTAGCCGATTAGCGGATGTCTTTCCAAAAAGGTAAGGGGAGCCCGAAGAAGGTTAGTGTTCGGAAAAAGGAGGCTCGGTCGGTGTAAAGTCTCACCAACCAAAGGAAGTCTCAGCGACACAAAGGAAGTTCGCCGAGAGAAAAGTGAGCTCAGTAAGATGTCTCACCGACAGGGTGAACTCTTGCCAAAGCAAAGTGGTATCGGAAAAACATAATGGGCTCGAGGAGAAAACATTAGGTTCGTCATGATGTCTCCCCGACCTCGGGATGTCTTGCTGACCAGTGAACAACTCCGCAAAAGAGAGGACCTCGATGTGAGGTCTAGGAGAAAAAAAAGTATTGCCGACATAAAGGAGAGGGTCCCACCGATAAGGTATGCCTTTGGGGAGACTAGATGTATTCGGCATGGTGTTTGAGTGACTCAGAAATGTCTCACCGAAGTAAATGAGCCCAGCAAGAGTAAAGAGAATTCGGGGAAAGGTATCCCCGACCACAAGAAGTCATGCCGATACGAAATGAGCTCATCGAAGGATCTAGGGCTCGGGGTAATCTCTTGCCGAACTGATGGTGTCTTAGCGAAAGCAAAGGGCAGGGCTCGATATGATGTCTCGCCGACCAAGTAGGCTCTTGCCGAAAGAAAGCTGAGCTCGGGAGAATCTCGCCGAGAGGTATAGCCTTTGCCAAGTGGTCTTGGCGAAGCAAGAAAGTCACACCGAAACAAAGAGGGGCTCGATAAGAAGAAGAAGGAGCTTGGGGAGAAGGATCCAACGTCACCGAAAGGTCTCACCGAAGCAGGATTGTCTTCCCGACATAAAACTGAGCTCGATGTGACTTTTGAAGCTCGACGGAGGGTCTCATCGACTGGTTTGCGCTATGCCGAAAACTGTTATGAGACGAAATCACATCAGGGAGACACGATGAGTGTCTCACCAACATGCGATGCCATTCAGACCACTTTTGACTGCCCGAGAAGCTCGCGTGGCATGGGACTGACCAATCAGGGTAACCTCAGGGGGTGGACCAATAACAGTTTGACCGATTGACCATCCCTATGTAAGAAGACCAACAGGATGCAAGCAAAATGGATTCCTTTTGAGATCCAAAGGCTATGGATCGACTCGGGTGAAATGTTAAAATCTACAAGGAGGCCCGATGATGCTTCCAAAGGATGGTCAACGAGTAGAGAAAAAGCACAAATGAGAACATGAAGGAGGTCGAAGAAAAGAAGAAGAAACTATGAGTCACAAGGACAGCTGTAGTGATAACTAGCAAAGGCAGGCTAGTATTAATGGTGATATTTTGTAGCATTCAAGGCAGCTCTATGAAGGAGTTCAAAGATGGACGCAGAGACAGAAAAGTTAATGTTGCAATCACAAAAGATCTACCGATCATTCCCAGAACAAACCGTCATCAGCATGGACAGCAGGGTTTCACATTAAATGTAGTTTTGACTCTTCTCAGAAAGATCTAAGAGCCGACTCTCCTGGAAGCAGATATTTTGTAGACCCTAATGTAGGGGGACAGCGCATTCTTTTGGTACATTCTGTATATAAGGCATTTTGGCTTCTTTGTAAAAGGGTTAGAACTTTTAAGAGACAGTTAGAAAAGTGGTAGAGAGAGAACTTCTTAGTTAGTTAGCAAAAGGAGATAGAGTTGCATCTTGATTCTTAGTAATGAGAGCTTCTTTTGTCTTCTTGTCTAGTAGTAAGATTCAGTATTGGCTATAATGTATTTTCCAAGTTCTCTTAGTGTAGTTGGAAACAATCTGGAATCGTCGATTCTCTATACACTGGTGATTGTGCCAGCCTTGTAAACATTGCTTATTTGTTTCACTAATAGTAGAAGCAATCACAGTTTAATCTACTTCATATTGTGTTCCTGAATGATATTTGTCTTAAGTTGATCATTTGATTTGTGAAGTCTTCAAGGAGTGAAATGTTATTTTGTGTTTTATTTAAATAGTAACTTAAAATCTGTTATTTGAATTAGCACTGTGAATAAAAGAGGCTATGTGTCAATCACAAGTTTACTTTGTTCTATAGTTTTAGTTAACAAATTCCTTGAAGCTAACAAATCTGGTTAAAATTGGATGAATTATTGTTCTTTTCTGTCCCAAAACCCTGATCTATCTTTTGTTGTTTCTTTAAAAACCCCAGTTAAATTAGGTTTTATTTCATGCTTGATCTTAGAAAAATCCAGAAGCTCAACACCAGCAGGCCCCTTGAACATTATTGTTACATTGACCAACTAAGCAACATTAGCACAGTTGAGAACCAACTTCATAGACCTTGGGGGCTAAGATATCCAGGTGATCATCTTTCTCTTTTAGGAGAAACAAAGTATCAATATTTTGTTTGCATGTTGCTACATGCCAAAAGGACTGTCAACAGAAACTAGCGCTAGAAGGAAGGGCTAGAAGGGAAAACTGGATAAAGCTCAGTCTTTCTCATCAGAGAAGCCCCACAGAGTTCTTCGATCAGTTGAAAATCCATCACCGTTGATAGAACTCAAGACCCCAACAAGACACAAGGTTTGCAAAACTAGGGCCACCATCATACCACCCTTATCAGCTCTGCTCACTCCACTAGGCTTTTCACCAATACCCCAGTGGATACCTATTAATCCATCACCACATCCATCTTAATTGTCATCACAACTGGTTCAACCCATACAACAGCTGGCTCAACCATCACCACCGCTACCAATGGCATTCTTTCAGAATAATCCCTCTCCATTGGGGACTATTCCTAGAGGTTTTCACAATATGCCCAAGAACCCTGAGAAATTATGCCTCATGTATATTCATGGCGAGTCAAGGAGTGTCGAAGAGCACATACAAGCTTTCAAGGATGCTTGTACCAGAGCTCAGATAGCTCACCATGATGTGGTCTGTAGGTTATTCCCTTACTCCTTAGGGGACATGGCGTACAATTGGTACCTTAATCTTCCTCAAGGTTCCATTCTAACCTAGACACATTTGGAAAATGCTTTCATCAATTAGTTCATGGTTTATGTGGATCCATCTCTCTTGTACCACCAATTCGCTACCATCAGAAAGGAACCAGGTGAACCCTTGCCTTTATTCAACACTAGGTTCCAACGAATGTATAGGAGATTGCAAGATCCTTACCTGGTTACTGAGAATAGTGCCATCCAAGCTTATTTTAGATTTATAGACCCCTTGCTTGGCTTGTTCTTGCAAAGGACCTATCAACCAGCTGATATTGATTCTCTATCCAAAGTCTATCATCTAGCTATCAAGCTGCAGCAACAAATCAGTTCTCAACAAGGAGGCCTGGGAGGAGGTTTCCCTTCAATGGGATATTAGATGCATAGTCCAACTCCCTTGTTCAATATTGTCCCAGGAATGTCTCCTTCCCACTATGGGCCTATGTCTAAATTGCAAACTCAACCACCTATCCCATTCTTTGCTACTGGAACTTATGATCCCTTTCAACAATCGCAACTTCCTCAAAGTTTCCATGGTCATCAGAACCAAATTGGAACACCAAACCATGGTGGTCAGCCACCTGTTGCTAAGAATGTGGAAAGTGAGAAGACAGTCCAGCTTACAAATGAGGTAGAAACATTGAAGAAAATGTTGTCCCAAGTTACAAATGACATGGCTCAACTTCTATTGAACCCCGTTCAAAGCCAAGGTAATTACCCCAAACAAAACAGCAATAATCAGGGTACTTGTCAGAATAATAACAATTACAACCAAAGAGGTTATCAGGGCCAAAACTTCTCTAATCAAGGATATCAAATTCAAAACAGAGGGTATAACCAAAGGCCAAATAATAGTAGGCAATGGAATACAGGGCCCAATAATGGTGGAGTCTCTCACAACTATCAAGCAAACGAGGAGAGGGCACATACTGCAAACGTGGCCGACCTCAACTTCATGACCAATTGGTGTAGGTTGCATGATACTACAACCCATTCTGAGATAAATTGCCCTCAGATGGAGAAAGTTGTCAAGATGGCACACGAAGATGCTCACACATTCTAGGGGATTTCAAACAAAGGAAGTGACTCAATGGATACTGCAATGGCTTATGACCTCTTTGAAGAAGAGCCCTCATTCCCAAGGCAAGAAGAGAATGAACCAGAGGAAGATTCATATGATGCCCAAGCCTTTCAGGCCAAAGGAGGACACTTCTTGCAAAATCAGAATAAAGGTCCATTCACTACATCAACACCCCTTAATCACATGGTGTCTCCAAATCAAGGTGTTGATAATAATCCTCCTCCACCAAAAGGCCTGCCTGACTTCCATAATATGGGTAATTCCTCTGCCATTTTCAAAAGAAATTCAAGTTATAATATAGAATTTGATGTTGTTTCTGAGATGCAGAGACAGAAAACTTATTTGTCATTCTTTGACATCTTAAAGTGGTGCCCTGCCCAAAGGGAAATAGTGTTGAAAGCTTTAGAACTAGCTGATAAATCCAAAGGAAAAAGCAAGGTTGCACCTGTTGCAGACATGAATGCAGTCTTGTACAGAAATAAGGTAGGTACCCCACCATTTCTCCTGAGTTTAAGAATTTGTGGGAAGAATCTGCATAACTGTTTGTTGGATTCAGGGGCTTCAGGCAATGTCATGCCATATTCTATATGTAAAAAATTGGGGTTGGACCCTGTCCAAACTAACAAGAAGGTCATCCAACTTGACAAAACAGAAGTTAACGTAGTTGGGGAGTTGAAAAATGTACATGTCCAAGTAGGATCGGACCCTAGGATTCAAACCAATGTAGATTTCCAAGTGGCAGACATCCCAGAGACTTATGGTATGTTACTGAGTAGAGATTTGATGAAAGGTCTAGGGGATATCTTTCCCTTGACTTTTCACATATGTGGCTATCATGGAGAGGGGTCTCAACTCAGATTAGGATTGAGAGTGAGCCCCACCTCAAGCATATCATCACGGAATATGATTGCCCCAATGAGGTAGCCTACTTTAAAACTAGGATAGGTGTTTATAAAAGAGAAGAAGCTTTAACCTTTTATGTTCTTGATCCTAAATAACTGCCCATACAAAAGCTCCTTGATCTTATGATTGATGAAAATCAGCAGGCATTAGTTAGAAAACTACAACAAGATCAGCTGGTCTTGGGAGAAGGTGTAGATCTGCAAAGTCTCCTGCTCCCTAATTGGTGCAAGGTACACTACCAAAGTCATTCTGAATTGACTTGTCCACCTTGCATTGACATTTTATATCATGTTTCCCAAGCTGAGGAAGCTAGCACAAGTTTCCCTAAGACCATTGCAGACCACTTCTCATTTGAAGCTAAAGAAGCAACAATGCTAACCAGGGATAGGATACTTCCAAAAGAGATTCCTTCCCAAATTGAACTAGCCTCAGTCACATGTCTTAACCATCATACTCATGTGGAACAACCCCAAGGCTTGATCGACATCCCTGCACTCAAAAGTATGTCGGAACCTGAGAAGTTAACCAAAAGCACAAGGGATTGTCTAAAGGATAGCCACCGGTCAGATGATATAACTAAGCAAGGATTAGAAGTTACATCTGAGGAACTTGTTCAACACCTCCCCTTCACGTTTGATGCAAAAGATCAAATAGCCCCACCCCTAGTTCATTCAACCCAAGTGCCTGCCATGACCTCAAAAGAACCAACCCTAGCCTATGATCAGCTATGGACCCTCACATTTGATGGATCCAAATCTAAGATAGGAAGTGGTGTTGGAATTGTACTAACCAGCCCTAAAGGGAAACCCTTATTTTCTTCTTACAGGTTGCAATTTGGATGCACTAACAACGTAGCAGAGTATGAAGCTCTGGCATGGGGATTGATGTTTGCACATAAGAAAAAGGTCACTGCCTTGATGGTCAAGGGAGATTCAGATATAGTTATCAGGAAAGTGCGCAGCCAATAAACCTATCACAATAAAAGGCTGGCAGCATATAGAAACAGGGTATGGAATCTGATCGAAGACTTTGATGCATTTGGGATTAGCTTAATCCCTAGAGAAGACAATCATGTAGCTGATTCATTGGCTGTTGCTGCAAGCACCCTGGAACCTATGCAAGGCTCTAACCTCAAGAAATTCTCATTGGAATTAATTTCCACCCCTGCAGTTCCTGACAACATCACGAACTTTCAAGTCTTTGATAATGATCGACATATTCTAGCTTTCTTGGCAAGCTCAGATGTTTTTGAGGGGCAAATTATTGATGAGTTCAAAAGAGATCAAGGGGATTAGAGCCCTGAGGAATGTGATACAGAAGGAGTTCTTAACTTAAAGAATAATAACATTCCTAAGGGAATGGTGGCCTTGGAAAGAATTTTTGACTCAGATCCAAGGGCTCGAGAGAAGATATCAGCTGAAGAAAAGGGGGCGAATATGAGACAGTTAACCTCGCTGATTCTGGCCCTGAAAGGAATGTCTACATAGGGAAGGCCTGCCCCGAAGCAATCAGGAAAGACATATTGAAGGCACTTAAGAAAGATATTTCTATAATTGCTTGGGGATATGAAGACTTAAAGACATTTGATGCTACTATAATGACTCATATTATTCCCCTGAAGCCTGAAGCTAAGCCATTTCGACAAAAACAATGCCCTGTCAACACTTTGATTGAGCCATTGATCCTTAAGGAAGTCTAGAAGCTACTCTCTGCGAGGATAATCTTCCATGTGCGCCATTCAACCTGGGTGGCTAACTTAGTCCCAGTTCATAAGAAGAACGGGGAGATCAGGCTGTGTGTCAGCTTCAGAAATCTCAATAGAGCCTTAGAAAAGGATAACTACCCGATTCCTTCTCTGGATGAAGTCTTGCAAACTGTCAACGGATCTCAAATGATATCATTCCTGGATGGTTACTCTAGATATAATCAGGTAATGGTCGACTGTGAAGACAGAATTAAGACAGCCTTCACTACAAAATGGGGAACTTTTGCATGCAGAAGGATGCCATTCGATCTGATAAATGCTGGAGCAACTTTCTAGCACGCCATGGACATAGCATTCAAGGACCTAATCGGTAAGTGTATCATTGTCTATATGGATGACCTGATAGTGTTCTCCAAGGACCGACTGAATCATGCGGTGGACTTAGCCAAAGTTCTTGAGAGGTGCATCTGATATGGCGTCTCATTGAATCCAAAAAAATGTGTGTTCGGGGTTTCTGAAGGGAAGTTGTTGGGACACATAATTTCTTAAAGAGGAATATCAATCAACCCAGATTGATTTGAATCCATTATGAAGATCACCCGGTCAGGAAGCAAGAAAGAAATGAGGTCTTTCTTTGGGAAAATCAACTTTGTGAGAAATTTCATCACAGGCTTTGTTGAAATCGTGAAACCATTGAATGAGTTGATGAAGAAAGATGCCAAGATAGAGTGGACTGAGGAAGAAAAGGTCGCGTTCTCACAAGTCAAGCGATCCATCTCAGAAGCACCCATGCTCACCAGCCCCGACTATCTCAGATCATTTTAAATCTACTCTTTTGCCTCTGAGCATTCATGCGCGACTATTTTAACTCAACGAAAGGGAGAGGCAAAGGAGAGGCCAATTGCATTCATGAGCTCTCCATTCAAAAACGTAGAAATCAAATATCCACCTCTGGAGAAGCAAGCTTTCGCGCTGGTTTGGGCTGTCAAGAAGTTTCAGCATTACATCCTTCAGAGCCAAGTCGTAGCAGTAGTTTCTGACACGGCTGTGAAGTCCCTACTCATGCAAAGCAAGCTGGGAGAAAGGAGAGCTAAATGGATGGCCATCCTGCAAGAATTCGACCTGGAGATACACCCTATGAAGCTAGTCAGGGGCACAGGTTTATCCAAGTCCATGGCCAACGCTGGCGACAACATCATCTGTCAACAATACACAACCCAGACTTTCTCTAATGACCCATGGTATGCTGATACCATTTGTTTTATGCTCAACAATCGTTGTCTGGAAGGAATGAATGCAACTCAAAGGAGAGCCTTGAGACTAAAGAGTTCTCATTACATGCTCAAAGGAGGGTTGCTATACAGGAGGAATTTCGAAGGAGTATACCTGAGATGCCTTGACCATCAAGAGGTTAGACATGTGATCTCTGAGTTTCATGGGAAACATGGAACAGATCATGGGTCTGTAGATTCTTTGGCACACCAGATCCTCAAATCTGGTTATTATTGGCCCTATGTATTCAAAGATGCCCATCAACATGTGAGGACATGTCACACCTGTCAGATTTCGGCATCAAAGGAACGCCATGCAACTATGCCATTGCAGCATGTCTATGAGGTAAGGCCATTTTCCCAGTGGGCACTAGATTTTATTGGGGCGATTAACCCGAATTCTTCTATAGGACACAAGTTTATCTTGATTGTTATCGATTATTGCACAAGATGGACAGAGGCTATACCCTGTAAGAACAGCACCACAGAGGTAGTGATCAAGTTCCTCACCGAGTGCATCACTACAAGGTTTGGGGTACCCTTTGCTCTGGTATGTGACAATGGCCCTGCCTTTTCTTCTGCTGAGTTTATCTCCTGGGCATATGATCACAAAATTGTTTTGAAATATTCTTCAAATTATTACCCACAAGGCAATGGAGTTGCAGAGTCAACCAATAAGAATCTCTTAGGGGTAATTAAGAAACTGTTAGAGCATAACCCTAGAGACTGGCATACCCAGCTGAGATTCGCATTATGGGCAGATAGGACTAGGATTAAGGCTACTTTAAACACCTCACCATTCAAGCTGGTATATGGCCAAGAGCTTGTCTTTCCTATCCATCTACAAATACCTATCCTTGAGTTCATGCAGAAATTCTACTCTAGTGACAATAGGATAGAAGTCAAACTAGCTGCTCTGTTGAAATTAGAGGAAAAGAGAGATGTCGCATTGCAACAATTCTTTAGGCACCAGGTTGTTGTCAAACATTGGTTTAACAAAAGAGCCAAAATCAAAGCTTTTAGGATATCTAACCTTGTATTGTTGTGGGATAAGGCTAGTGAAAAGAAGGGCAGCCACCAGAAATTTGACAAACTCTAGCTAGATCCTTATCAGATTGTTGAGACCCTGAGGGAAAATGCTTTCAGACTAAGTACTCTAACTGGAGAACCTGTCCCATTGCTTGTTAATGGACAGTTTCTCAAGCACTATTTTGAGTCATAAAGTTCATTAATTTCTATTTTGCATGTAGATAATTTGTTTTTCTTTATGTAAATAGTTTATTTGTCTCCTATTTGTAAATAATTTATATTTTTGTAAATACTTTCTGTGTTTCTGCTTGTAAATAATCTGCTGCTCTTTGTGTAGGTAATTCGCTCTTTGTTTGTAAATAGTTTGCTGACTATTTGTTTGTCTTTCCTTTTTGTCTTTTTGTTTCCCTTGTTCTGTGGTTTTTGTTTTTGTTTTGATCTTTGGGGTTGATCTGTCCCTTCCATCTGAAATTGTGGGTTGTTATCTAAAGTATACTTTGGTCGCTAGGAGAGAAGTGGTTTAGGTATTTTCAAGCTTTCTGATTGGGTGATTTTGTCCTAAACTCTTTGTTTCATGCTTGTTGTCAATAAGGGTTGTGAGAGTTTTGAAGACAAGGAGAAAAGTAAGTAACCTTCATTAGCTCCTTTGAATCTTTCACAAATCATTAAGAACATCTCCTCTTGTAAGGGTGTATCTATCCTAGGACTATGGTGTTGCGAGATTTGAGTGAAAAATCTGATTCCCAAGTGTTGTCTTGAGGTCCATGGTAGTTTTCAACCCAGATCAGATGTTAAACATCTAGCATATTGAAAAGAACTAAATGGAATATCTGAAACTCTGAGAAAACAAAAAAAGAGAGAGAAAGAAAGAAAAAAAAGAAAAATTACCTAAAGAGAAAAGGATTCAATATGAATGAGTGATTCCAGTATCTCTACCGGGGCTATGGATGCCTGACTGGCAGTAGAGCAATGCTGTGAGGAAACTAGAGGTATCTCCATCGAGGCTATAGACGCCTGACTAGCAGCAGAGCAATGCCCAGGATATCATTGCATGACAACTAAAAGGAATCAACTCATGTAGGTCAAATCTTGCACATTGTTGTTTGAAAGATAGGGAAAACTTTATGAAAGGATGATGCACCATCAAGCACACACATAGATTCAAGGCTAGTTACTGTTGGCTTACATTTGAGATTCTAGCTCAACCTTGCTTGTTAAAACTGACCCAACTGGAGTTGTGTCGGTCATGAACCAGGAGTTCTGGGTAGCTAAAGCCTTCAG
Source organism: Sequoia sempervirens (assembly GCA_007258455.2). NCBI lineage: Eukaryota > Viridiplantae > Streptophyta > Pinopsida > Cupressales > Cupressaceae > Sequoia > Sequoia sempervirens. The sequence continues at coordinate 75,417,375 of VDFB02000002.1, read as the reverse complement.
CTTCTTGAAAATGGTTAAGCCATTTTCCCAGCCGAGTCGCCATTTGTTATGCCTTGCATAACCACCCCCATTTTGAGTTGGAACAAAATGGGTCCCCCTTTCTCTTTCTAGTTTCTTTTTGCTTTTGGTTACTTGCTTTCCTCTTTGGAATTCTTTTGTTTTTCTCCTAATTTTGACTTTTGATCTATCTGATTTAATTCTAGTTTTGTCTCAGCTTGAGTTGGTTTTCTTCTTGCTGAAAATTGAATGAAATAATCATAAGCAATAGGATAGTTTATTTTAATATATTTCATGTGCTTTGGGGACTAATGGAAGCATTTGTTTTGCAAGATTAAATCCTACACTTGATGATATTTTCCAAGAGAGTTCAGCTAGAATACATTCCCCAATCTAGTTGGTCATAAAAATCAGCTAAGGCAAAGGTCGGCAAGACCCCAGAGATGTCACAGCGAGTGAAATTCATGTGCAGGCATCAATTGGCAAGACATCAATCAAAGTCTCGACGACAACAGAGTTCAGAAAAAGGGAGCTTCGGTCGGTATAGGGTCTCACCGACTGAACGATGTCCCACCGACCGAGGAGGGTCCCACCTAAGAATCTGAGCCCGGCGATAATTTTTCCTTCGGCAGGAGGTCTGGCTGATTAGCGAATGTCTCGCTGAAAAGGTAAGGGGAGCTCGGAGAAGGTTAGTGTTCGACGAAAGGAGGCCTCGGTCGGTGTAAAGTCTCACCGACCGAAGGAAGTCTCAGCGACACGAAGGAAGTTCGCCGAGAGAAAAGTGAGCTCGGCAAGATGTCTCACCGACGGGGTGAACTCTTGCCGAAGCAAAATGATATCAAAAAAATAGAATGGGCTCGAGGAGAAAAACAAAGGGTCACCATGATGTCCCCCGACCTCAGGATGTCTTGCCGACCAGTGAACAACTCGGCGAAAGAGAGGACCTCGGTGTGAGGTTTGGGCGAAAAAAAAGAAGTCTTGCCGACATAAAGGAGAGGGTCCCACCGATAAGGTATGCCTTCAGGGAGACTAGATGTATTCGGCGTGGTGTCTGAGCGACTCAGAAATGTCTCGCCGAAGTAAATGAGCCCAGCGAGAGTAAAGAGAATTCGGGGAAAGGTCTCCCCGACCATAAGAAGTCCTACTGATATGAAATGAGCTCGCCGAAGGATTTGGGGCTCAAGGTAATCTCTTGCCGACCCGATGGCGTCTCAGCGAAAGTGAAGGGCAAGGATCGATATGATGTCTCGCCGACCAAGTGAGCTCTTTCCGAAAGAAAGCTGAGCTCAGGAGGATCTTTCCGAGAGGTATAGCCTTCGCCAAGTGGTCTTGGCGAAGAAAGAAAGTCACACTGAAACAAAGAGGGGCCCGGTAAGAAGAAGGAGCTTGGGGAGAAGGATCCAACGTCGCCGAAAGGTCTCACCGAAGCAGGATTGTCTTCCCAACATAAAAATGAGCTCAATGTGACTTTTGAAGCTCGACAAAGGGTCTCATCGACCGGTTCACGCTATGCCAATAACTATTATGAGACGAAATCGCATCGGGGAGGCACGATGAGTGTCTCACCGACATGCAATGCCATTCAGACCACTTTTGACTGCTCGAGAAGCTTGCGTGGCATGGGACTGACCAATTAGGGTAAGCTCAGGGGAGCGGACCAGTAACAGTTTGACCGATTAACCATCCCTATGTAAGAAGACCAACAGAATGCAAGCGAAATGGATTCCTTCTGAGATCCAAAGGCTATGGATCGACTCAAGTGAAATGTTCAAATCTATAGGGAGGCCCAATGATGCTTCCAAAGGATGGTCAACGAGCAGAGAAAAAGCACGAATGAGAACATGAAGGAGGCCGAAGAAAAGAAGAAGAAACTATGAGTCACAGGGACAGCTGTAGTGATAACTAGCAGAGGCAGGCCAGTATTAATGGTGATATTTTGGAGCATTCAAGGCAGCTCTGTGAAGGAGTTTAAAGATGGACATAGAGACAGAAGAGTTAATGTTGCAGTCACAAAAGATCTACCGATCATTCCTAGAACAAGTCGTCATCAGCATGGACAGCATGGTTTCACATTAAATGCAGTTTTGACTCTTCTCAGAAAGATCTGAGAGCCGACTCTCCTGGAAGTAGATATTTTATAGACCCTAATGCAGGGGGATAGTGCATTCTTTTGGTACATTCTGTATATAAGGCATTTTGGCTTCTTTGTAAAAGGGTTAGAACTTTTAAGAGACAATTAGAAAAGTGGTAGAGAGAGAAATTCTTAGTTAGTTAGCAGAAGGAGATAGAGTTGCATCTTGATTCTTAGTAATGAGAGCTTCTTTTGTCTTCTTGTCTAGTAGTAAGATTCAGTATTGGCTGTAATGTATTTTCCAAGTTCTCTTAGTGTAGTTGGAAACAATCTAGAATCGCAGATTCTCTATACACTGGTGATTGTGCCAGCCTTGTAAACATTGCTTATCTATTTCACTAACAATAGAAGCAATCAGAGTTTAATCTACTTCATATTGTGTTCCTAAATGATATTTTTCTTAAGTTGATCATTTGATTTGTGAAGTCTTCAAGGAGTGAAATGTTATTTTGTGTTTTATTTAAATAGTAACTTAAAATCTGTTATTTGAATTAGCACTGTGAATAAAAGAGGTTGTGTGTCAATCACAAGTTTACTTTGTTCTGTAGTTTTAGTTAACAAATTCCTTGAAGCTAACAAATCTGGTTAAAATTGGATGAATTATTGTTCTTTTCTGTTCCAAAACCCTGATCTATCTTTTGTTGTTTCTTTAAAAACCCCAGTTAAATTAGGTTTTATTTCATGCTTGATCTTGGAACAATCCAGAAGCTCAACACCAGCAGGCCCCTTGAACATTACTATTACATTGACCAACTGAGCAACATTAGCACAGTTGAGAACCAACTTCATAGACCTTGGGGGTTAAGATATCCAGGTGATCATCTTTCTCTTTCAGGAGAAACAGAGTGGCAATATTTTGTTTGCATGTTGTTGTGCCTAAAGGACCATCAACAAGAGATTATAATTTGGCTATCCTTGCAATAATATTTGATAGATTAGAAGAATATAAAGTGAGATTGAACCCAAAAAAATGTGCCTTTGGTATAACTTCTAGGAAATTGCTTAGGTGTATTGTTTCTCATAGAGGCATTGAAGTGCATCTCACTAAAGTTAAAGCTATAATTGACATGCCTCCTCCAACTAATCTTAAACAAAGGAAAGACATAGCTATAGGTTTTACTAGATTCCTTTTCATGGGACCTGGGGTAAGGATAAAAATTTGATAAAGTTCTCTCATAATGAAATAGAGCCTTTTGATATAGAAATCTTCAAGGAATATTTTGTTAAAACATACTATGCACTATTCCAGGTCCTAGGAGTTGATGTGAAACCCAATTATACCTATTCATTTAATGATGTTGGTTGTTGATGTGAAGAATATAATTTTGAACAAGGAATTTGATTATGCCACCTTCATCTCATATGGTATTCACAAAGAGTTGAAGGCTATAAAGAGTGATGACAAGATTGTACACTTTGGATGGTATTCCCTGTTATGCCACATATTTCTCTTTAGTGGGGTGAAGATATGGGATAAATCTATGTATTTGAGATATTATGATGATCAAAATGATTTACTACCAATTTAATTCTAGACACACATATGGGATATACACTACTAGAATGTAAATTATGTGGTGTTTGAGGAGTGCTTTATGTGGCCTATACTAAAATATTTGGGTATTATATCAAGTAATTTTCTAGAGGCAGTGGCAAGATTCCTAAGTCCTAGAGATAAGAAACATGAGTTAGTAATCCAAAATAATTGAGGAGATTGGTATCTCCACTCAATTTCAACAGTTATAAGAGAGTATGGATCTCTTATGAGGCCTCATATACTACCAAAAATGGTACCAATTAGAATTTCTTTCCTAGAGATCATATGGAAGTTAATGAAACAAATAAATATCATCTGATAAATTACAAGAAGGGTTATTTCTTCCTTTCCTCCATTATATTCTCATATTTTGTAGTGATAGCAAAGGAAGGATTGGATTTTTTATACCCAATCCTACAAGAATACAGGATAATTTTGGATATCCACGGAGATTGTGATCTTGAGCACTTTATCAATCCAAGATAAATTATAAGGGACTAAATTCTACCACAAATTTCTCATTGTAGAAGATGTAAAAAAATGCACTACTAATGAAGAAGTAAAAATAAAGAAAACAAAATGGAGTGCAATATTAAAGGATGAAGAGTAGAGGAAAAATGAAGATCCTAACTATCATAGGGCTTACTATGAAATCAATGATCCCATTATCAAAGTCTAGGTTATGTTAGATAATATAGGTGCTCTTAGTTATAAGCTTTCTATGTCTAAAAGAAGACTAGAAGAAAGGCCATCTGCAAGGGATGAACAATAGGCTAAAATTCCTATCATTTCCCAATAAATACAACCAACTAATGGACCTGAAATGTTAGTTTCCCCTCCACCTAAGCAACCAAAGAAGAAGAAAAAATATTCTCAACCTCTAGTAAGTTACTCTATTGACTATGTAGAGACAAAGGAAATAGATGAAAATGTGGTGGATGAGAAGGAGGTCAATCAAATCATTCCTTCTCCTCCAAGAGTTTAAATCTATTATGTGCCTCAATATATGTTCAATTTCAAGGTTGCAAGAGATGAAATAAATGATATTAGAGCATTGGCATGTATATAATTTATCACTGATCATCAGTTCCAAGGAATATATGAATTTATGCTAAATATTAAAAGAGAAGAATTTGTAAGAAATATGAATAAGGCTAAAGGGGAGGCAGATCCCAAGGAAGTTGAGGAGGTAACAAAAAGGTGCTAGAAGAATTTGACTTCCAATTCAACATTACTCCTGAGGAAGGTAGGAGAATGGTGCAGGAGATTGGATTACTCTTGTTGCAAAACTAGGATATTTCCTTTGTCATTGCACTTGAAGCCATAAGAAGTTAGGATACTGATAAGGAGGCCTTTTCCATAGAGAAGCAAGCAAAGCAAATAGTTTTTGGTTCAAGGTTCATTACAAAATATGAAACCCTTTCTATTTGGACAATTTCCCCTAAAACCAATAAGCCACAAGTGGCAGATAATATTAGAGATCTAATTGGGAACCTTATAGTTAGGAGGCTCTTTGACATTGTAGCCCCTCAAAAAGCATTATTGGTAGTTAGCACAACATTATTTAGTGAGGCAACAACAAAAAAGTTGCAATCATATTTTGATAAGTTGAAAAATTACATCGGATTATTACAAGAGTATAATAAGGTCATATTATTGATCCCACCCCCACAAAGCATTGTTACACCACTAGCCACTCCTCAACCAAGCTCATTGGACTCCTTTCTCCAAGATAGTGAAACATTTTCCCTGAAAAAAAAGAGCTATAGAATCAATTGAGAGAGGCAAAATAATAAGGGATTAAAAAGGTTGTTGATATGATTGATGACCTAATTGGCCATGGAATATCATCCATTTTTCATAGGTTAAATGACTCTTGGGGAGGATATAATCGTCGAAGAAATGCTCACATCCAGTACATACAACATCATCAAAACTTGAAGGATAAGTTTAGTACTTAGACACTTATAGTTTCATCCATAAGTAAAATTTATAAACAAGCCATATATGATCCAAATATTCTTGATGGATTGGTAGATGCTAATAAGGTTGTTGGTTTGCTAGGGGAGGTTTTTACATTCTAGTCTAGGATAGAACATCAATTGAAGAATAAATTGAAGTCTTTTGAGAATTTGGAAGAAATAATAATTCCCAAAATATTATACAAAAATGTAGTTGTTAAGCCCTTTGATCAATGGAAGGGTGAATTTTGCACAATTATACCATCTTTATGCTCATTTATATGTGCCATTCAGGATCCTAATTTTGCATTGTTGAACAATTCTTTAGATGAATTAATAAAGTTGGAGTTAAATTTGGATAGCTTCAACAAAGAGGCCAGGATGGTCCTAGATGCCAAATATAGTGCTCATATTTGCAAAGTGGCTAAAGTATTAGGACTTCAATGGCCTTTAGAAGAAACCCATACTTCACAATTGGAAAAGTTCAATGAGTAAAATTTGTTAGGTCATAATTCAATCAGTCATCTGGTTTCTTCCACCTCAACTTCCTAATCATGGCACCTTCAATTTTCTCTTCTTCAGTGATTTCATCTTCAAATTTCTTCTTCTTCAACAGCTTCAATGGATTTTTGGTTCAAGTTGCAAATGAGAATATTATTTGGCAATTGGTTATTGTTGTTGTACATGTTTTGTTCTAATAGAAACGTAGGTCTTAGATGTAACATGTGACACCTGTGTATAGGTGCATGAGCCTATATTCTCAACTTATCTATTTAAGGAGATATGAACCTCAGTGGTAAGGGTTATGAGAAATCTAATTTTTGGATTGGCATTAGTCTAGAATTGTCGAGTGCCTAAGGATATAGAGAAAAGTGTATGTAATTGAAATTATTTGTAATAGCAATTTAACTTCAGTTGAGATATATGAATAAATTCAAGCATAATTATATCCAAATTGTAATACAAAAAATAATTTTGAATAAAATAATTAGGGTTATTGAGTTCTCCTTTGCATATTTATGTATTGATATTTTGTTGATTGCTTGTGTTCAAGTACTAGAATAAATTCTTTCATAAAAAACTAAGAATTTTGTGTTACATAGGGATTATTGAGTAGAATTATGTTGTAAACCCTTTGTAGGATGCATTTTTATAAGGAAATAATGTTAATACCCTCTTAAATGTGTCAAGTTGTTAAGAGAAATTTACATGATCATAGGACTATGTAGCTCTAGATCTAGGCACCGGTATATGGTAGGATAATTTCCTTCAAAACCCAAAACAATTTCTAAAATTAAAATCTCATGTGATGTCTTTTTTATTCTTAATTATTATATATTATCATGCTTGAAATTGAAAAGAATGATTGTAGATTTGAAAGGACAGCCTTAGATTTAGAATTTTGTGTGTTCCTACTATGAGTTTCCCTTATAATAGGTTGTCGCCTATTGATATGTTCATGGGCCTTACAAAAAGGGCTATAGATTTTTACAAAGTTTCATTCTTAAACATGAGATATTTCATTAAATAAATCCCTCCATAGGGTGTGGGAGGCATGTGTTTGGGACAACACCCTTCTAAAATTTTATAGATAATACAAAGGTACCAACAAATACAAACCCCATTTTTTAAAATTATTAATAAAATTGTATAACAATAAATGAATATACTTGGGACTAGATGATGCTAATATAGTCGCAGTCTTCTTATGTAGTGTCAAATAGTAAGTGAATATTCCTTCATACAATGGTGAGGGAAAATAATTTCTTGAAATCCCAAGCTATATGCTCATATTTTGATGATGTCATAATTATCTCCAGGGTTTTAGGACCCTCTAGACATAATGGAAAGGTTATATTTGACTACAAATGATATAAAAATTAATTACCTATAGAAAAATATTGATACACCCCAAATGAAGATCCTTATAGATCTAACCGCCAATGTTTAATTTAGATGTAACAAAAGGTAGAATTTAATTTTTTAAATGATATAAATGCAATAAGGAGCTCTAATTTTCTCCACTAATCACTAAAAACTACCTACAAATAAAAATATTAAAACCCTAAAATAGAAATCTCCTAGAATCTAATCTCTCTAAACCATTCCAATCATCCAAATATGTAAGAGAAGAGTATACACCATTTTAAGAAAGAAAAATATTACAATCCTAATTTTTTGGAGAATAAACTAACTCGAGAAAAAACTTTTATACCATTGAATAATTGGATACCAAATGTTACATCCCATTTTTGGAATAATTACTGAAGGCATATTTCAATTTTTTAAGTTATTGTAGTTAGATGATGTTATGAAAATAAATTATTTTATTTTATATTTTGAATATGATTGATTATAAGGTGATGATTGTTCCTTCATGCACTCATATGAATGTAAAATTCAATACTAGATTTAAATGTCAGAATGATCGTGAAATTTCAACTTTTGCTACTAATATTGTTAGAAAATAGTGGATAGATAAATGATATATATGAGTGAATTTGAATGATTAATGAGACTCCATACAAGAGTTATACAAGATGGTCACCAATTTGATATAGATATGTGTGTATTTCTGAGTGGACGTACTACCTTGATGTTGTAATAAGGTGAATACAAGATAAATTATAGTTCACCCTTCTAGTTCAAGAGGGAGAGCATTATTAGAGAGAGGATACAAAATTGACCAAATTCAATGTTTTGTACCATGTGTCAAGAACTTGTTACACACACACTATTAGTCAGAATGTTACATATCTTTTTGGTTAGTCATGTATATTCTTTTTGTTAAAATCTATAGGCATGTTACCTTCTATAGATGTATTGGTCTAGAATTACATAAATGGAAATTTATCATTATTGTTGTCACATCGACTATAAATAAATTTGATCAAACACTAATCTTATTTTCAAAGTCTTTAGTGTTGATTCAACATTGGAATCTCTCTCTTTTTCATACATTTAAAAGTATTTCATTTGTTTGTGTTTGTTGAGCATGCTTTGTTATGAAGCAAGAATTTTTATAAATCAACAAATCTTTTGGTTTCAAAAATAATATGCTTTTTATTTTAATATATATATATATATGAAACAAAACCCAAAATACATCTTTTGAGATTTTTTTTTTAAAATGGTGCATGAGAAATTAGGAGTTTAATTCTTGAGGAGTGGGGAGTTACCTACAGTGGAGTGGCTCAAAATTACTACCACTCTCCCTCAATTCTCTCATTGAATATCTTTGATCATGCCAACAAGTTGGAGTGGGCTATTTGGAGTCATGGTGGGGGAAGAGAAAAGGAAGGTGGTGTGGAACTATTAATAAAATAACACAAGAGGGGACACCATTATTTTGATTTTGTTTGGTAGGAGAAAGGGTATGAGTATTAGAGAAGAGCAATGGAGAAAAGTAATAGAATGATTTAAGGAAATATTCTAGGTCAATTAGATTTTCAAAAATATGTATTTTCTCTTTGGTAAATTTGTGAGAATAACTGCTTAATTCCTTTTGTGTGCTTGAGAATATGTTCATGTGTTTACAATGCAAAAGATGTAATATCCTTTGTGGACATTTTCCTCTAATAGAAAACTATGTTTTACTCCATATCTATTAGAGGCTCTTGGAATCAAAATAAACATTTTTTCCATAGGTACTCATGTAAAAAATCCTTTTAATTGCATATTTTTTAAGTAAAATTATATAATTATATATATATATACACGTATGTGTATATGTTTAGAAATTCATTTTTTTTCCAATTCTTGGGTTGATTTTTAGGCCATAGTAATATCTTGTTAGAAGAAATACATGGTTGTGTTTGAAATGCCTTTATTAGCAACAATATATGGCTACATTGGAAATGTTGGGTCAATATAATTTTGGACGTATAATATATGATATTGTTGTGTAGTGAAATGAGTATTGGATCAATCCAAATTTGTTCATATAGAAAATATGATATTGTTGTGTATACAAAAGAGTATCGAGTTGATACTTATGAGGTTGAAGGTGGGTTTTTAACTACGTGTAATAAATATATGACATTGGTCGACTTGGATCATTAAGCTATTGACTATAATAAATCTTTAATAATAGTCAAAAATGGATCCTTAGCCACCATAAAAATTGAATAGCTATAACATGTTGAATAAGATTTAGAATTTTTTATAGCTATGTATAACCTACTTTTATAACACCTACAAACACAAATAAAAATATCAGTAATCTATTTCACAATGATTATTAATAATGTGTATACTTTGAAAGAGAATTTGAGAAATTAAGCATTGTATAGTATTCTAGAGACAAAGCACTTGAATGATTAAATTCTTATGCAAAAAACTATGTGGAAAATAAAGGTTGGAAAATGGAAAATAAAACTCAATTGTTGTTTGTGCATTATCATATGCTTAAACAATGGTAGACTAACTCATAATAGAATTTATACTTATAAGTATGACTAAGTTTGAATATCTAGTGAATGCTCAAAAAATTACAAGTTAGTATGTCTAAAAAAAATTTAATAATATAGGGTAGAACTATTATATGTTGATATGGATAGTTATATAAGTCAATATGAGATACTATTAGTTTTATACCATCATTCCTTGAAGAGTACTCAAATACAATCAAATATAGGTTATGACAATAATTAATTTAGTTTGAATGACTTTAGTTATAAGTATAAATACATGTATGTGTGTATTGAATGAATTTCAAATACACACCTATATGTAGGTATATTTATAATACATATATTTATTTTGTATGGACTTTAGGAAGTGTAAAATAATAGTCAAATATGTTTTTTTTCTCAGTTGAGTTAATGAAAAAGACTTAAATTAACTGTGCCAAAATATGAACATTGGTCTTGAAAAAGATAAGAGGATGGTTTATTCCCAAGTTATGGATTTTTGCTTTGATTTCAGTTTTCATCATCACTCAAGTTACTAGGTTTTTGTGTAAATTAAGTAGTTTTGTCTTGATTGTGTCAAGTCAAGATGAGATAGGAGTGGTGAACAAACAAAACACAATTATATTTAAGGATGTTTTTATGCTGTAAAATGATTTATCCAAATTGATGCATAAGCTATGCATATTGTCATTACATGGTACTTGATAGGTTGCATGATAACCAAATGTCATACTTAGCTAGATGGTGTATAGGGTTGTGTGATAGGTTGCAATAAATAGAGTCAATATACCTCATAATTAGTTCTTGGTTGGCATGGTATATTTGTTGATCTCTTTCTTTTTGACCCTTGTGAAGGGTACCTAGCCACTTCCATTCGAAAGGTATGTGAGGGGATTGTCAGTTTGTAGATGGAGGTAAAGTAACTAGATGATGCTCTCTCTCCATGCAACAACTCAGTACACCATAGGCTTTTTCACTCAAGCATGCATTGTATATTGAGATAATGATATTTTTATTTGTACATCAATTATTGTATATTGTACTTATATATAAATGGAAAACTAGATAAGTCGTGTTGTAAGATTGAAAAGGGGTGAATATGTTTGAGCATAAATGTAGTCGATATGATAATTAGAAATAATGTATTCTAGTCCTAATGACAAATTGAAATGAATCCTCAAAGTATTATTAATATTAAGATAAAATTTAATTGGTTGTTTTATTTTTCATAATGATGTTGTTCAATGTAATTATGTTACTTATATTTGAATTATGTACTCTTATTATATTTATGATTAAAAAAATTGTAGTTTATGATTGAATTTTTATGATGTACGAAAGTAGGTTTTGTTACACCCAAGATATATAATAACTAAGAGTTAAATACAAAAACTCAAAAAATCAAAAGAATAATATTTTATACAAATAATGCAATGTGAAAAATGAGAGATAAACAAGAGATTTCTCAAATGAGAGCTAGAGGTGGGTATATATGGGATGCACCAGCAAGAGATATAAATATAAAATCAAAAGGGGATAAGATATGTAGTCACATGTGTAGTACATCACCAAGGAAGGTACAAATACCTTGAATAAACTTAACTTGTTAGATGTGAACAAGATGGAAAAGTAAACTAGACTAGTAAAAGACTAATTTGAACACACCAACACCTTTCAAAAAATTTAATTACAATGCTTTAATTTCAAGAAGATACAAATATACATCAAATCCATAAATGACTAATACTTATTGCATTTCTAAAAAAAGCAAAAACACGGCCACTAGTGGACCTTAGACTATCCAAATCATCATCTCAATTTGCATCAACAAAGCCTCATGTGTTCAATATTTTAGCAATGTGCTATCAATACTAGAATAAACCAAATAATAATTACAAGTATGTTATGCAAATTTCTAAGCAACCTCTTCATATAACTTCAATTTTCTCTACCATGGTTAGGCATAAACCTACTAAATATTTCCATTGCTTGAGCAGTATCTAGCCTAGTACAAACCATTGCATACATTAGGCTACCAACTATACTAGCATATAGCATGTTATACATATCAAAATTATCCTCACATTTGGGACACATACCTAAAGCAATCTTAGTGCCAACCAATAAAGGAGTTCTCATTGGGTTATAGCTCACATATTAAACCTCTAGAAAATATTATTCACATGCTTATTTTAAGATAACAAAATATTTTTGTGGTCATGGTCCCTCTAATTTTTATACCCAATATATATCTTATTTCCCTCATATATTTCATCTCAAATGTACCTAATGTTATTTTTTATCTCACTAATCACATCATTGGTGTTACTAAAAATAACATGTAATCCACATACAAGGAAATAATTAATATATTATCATCAATACAGTTAATATAAATACAGTGATCCTCCTCACTTCTTGCGAAACCCAACTTCAATGCAAATGATTCAAACTTTTGATACTACATCTAGGATAATTATTTCAAACCATAAAGAGACCATTTCAACCTACAAACCAATTATTCAGTCCTTCACTTTTACCTCAAAATCTTTAGGTTTTTGCATATAAATTTTCTCTTCCATATCCACATGCAAAATTGTAGTTTTAACATCCATTTTTTCAATTTTAAAATTATAAGCAATAACTATGGATAAAATAAATATAATTGAGGATAATTTAGTAATAGGAGATTTTTTTTACCAAAATTAACTCCCTCTCTCTGAGAGTAGTGATTGGCCACCAATCTAGCCTTGTACATTTCCAATGAATTGTCTACTCCAAATTTCTTCTTATAAAACTATTTACATCTAATGTCTTTCCTTCCTTTGGGAAAATAAATAAGATCCCAAGTCTCACACAAGTCTAAGGCTACTATCTCCTTCTACATGGCTTGTTGCCAAGAATTGCTATTATCTAAAAGAACAGCTCCCTTCTAGGATCTAGGCTCATCATTAGTACTTAACAAATAAAATACACAATGGAAATTTTGTGGGTTATACCTATCAACTAGCATTGTTTTATGGATCTTTTCAAAGGAGGAGTACAAGATTTGTCCTCTTGATTTTTTGCATGCTCAACCTCTTTAGGGTCTTTCTACTAAAAACACTCACATGAAACATCTTCTTCCTCCCCATCCTCCAATCCATAATTATGTTCTTCATGATGTGCATCTCCTTGATTTAGCTCAAAGTGCACTATATTTTTCCCTTTTTTCCTCTTTTGGTTTTTCAAGAACAAAAATAACTGTAAACTCCCTAAAAATCACATCTCTAGAATAGAAAACTTTCAACATTAGAGAATTCTAAAGCTTATAACCCTTAACATTCTTACCATATCAAAAACATTCTTATCTAATCAAAAACATTCTTACCCTGCTTATCTAATAAAAAACATTCTTACCATATCCAATGAAGATACATTTATGTGCTTTCTTATCTAGTTTAGATCACTTTTCTCTAGGAACATGATACATATAAGTATTCTTATCAAATATTATATGTATTCATAAATCATTAAGCTTAGATACCGAAATTAAATTTCTTGCTAATTTAGGAATATATGTAAAACATGTGGGAGATTTTTTATCCTCCCATCACTAAAACACAACTTTATCTTTCCTTGTCCAACTATTAGATATTAATTGTTGTCTCCAAGGTATATCTCCAACCATAAAATTCTTGATATGAGGATAACCATTCCTTATGAGTCATGTGTTATGAGCATCCTAAATCAAACAGCCAATGTTCATCAAAAATAATATTGCAAGAATGAAATAGGACTTCATCACATTTTTTTAGGAATTTTTCATGGAGCAATCTCATTTTTTATTATTATTTCTACATTCTTTCTTCACATGTCCCCTTTTATACAATTCCAACACTTTTCTCTATTATTTTTAAAAGTTATAGATTGCCTCAAGAATTAGGCTTCTCCTTAGACCCGTTTTGTTCTCCATTAGATCCCTTTTCTCCTTGGACCTTCCCCTAACATGAAGAGAATCCTTAGTACTATCCATAGTGGCTTTCTTCCTCATTTCCTTTGTCAACAAAGTTGCAATGAAAGCATCCAACTTTGGATTTGATAAGTTAGAACTAACAACAAGAATCATATTCTCCCATGACTCAAGAAAAGAACATAAAGCATAATGCACTTATCTTCCTCATCTATCTTTACATCTATAAAGGCTAAATGAATCAAAATTAAATTAAATAAATTTAAATTCTTCACTATCAATTCACCTTGCTTTATTTTTTAGAGAAAACCAATTTATTTTCAAATATAATTTATTCACAAGAATTTTAGATCGATAAATTTTGTACCTATCCTTTTTCATAGAGAATAAAATATGGTATGCTCTTTTGATATATTAAAATAATGGAGTCTACAAAACAAAACCAAATTTCCCCCATGCTAAATCTTATCCATCTTGTCCCACAAATATTGAGTAATACTTTGAGGCTTATATGAACCTTTGTTGTCACTATCCATTGATCTCTCTTCTACGAGATATTCCGCCTTCAACTTCCACAACTCATAATTAGTTCCATTGAACTAATATCTAACTTAGATATAGATGTAGCCATGGCTTCCACACATATCTATAAAATAAAATTACCAAAAATCCCACTACAACCCAAAAACCTTTCCACCCATAGGGACTAAAGTTTTCCAAGCTCTAATACCAAATGTTGTGAATAAGAAAGGTAAAAAACTGCTAGTGAAAATTTGAAAATTAGTTTTACAAATCTGAAATTAGGTTATTTTAATCATGAAAAATTCTTCAACCTTGTTCGTAGAATACCATAATAATATTGCTAAAATAAATTAGCAACATAAGAAATCAAAAAACCACATGAAAACATCACAACATAGATTTAATGTGGAGAAAATCTTGTGGAAAAAAATCCACCAAGAAGAGAGGTCAAGTACATGTATTATCTTCCAAAACAATATTATAATACAACACACTTTCTTCCTCCTCCCTTTGTCTTCAACCTAACAACTTGTATGAACCTATGAAAATTAAATATGAAACCTTCATCCCAAGTCTCCAATTTATAGATTCATTAGAGGATACAAATCAACAAATAGTTTCCCACAACAAGAGGTGTGCCAAGGCCCTCTTGAAAAAATAAAACACCCTATCCCTTATATTCTTCCTTGGAAACAAAAGATTCATCACACTTGGCACCCAAATGACTTTCCCTCCAAAACTAATAGTCGCCTTCATGGACACTAATGGACACTCCTTTTCAAGTGCTCAACTTGAGAAGTTAATTAATATTAGTTACAATTTTATTTTTTTTGGTGGTGAACCCCTTGATCCCTTAAGAATAAATTTACAAACTATAGGTGGAAAATTATTACACCAATAACACCCTAGACAACTAGAGACACCTTCACAAGAATGTTGTAAAAATAAATGATATAGGATTTACAAGGTTGATGGCACCTTAATCCTAACATAGAGTGTAATAATAACTATGCCACCTTCATCAAATTCCTTTGCACACAAGTTTGGATCATGAGGACTATCATGGAAGCCTTAAGTCTTAATATACTCATCAATCTTAGCATACATAGCCCTTGGAGCTTGCTTCAAGCCACAGAAATATTTACTTAACCTACAAATTGAGTTTTCTTGTTTTGAGCTTTCAAATCCTTTTGGTTGATTGATATAGATCTCTTCATCAATTTATCCCTTCAAAAAGGAATTATTGACATTTGCTTGGTGAAGAGACCACTTGAAATGAGTTGTTAGTGTTATAACAATTCTAACAATACTAATCTTTGCTACCAAAGAAAAAATTTCTATATAGTCAATTATTTTCTTTTGTGATTACCCTTTGGCCACTAATCATTCCTTGTGTTTTTTAATGCTTCCATCAAACTTGAACTTATTCTTATCAACCCACTTTTTGTTGACCAAATTATTTTCCTCACATATTCCCAAGTTTTAATCTTTATCAAAGAGTCATATTCATTTTGCATAGCATGTTCATGTGCATGTTTTTCCTAGCCTCGTCATAGGTTTGAGTATCATTAGTCTTCATTATGGTGGTTATTAGGGCATAATTAACTTATTTGAACCTTTGGTAAATTTCTTAGACTCTTGGTATTCCAAGGAGGACTAGATTCTTCAACTTTATTGGAATTTACCTTTGAAATTTCACTAATTTAAAAGGTGTTATAGGATACATCATTATTTATGTCCACTTGCGAAATAAGAGGGGATTTTATCATATCCTTGAACCCTTAATTAAACTTGACATCCCTACTTGTGAAAGCATCCTCCACACTAAGATCGTGCCCAACCTATATCCTTTCTTCTAATCATCATGGCCAAAAAAGATACACTTAACATGTGTTAAACCCTTGAGGAGAACCATGTGTATGTTAAGCATCATAGCGATGGTAGCTATAAAACAGAAAGCAAGCAATAAAACAAAATAATAATATATTGTTTAAAGATGAGGATGGTTTGGTCATGTGGCCAATAAAATGTATCCAAATAGATATTTGGTGAGCCCTAATAGCCCGAAATAGTGAAAGTAGATCTCATGCTCACGATAATTTTTTCTTGTACATTCAACAAAAAGAAAATGAAAGGATGGAAGGAATTTTTAATTAATTATTTAATATTGTTTCTAGGCTTTAAAAGATGTTGGTTGTTATGATAGTTTATGAGACTTCACTAAGATATTCAACACAGAAGTTTAATATTATAATTTGGTGTCATTTATTAAACATTAATGGTGTGGACCTAACTAATTGTGTCATGGAGGATGCACCCATATAATTTCCATAGCCTATTGCCAAGAAGATTTAAGAACAAATTGTACGAAAAAAAAAAACCAAAAATATATATTGCAACCACTATAGTGAATGAGACATTTTTCAAATCTTTGTCCAAAAAATAATGTGTGTCTATATATGTTTTTAAATATTGTTTCCATGTGCACATGTTATATTTACATTCCATGAAATATTTGTAAAGTTCTTAAATGAATATTTTTAAGGGTGAAAAAGGGGTTTTGAAAGGCCCCAAACCTTTTACAAAGATCATAATAGATATAATATTAAAGCCTAACACCTAAAAAGAGACAATAGCAAGGACCAACAATACTTGCAAGAGCTCTCTAAAGGGACTAGTAATTAGAAATTATTGAAAAACAAGATACAAACTGAAACAAGTCAGCTTGAAGTTGCAGTGCTCCAAAGAGCCACAAATATTACAACCAATCCTAAACACAAAATCATTGAGGCTAATTATCGATCTTGAATCATAGGACTTCTTGTTAACCTCTCATTTAAATGCTTTTTCCTTTTATCCTTTCTTGAAGCAAGTGGTACAGGTGAATGCAAAGCATCAACTAGGCCCTCATTAATAGATTACCTACTCCCAACTAGCCTCCTCTAAACCCTTCCCATTAGAACCATGGGTCTCCAAACATAAAACACAATTAAATCATATTCAAAGAAGGACCACCCTCAACATCATCATTCACCATGGGCAACACCTTGAAAGGCTAAGAAAGGTCCAAGTCCATTTTTTATTTTTGCCTCCAAAAGTATTGCTACCTCCTATGTTTAAGCAAATAGCAATCGGGTGGCCAACTTAGTGACATTTTGAGCACAAAACAATGAAATCCTTACATAAACAATTTGTTGCACCCAGTCACTAAATTTAGAACACAACATTTAATAAAAGAAGGAAGCAGTATATTAGCAACTACATTTAAAACAAAATACGGCAAACAATAAGCACTTCCTTGATTTGGTCATTGGATCAATAATTATTAATTGACCAAATGAGTTATTAATACTCTTCAAAATTTCATCCTCTCAATATACCAATAGCAAGCTTGGAAGCTTAATCTAGATGAAAACTCTATTAATACATACCTTCTAAGAATTGAAATGAAATATTAAAAAGCATTGTTCAAATAATATATCTATAAAAAAAAAAATACTTTTTAAAATAAAACTATTTTTTACATTTTATCCATACACACACATATACGTATACGTACTTACATTGCATGAAATAATTCTCAAACTTCTGAAATGAAATGTTAAAAATCATTGCCACGTAGTATAGTTAGAAAGGATAAAGAAGTTGTGCAATCTTGTGACAGTAAAAGAACATAATTAAGCTAAAATCCTGAATTATTTGGAACCTGAGAAATAAAAAATAAAAAATCCATAAGCTTGGGAGGGCAATAATGAAATCTTAAAAAGCTTAAAAGATTTAACAGCCCAGAGGTTAGAGGGCTTGCCCGGTCATGGTCGTCGATTATTGATTCCTCAGATTTTTTGAAAAAAAAAACATATACAAACTTAAAAAGAAACGTATTCTAAACTTTCTCTTGAATATACTTCAGAGGTTTGTTGTGTGATTTTACAGAGACATAGGAATTTGTAGCAAGCTAGTTATACTGTGAAGGAAAGTTATTGAATTAGTAGTAAGCATAGTCATGAATTAAATGCAGACCTCACACTTTTACTTGATGTATTCCATGTGGCAAAATATTTGTCTATCTCGAATCAAAGCATTAATGAAGTCATTTCAGTTATTTGGTATTATAATTATGTATAATTTAATGAAAAAAAATCAATTATTTCAATTCCAACTCTTTTTAAATTGTAATTATCATTTTATTGAATCTGTTCTTCAATTAAAAATAAATTGTAATTATCATTTTATTGAATCTGTTCTTCAATTCAAAAATAATCTCTTTCACTTTTGTATATACTACTAACTCATTTTAAATTGTTTATTATTTTATAATTCAATGAGATGTATTTTTCACCCTCTATTTCATTTTAATTAAATAAACCATGCCTTTTTTATTTTCAATTTATTTTTTAGAAGACTTGTTAATATTTCAATTAATGTTGTTAGTTATACTATTTTATATTAATGTTCTAAATTAGATTATTTGTATTATAAACTCCCTATCGTGTTTGTTAAAGCTTTAAAAGATTAAATGGCATGTAAGAACATGCAATTTTTATGTAATAGAGTTTACTTTAAGATTAAAATCTGTTAAGACGTCAATATATACAAAACATAATAATTTATACATATATCTAAATTGACATCATTTATAATATTTTAGTATTTAATTGTCTATAATATATATAATTATCCTCTTCCTTGGCAACTTGAATGATGAAAATTATCTACATGTAATTCAAATTATATGTTTTATCATGATTTAAATCCATTTTTTTAATGAAAACTCTCAAGACACAAAATGTTCACACTCTGTGATCCATCATCAAGATGAAACAAAGAGCTCTGAAACGTTGATGTAAAAATTCACACAAAATGTTGCTAGAATTGACAAATATGAAATCTTGAACATTTATATTCTAATATATTATCAATTATAATAAACAGATACAAGTGCATTTTGGTGGGTTTCTTGGTAAAGATAATATACTTCATAGAAGAAGCAACATATTTAAAATTCAAATAGATGAAATTTAGATTTTAAAGAAAGCCTCTTATATTGACATCTCATACAGCTTGTACCATATATTTATTATTCCAAGACTCTAAAACTAAAGAATGAATTGTGACCCACTAAAGTTTGTGTGTTGATGATTCATACCTTATTTCTAATCCTAAGTTACTGCAACTACATGCTACTAACAGCCATATACAATGATACATCAATGATCTTACATAATTATAACTTCATAACTTAAAATATGAAAATACTAATATAACCCACAACCATAATGTGACAATTGTATCCATCATAATTTGCACAGCATACAATAATTTCCAAAGATTTATGTATGTGCTCATCTTATTGTAAATGAAGCTGATATCAGAACATAGATTTGTGCATGGATATGCATCTATGATTATGCAACAATAAAAATTTAAAAAATCCTATTATTATCATTTCACAAAACATAGATTTGTTCATGGATATGCATCCATGACTATGCAACAATAAAAATTAAAAAGCCCTATTATAATCATTTCACTGGTCTTGTCATGTTTTGCCAAAAAAATTACGCATGAAATATTTTCTCTGTTATCATGTTGCGATATCTTCCAAATTACCCTTAAAGCTACCAATTAGATTGCCCTAGCTATCACTACCTACAACCCGCACTACTACACTCTTGACAGGGGCCAACTACGCCAGGCTGTCATGCCTTTCATCAGTAGTCTTCACCCTGACTATTTCCCTTGGAGACAAAACCTAGAGGGCCCTTGCATACAAAAATTTATCTGAGGTTCAATTCTGTATTAGAGAACGTGCCAACCCCATAACTTACAAAAGTAAATTATTATTTCCAATTGCAATAGAAGCCAAGTTCTAAATATGGAGAAAGTATTTGTTGCAATTTATTAAAGCAAAAAGACATGCCTAGTTTTTATCTATCATCCATATTTGATGACATAAAAACAATTTTAGTGTGGGAAATCTATCATCCATATTTGATGACATAAAAACAATTTTAGTGTGGGATTTGAGAAATGAAAGTCCTGGTTCCGACCGATCAATTAAGAAACTGCCATTCCCATGGTAGTCCGGCAAACTTAGCAGTCAGAAATACAACACAGATTTTGTGGTGCTAATACGATAACTCAAAAAAAAGCTATACCAGTCATCATCATAGAATAAATTATGGCAAAACATTGTATAAAGCAAACAAAAAATTAAGTGGCTCTGACAAACTCTTAGAAATTGTGATAACTTTCAAGTAGAAGACTTCTTTGAGGCGTCAGTTTCTGTTTTAAATTGTATTTCAGAGGAAATCATAGTTCAAACTTCATATTGGTGATTCACGTTTGAGTGGCAGAATCTTCATCACTTGGCATGGATAAACGTGTAAAACTGCTCTCTCTATTTACAAGCAAACGCCTTATGGTTTGAAGTTCTGATGCACTGCAAAAACAAACCAGACACATCAATATCCATATTTCAAAAACTGATCAATTAATCACATGATTTAAACTTAAAATCAAATAGTAGCATATTTCCAACCACTGCAGTGCTTTGTCTAGATGAGCATCCAAAGAGGAGATGACGTGAGGCATTTGATGCAGCACCTGGTTGAAGCAAAATATCAGGATGACAAGTTACAAGGCAGTGCTCCAAGCAAAACCTTAATCTTATATCAATTCAAGACACACCTGTTCAGTGTTTTTGATACTTGGTGCTTTTCCAAGTAGATTTTTTGGAAGTCTCACAAGGCCCTGCACTATACCCATTGCAAAAATTAAACAACGGCTTCCTTTTTTTTCTAATTTGCTAATAAGCAGGCAGCATTCCTAGTAACATGCATTACAAACAATTCTTTTATTTGCAGCTTAATGACCTTTGACATTTTAAAAATTGCAGAAACCATTATAAATAATATTCAACACAATCTCTAGCTCAAAACTGCAAGTAGCTTGATATGTGGTACCATAACAAATAGTAGAAACAAAATTTCCTAAGAACTGCTAAAGGGGCGTGCAAATGATAGAAAAGGCAAAGCTATGCTTAAGTTGAAAGAACTTTACAGCTATATAAAAGAGGCCTAATAAAAGAATCTATATGCATTGGGCACATGCCATACATTTAAAAGCACAAAAGCAATCAAGATAAACAAATAAACAGGCAAGTAAGAGCAGAAATTGGAGCTGCACCTGAGCCGGGGATGATTCTTGCATTAAGTGAAGCAAATTGGATGTTGACAAAACAGCTTGAGATATCTGATCGGAAACCATGCCCTTTGTTCCTTCACGTGTTGACTTTGCCATCTCTTGTTCATAAAATCCAATCTGAGAACAGACATGCTCGTTTTCAGAGAACAGGACACCAAACTAAATGACTACTCCATTTTATTTGCTATTAAAGACAGAAGTTTCAAACTCTGTTACCAGTTTGCTGGGAACGTTTGGGTTTGGCTTGCACTGGGTATGAAGAGAGCCTGTTTTAAATTTTTTCACCTTTTTTCTATTTATACGAATTTTTTAATAGGTTGACTGGTCAACCTGAAAACCTAACCCTAAAGTGGTCCTCAAAACAACTTAAAACATGTATATATGTGGTTATCTGAACTTAATTCCTGTTTTTAGGCTAAATTAAGTATATATTAATATATTGATGTCTTTTTATATTTTTTTTTAATTAACATACCCAACCCCAATTTTTTTTGACATGCCGGTGCACCCAAACTCAAATCAGTAACTTAGGTTTTAAAAAACAGTTTGACTGCTTTGACTGTAACAAGGACATCTTGCATTTGTTTTTGGTTAACCTAAATATTTGAACATTGTGCTTGATGGGTAGCAATCTGTATCTGAAAACATTGGACAGGAATTGTATTAGAGTCTGAGTTATTTGAGAATCAAAATATACCAAACAGTTGTCTCCAGCCTCAGGTTCACCTAGGGTACCCTAGGCAAACCTGGGTGAGCCAATGGGTGCCCACAGCCCTTGGGCCGCAAAAAATTTAAAAATACATTTTAAAAAGCATTTTTTAAAAGCAAAAACTAACCTTAAAGCATTTTTAAAACATTTTTATAAACAAAAAAATGTCTCCGTACCTAATTTCACACTTACGTGAGAAAATTGTGAAAATGGTGTGTCATGAAGGTTTGTGTGGTTTCAAAGGCCTTAATTTGGGCTTGGTGGTGGGGGCTCTAGCCTCAACCCCGCCTTGTATCACAATAGGGAACGCACCAAGGGCACTACCCCATGAGGGGCTCTACCCCTCAATCCCACTAGGGGCGTTGCCCCCAAAACCCCATGAGGGGTGCTGCCCCTCAATATTACACGGTGGTGGTAGTATTCGATGTATTGTTAATGAGCAAGGCGCTCAATTAATAGTTTACAAGATTTACAAAAACGGAAAGTTTCTAAAAAGAAACTCCAGATAAGATCGAAGACGATCTTATCACTAAATTACAATAAATTACAATATTGAGCATTAATAAATAAATAATAAACATTATTTTAATACCCTCCCTTAATACTCAATCTATCTACTACACCAAGATGCCCCCTGAATTTTACAAACTTATCTGTATTGAGCGACTTGGTGAGAATGCCTGCTGTTTGATCCTCTGTCGGAACATACAGCAACTGAACTGATCCGTCTTCAACCAGCTTCCGAATGAAATGACAGTGAGTTTCCACATGCTTGGTTCGCTCATGGAAGACCGGATTATTGGCAAGTTTGAGAACTCCTTGATTATCACAGAACAAAGGAGTCGGACCTACTTGAGATATTTGCATATCTGCAAGCATCCGGCGAAGCCAAACTGCCTCACATGCTGCTTTTACTGCTCCCCGATACTCTGCTTCTGTCGAGGAGAGAGCCACTGCCTAACACTTCTTACTAGTCCGTAACTGCCGGTTCAAAGCCAGACACATACCGGATGTTGATTTCCTATCTTGGTGAACACCCTTAATCTGGTCTGTGAACCTTGAGTTTAGGATCGTGACTCCGAATGTACAAGAGTCCAAAATCAATAGTGCCCTTCACATAACGCAGCACACGCTTCGTTGCTACCCAATGATCAGCCTTGGGGGCTGTCATGAAGCGTGATATGTAGCTCACTGCAAAACTCAAATCAGGTCTAGTAGCAGCAAGATAGATGAGGCTGCCTACTAGTTGCCTGAACAATGTTTCATCTACCGCAGGTGAATCGGACTTAGCTGACAATTTAAGCCCTTTTTCCATGGGTGTAGAGGCAGGTTTGCAATCCTGCATTCGGAACTTATCCAGAAGACTTCGAGCATACTTGGACTGGGAGATGAAAATGCTACTCTCTGTCTGCCAAACCTCAACACCTAAACAATAATGCAGGAGGCCCAAGTCTGTCATGTCAAAAGTTTTGCACAAGTCCTGTTTGATCTCAGTGATCAAATGTGCTGAGCTACCAGTAATGATCAAGTCATCCACGTAGACAACAACAAGCAGAATCTCATTACCAGTATTCTTGACATACAGGTTCGAGTCAGATGGACTCTTCTGAAAACCATGATCTGTGAGGTACGTGTCAATCTTAATGTACCAAGCCCGAGGAGCCTGTTTCAGGCCATAGAGTGCTTTGACCAATCTGCACACCTTCTATTCTTGACCAGCAACTTTGAAACCTGGAGGCTGCGTCATGTATACTTCCTCCTTCAACTCACCGTTGAGGAAAGCACTCTTCACATCCATCTAATGGACCTTCCAACCAAATTGGGCTGCTAAGGCAAGGACGAGCCGTATGGTACTCATTTTGGCTGTAGGAGCAAAGGTCTCCTCATAGTCAATGCCTTCTTTCTGTGAGAACCCTCGTGCAACCAGACGAGCTTT
>VDFB02000002.1:75144814-75392912 GCA_007258455.2 Sequoia sempervirens | reverse complement strand
TTAAATTGTATTGGGATGGCGTCAATCTTTGCAGACCATGGTTTTTGCCTAACCAGAATATTTGTCAAATGTTAGCGAGCAGATATTTTTATTATTTTTAAGCAATGAATTTCTCACTTATAAGCAGCCATATTTTTGAATGGAATGCATGTCTACCCTTCAAGGCTCATTTCATCCATCTTCATAAACATTCTATAATGTCATTCTATTTTGAGCTGTCTCCAAAGTTAAATAA
The DNA here is from genome assembly GCA_007258455.2 of Sequoia sempervirens. Classification (NCBI taxonomy): domain Eukaryota; kingdom Viridiplantae; phylum Streptophyta; class Pinopsida; order Cupressales; family Cupressaceae; genus Sequoia; species Sequoia sempervirens. The sequence goes on along the minus strand of VDFB02000002.1, from coordinate 75,392,677 downwards.
CAATTTGTTTTTGTCAGACCAAATTATGTGTCTTATGGCTTTTGTGGAGTTTGAGCCTCATAATGTCTTATGGCATTGGAATACTAGAATGTAACTTTGGCAGGCCCTCTTGAACATATCACTGTCAAGGCTACGTCTAACTTGCTTTGAGTTGAGCGTTAGGGGCTTCAAAGAATGAAAGTGGTTGCTAGAGGGTTCAACAAACGGTGCGGAGTAGTAGAGATCTAAATAGGTGTTGGGATTAGGTGCCATATACCTTGCAATTTGTAATGTTCATATTTATTTAGTTATTTGTTTTCACTTGATGTGGCATTGCCAATCACATGTAATATGTATTATGAAGTGTAAGAATTAAAAGCTTAATCAATTGAGTCCATTAGATATGTAATCTTTTAAGAATTGGTTGAATTTAAACAAAATTCCTACCTTAGATCCAACAATTAGAACAATCACGGAAGCAGACTTTGGGATCCTAGGATAATCAGGGAGCTCAAAAGCTTCAACATTCATAAAAACTAGTCAGTACAAAGGTGAAATGCTTTAGGAAAGTTAATCTTTGTAAAACACAAGTTAATTAGTTATTTCAACCTTTTATGATTAAAGGGTAAGGGAGAGGAGATAATAAATACCCTCCCTAACACCTTAGAGAACAAGTGAAAAGGGGGAAACTTGAGTTTTTGAGACCCAAAAAGAGTAAACAATGTAAAACCTTAGAGTATAGAAGTTGGGAATACCACATTACCCATACCAAGAAACAATTGAAGATGAGATGGCCCAAACCATTGATCTTGAAAAGACTATGAAGTAATTGTTAGGAATTGGGGATTAGGGATACTCCTTAGCTTCTACCGAGCACAAGAGTAAGAAGAAATTTAAACTTACAAACCTTAAAGTGAAGTCCAAAATTGTTGGGGATTGAGGATTAGGGGTTTCTAACCAATGGTTAGAAGAGAAGAATAAGGTGATTTGTAAGACTTAGTTCTCTAGGTGAGACAAAGCATATGATTAGAAAAATGGAGTGTCAAGGAATTTTATAATCAAACAATTCAGCAATACACTCCATGATGCTTCAACCCCAAAAGATAGCTAGAAAGGGCACGTCAGAGACAACCTGTAAGTTCAATCTTGATGAGGTCATGAGTTTGTGTGGCCTTGATATCAATGTAAAGGTGGTAAAAACAACTTGTGACTTTGACAATGTCCAAATTGAGATATGTCAGAGAAAAATATGGAAAATGACTGCCTAAGTTTAGGGTTCAATGTCACTATTAAAGAACACATGCAAACACAAAGGAAGAAATGGGGCATGGAGATGGTAAATATACACAAAATGACATAGATCTACTTGAGAAAACTTTGAAATATCCTACAAAACCACAATGATGAAAAAAATCCAAAGAACCAAAATTCCAAGAAAACCATATATAAACTTCAATGAACTAGTTAAGCAAATGAGACAATAAAATAGTCTCAATAGAAAGCCAAAAGAGAATAGATCCCTAGCTTAAAATTGCATGCAAATGGCTATAGTAGGCATACAAGAAACCATAATGCAATAAACAACACTTTACAAACACCTTTCACACAGTACAATTTCACACACATTGCTTTAAATCTTAGTTTACAAGGGATAGGTGATAGTGAGAGCTCTAAATGCATAGATCATAAAACTAAAGTGATTGAAGTGAAACATAAACAACTTAAAAGTCAAGGCACACATGTGGGAAGCACCATAATTTAAAATTGAGGAGGTAGGTTAGGGATAAGGCCAAATGCCTGCAAATGATAAGAGTTTGAAGCTCAAGAATGCCTTTGACCACAAGTGGACTAGGATGCAAGAAAAATAAACTCAAACACTACAAAGATATGTGTGCTAGGAATAGATTCAAGGAAACTCATAATGGCATGCCATCAAAGAAAACCTCAATACTCTAATAGGAAATAAAACTCAAAACCAAAGACTTAATGCTTAAAATCAAACACAAAATGCAAAAAAAATGAAAAAAAGGAAAAAAAGGGTCCCTATTTTGCCCAAGAAAATGGGATGTGTATTTAAGACATGCTAGTATTCACATTTCCTATAAAAAAATGGATGGGCCATTAAGAAAGTGTTGTCCTGAATATAATTAGGAGGATGCCTTGAAAACATTGTTAAGTTTATCCTTGGGTGTTCTACTATGAATCACTCCATATTTTATGTATGTAAAAGGGTTTATGGTATTTATGAAGTTGGTTATCATAGCTAAAGTATATTGAGAGAAGCTGAAATAAAACATAATCTACCAAGGTTGTGATAATTATCAGCTATGATGTCAGTTTTGGGATAATTGGTTTCATAGTCTTAGCTACATTTGCTGATAATTTGAACCACGAGGAGGCTACAACAAAGAAATACTTGTGATAGTCTTGACTAGGTTGTATGTTAAATATTTAGCTTTAATGCTGTATTCTATATTTTTGGAGTAACTACTACTCATTCTTGTAAGTAAAATAGTAATAAATCTATAAGTTATACAATATTAAACATTGCTATTTGTCTATCATGTGTGACTACAATATGCACACACATAATAGTTTAGTTTTATTTGATAATCCACGGTGTACACAATCATTGGTTATTTCCTAATGTTGAGCTCTACTCCATTAGGATAACAAATTTTTTGTTTGGTTTGTATGTAATATAATATATATTAGGATAAATGTTTACAACTTATACAGTTTGATTAAATCACAATATATAATTGTTATACATATTATACATTGTGTATGTTGTTATACATTGCTTTGTAATATCATATATAGTATACGTTTGATGTATTGATATACTATTATCAACTAGAAATGATTGAATTTTTTCTTATTCTATTTCATGTTCACTTTGGAAAATAAAGGTTTTCGATATAATTTTTTTTTATTAAAATAAAAGTTTTAAATATAATTGTGTTTTATTTCTTGTATTTCTAGATTATATTTTAGTGGGTGTTGTTTTAACCTAGTCAATGTGCCTAAAATTCTATCCATAAAATATTATTTTTATGACAGTTATGATTATAGGTATATAATCAATATATTTGTTCTACTTACCTAATTTTCTTCATTATTGTTTGATTATTCCAATGGTTATATATTTTTTCACATTTTGGGTAACTAATTTGATGTGGCAGTAGATTATGTTTTGTATTTATGTCCATTTTTTTCATTGTATGAGTTTGGAATATTTTGTGTAGACTTCTAAATGTACTAAATACATCTATTTAAATCATATAGTTGTAGTGTGGATTAGTACATGTCTAGTTGTAATTTATCTATTACTAGTATAAAAATGAGATATTTAAGGCGCCTTTATTTTTCATCCTAACCAAGCTATTATTAATGGGATTTATGTACAAGTATATATTTCAAATCCAGCCAAACTTATAGTCAACTCCACACTTCAATATGACTTCATTTTATTTTATATCGTTACAAATTAATCATCATAAATTTATTTTAAAAATTATATAATTATATATGATCTTCCTATTTATATTTTATGCCAAATTAAGTAGCTAGGTATACCAAAATTTTCAAGTACCTTTAACTTTTTACTAGAAATTACACTAGTTTAGGGATAAAAGTAAAAATAATAATATAAGTTTTCTCCATTTGATGTAGGTGAGGATAGTACTTGGGAAATTTATAAATAGCTTATGGAATATGCAATTAACTATTTAAACCAAAATAAAAATCAACTTGGAGGTCATCTCTTTGTTGCACTAGATAGTTCAAAGCTAAAAATATCTAGTATTAAAGTAGTATTCAAAACAAATTAGTGGTTGTTATTACAATTTAAGTTTTATTCTATTGTAACTTTTTAATATAATCTATATGTTCAAAAGTAACACCTTTAGATGTTTCATCTCTAGAGTCCATTCTTTATGTATTGGAACTTTTTTTGCTTCAGTATCACTCATAATATTTACTTATTTGTTTTCCTTTGAATATATTTTATAGCTATATAAGATATAACATACTGATGCATTTCCATCGATCATTTATTTTAGTGTGATTCACTGGTTGAATACTATGCTTGTCTTCTTTTATAGAGATCATAACAGTTAATGCAAAGGTGCTCTATCAAAAGATTATTTTTAACAAGGGTTCAAATTCTTTTTTTTTTGAAGTGATAAAAAAATCCACCCTTCGTGGAGCTATGATTTTTAAAATTAAATTAGGGTTAGAAGACCTATAAAGCAAGGTAATTTTTGTACTTAATTCCATAGGTGGGCTACAAATATGAGTTTCATCAATGTCTAGTGCATGGTCGATGCACATGTAATTTAGTTTTTATCTCTTAAAACATTAATTAGTTTGGAATATCTATGCAAATTTCTAGTTGAACGTGACAGAGCTAATGCTACATAATTGCGAACAAGTACCAAATTATGCAAAATGAGTAAGATCACAATTCCCTTTAATATTTTTTATATCTTGATATATTATAGAGTGTTGGAATTAGCACAATTTTCCATTTATTTCTTCTTAATATTGTAAGAAACATGACTTTTAAATATGGAAATGTCAAGATATATGTTGGTTATTTTTTAAGAACCAAGATGATCTTCAGAATTGCCTATGGAAATTCCAATTCCAATCCTTAGCAACCCAAAGGGTTTGGCCAACGAACGAGTGAAAGAAATAATGCTTTCCTCTTGCACTTTGGGCTCTGCAAGACCTAGGAGGGTGATCCCACAATGTATTTAAAAACCTTTGCACCTAATATCTGAATACATTGTAAATAACAAATGAATTCCCATATAATAGCTCAACAAATAGAATGCATCAAAGAAATTGGCTACTTCTTAACAACACTCAACATTCAGAGCATGAGAATAGAACCATTTAACACAAAATAACAACAATTGCAATTCATTGTGAAAGTTTGTTTATAAAAGTGATTTGCTACTGAATTGACCAACTAAATGCATTATGAACACTCACTTAGATCAGTGCCTCATCCTAGGAATGAAGTCAATCTCAAAACCTATATAATTTGACAACAATTTCACACATAACATTATTAAGCTTTGATAATACTGCATTACAGTATCACATTAATTATACCCTTAACCACAACTTCTTACTAATATCATAACACCTCAATTTACATGAATCTACAACTTCACTCAAGCATTTCATTAATTCTTTGAAGTAAAAGCAAGAATAAAACTACACATCCACTAGAAATCAATAAAGTCAAATAACACAATCCTTGATCATTTTATTTATAATCCATGAAACAAGTACATAGGGGAGAAACGGTTTTGAATTTGAACCATTTTCAATTCATTTGCTAGTATTGTTATTGAAAATTACATTTGCAGACTAAATTGACTCAAAACCTAAGACCAGACTAAAAAATGTTCAGTATTCTCTTTATAAATTTCTCTGTGATTAATTACAAGAAAACAAACCCCATACTTCTGGCCTTGAATTCCTTATAGAAACGAAGGAACAAACAAGCTTTAGTCTAGAATGTACACATGCCACTATTCTATTGGACCATGACAAAATACATTCACTTTGCAGTTATATTTGTATTCTCAAATGGAGGGAAATGTTACATAAGAAAAAAGTTATTTTCATTTGTTATTGTAGATCAAGTCCCGCCTTCCAAAAGGCATATTTGAACTAATTTGACAATATCCACGTGCTCCAAAAATATGTCCACATACACCAAGAAAAGATGAAAGAAAGCATAAAAAGTATAAGGCAGAAAAGACAAGAAACTTGTCCATGTCTGCAACCTTGTCATCAATTTCAAATTGGGGAGAAGACAATATCTTTTCCATACTTTAGAGAAATCCTAATATGTACTATTTCCAGGCTATACATTGTGCTTCTCTCGTCCATTATTCACCATAGTTGTAGACCTCAAACCAAAATTTTACACACCATCTCACAATTGCAATTCAATATTCTAGCACATCCAAGTACTTATCCTTCTAGGCTTGGAATTCTTCTATAGGCCATTTGAATTTTATGACATCATCAACTTTCTTCCTGTAAGGTGAATACTTGGTGACAACTTGGTTTGCCTCTTTATCAAATTCTCCCAGGACAATTCTTGCATGAGCCAACATATCCATATTCTTCTTTAGCATGCCCAAATCATGTCCTTCACAAATCAAAGCAGCTTGTTGTGAAATTACTTCATTTGTTTCTTTCCTCCAATCCTACAGGGTTTTAATGTTACCATCATCTTTTAGTATGGAAGGGAGGAGACCATGATGCATCTCATGAAAATTCTTGATTAGCTCCCTTATCATTGCCTCTAAAGGCTCTATTTTCCCCCTAAATTCTTGAATTACATTCACAATCTGGATGGTAGTATTGAGTTTATCAAGCTTGTTTTCATCATGCTTGGCTCCCACAACCACCATTCTCAACTCATGCAACCTAGGGATCCACGTTTCTATAAGGGGAATAGCTACCTCTTTATCAATATCAAAATTGTTTATAGCATTCTTCACGACAGAATAATTAGCATGAATGCTAATTAATCTATTGTTCACTTCTCTATTCAGATGCTCCAAAACTACAGTGACAATTTTCATATTGCTGAAAAATGTTTCCCTATCATGGTTGTCACATTTGTCTTTATACTCTTTCAGTTGTTCAAGTAGCTCTTCCTTGTTAGCACCTTCCTCTGCTTGTGGTGCCTCTAATGTATCTGGCTCTTTCAATGAAATGGGCATGTTCCCATATTGTAGGGCACAATTTCCCATGAAGAACTTGTTGGAGCTATTGAAACAACAGGTGTTGGTTCTTGTGAAGAAGTGGGAGAAGTAGCATCAGTTTGCATTGGTTCCCTTGATTGCAAATTTTGCAATTTCTCTTTTAACATTGCCAATTATGTTTGTAGTTGCATAGTGTATTGCCGATTCTTTCCATAATCAACTAACAAATCATCGTATTTCTTTATGAACTTCTCTTTCTTTGCAGTCACTAATTCCACTATTTCCTTGTGAATTGTCCCACGTTTACTAACATTGTTGTAGCTTCAATAGTCGATGTTTTAGATACCTTTATTATTAGACCTCCCCTATAATATGAAGTAGGCTCCACAATGTCAAGCTTCTTTGTGTTGGGGGCTAAGGCCCATATGGCCATTGTATCCCACTGCTCATTGAATGAAAATACTTGTAGTGCTATGGTGGATTCATCCTCAGAATTGTAAATGGGTCTATCACATCTTCTTACTATATCAAAAGCAATCGTAGATGCTAAGTCCCATTCTGGCAATAGCAAGACACCAATCTTCCTCACTAGCTCTCTTCCATTAGATGTAGTCATTCCTTAAAATTTGTCTTTCATTTCTTTTAAAACCTATGCTTGAATGTTTACATCAGGTAACTCTTGGTGGAGGCTTCTTTTCAATGCAATATTGTTGACATATTCATCCTTCTTAGCTCTATAGGAAAACTCAATGAAAGACTTAGATTTCACAAAAGAATCATCATCAAGGAATTTTGTACATGCCTCAATCCTGACATCATTAGTATTATTTATTCCAATAAGGTTAGCTTTGATCAACCTTAAACCCACATGTTGTGGCACTATTTCCTTTGGTGGAGGAGGCATTCCTTGTTGCATCTCTTCTTTTGATACCTAGATTTCATCATTAGAATCATCTTCATAATCCACCAAGCCAACAAGTTCAAATATTTGCTTCTTCTAAGGTGGTGGCTTTGGTGGTGATGAATGCCTAGGTGGGGATTCAATTTCAAAAATATCAGGTCCCATCGACCTAGGGGAAGATGGTGGTGGCATCTGTGATACTGTAGGGGCTCCTTGCTCCTCTTGCTGAGAAGAGGTAGTAGTTGCATCCTTTCTCTTTGCTTTATTCTTCTTGTAAAAACAATCATTTTCTATTCTTTGGGAGGTTGGTATGTTGGCCTTTCCTCCATAACAAGGATCTCTCCTCCACCTTGTTCTTCTTCAACAAGAGCCTTCCCTTTATCCTAAATTATTTTCTCACCTTTCAAGTGACCAACCACTATCTCAAAATTCTGGAACATATATTCCATTCTTTGCATCTCATTGGGAATTTTAGTGAGAGCAGTGAACTTTGGATTCTTCTCCCTTATTTTCCTTTGCATTTTATCAAAATAAATCCACTTTTCTTTTCTATCTTCCTACTTTAAAAGATCAAAAATGTTCCTGATCACATCCTTTGGGAAATGAAAGTGATGGGTAAACTTGGAACTCCTATTTCTTATCTCTAACCAAGCCATAAATCCTTCAGGATCATGGGTCCTTACTCTTACTCTCCTCATGCCCAAAGGCTTGAGTTTCTCATTTATTTTATCCCATCTTCATGTTTGATAATCACAAAATTAGAAAAGCATGTATATGAAGGAAAGAAGGTTCCTTTCCCCTGATCTTTCAAATATTTATTTTCCACATCTCCAAGCTACCACATCACTTCAAGAAATCCAATTCTTTCTGGTACATCCTTAGGCAACAAGTGGGGTGAGACAAATGTATCATATACTTTCAAAATTGTATAAGTGAGATGAGGAATAATGTCTCCCCAGTTGTGATCAACACCTAATTTAGGTCTCCTATCCTTGGGCCTTAAGAAATCATGCAAGGCCTTGGGAATCCTTGGCATGTTCATAATCAAAACCCTCCTCAACTTGGAGGCAAATAGATTCTCAAAGACTACATCATCGAATTTTCTATCATCCTTGTCCAGAATAGTAGTCCAACATTGGATAGTAAATTCCAAGTCACCCTCCATCCTTTCTAGTGTCATATCTATACTATTGTGCCTTCTGCACACATGCCCCTCTTGGACTGGGGACCCCCTCTTTTTGTTTTGCTTCCATCGGGTTGGTTCGTGTTTGCCTCATTTTTTGTGTGACACTATATTGGACTTAGCTTAATCATGTGCCCTAAAAATTGCAAAATCCTAGCATGTCCCATCACTTGGCCAAGTCTCAGAAAGTTTCAAGCTTTTGCAAAAAATTAATTGAGGGTTTCCTCCTTGAGGAAGTCGCGTTCCTTTTCATCGCTCACGAAAGTTGCTTTGTAGATTTTCCTTTGTGGAAGTCCATTTGCAGATTTTTGTATCCATTTCTTCGTCACTTGCACCATTTGTCTGTCATCTTCTTGCAGCGGTTTTCCTGCACATCGCTTCTGCACTTTATCTCCCTGCACAACCTTCTACCTACTAGATTCCATCTATCGATTTTTCACACAAACTTTCTCGTCAGGACTTTTGCTCGTGATATCTTCGCCTTTCCATCTACCACATGCACTTCAAAAACCTGTAATTAATGCATCACATTTATGGCACTAAGACTTATAAATAAAGCTTCCACCTCTCATTTTCACCAATGAATTTTTAAATTGGAGGTCCAAAGAGACTGTTGCGCGCATAGAAAAGATTGCATACTGAAACAATAGCTACCTCCTCCATTGACACAATAGAGGTATGCAATTGGATCCCATTTTTATTTCTTTGTTGAATTAGCCAAGGATTGTGTGCTTAGGATCTCAGGATTGAAGGGGTCCTTTAAATCCATGAATTTAAGATCAATAGGTGTAGTGATTAAAACCCTAGCTTGGAAAAATGTAAAAAATAGGTTTCAAAGCCCTCAAATACTCCATCCGTGGGTTTTCGATTGGGGTACCTGTCTCTTAGATGCCGTTTAAAGTGGTAGAAACAATAACGACTCCCGTTATCTTCATTGCCGCACATGAGAAAGCTATTAATGTTAAAGGAAACTGCCATGATGAATCTGAGTCCTTACAGTGCATCCTTGCAGGAATCTGTGTGCAGACATTTTCTCAACTTAGGCCATTTCTAAAGGAAAAATACCATTGCCCACTCGGCAGGCAGGTTCTGCCCATCCTCTCGCCATTGTATTTTCAACCAAAGCACTTCAAAATGACTAAGTCTTCAACCACTATGGATCTGTCTTTGCGATATGCCATCATCGAAACTCCGCTCTGCCGAAGCCATTGTCTACGACTAAACCTTAAATGACTTCCTACATAGTAGTTTTCGACGCCCCTTTCCTATGAGCATCAAATAAAATGTTGAAAATATCTAAGTCCAAGCCCTTTACGGGTCTGCCTTTATGGGTCATCGCTAGCAGGAGGATGCTCAATGTAGGTCATTGTTAACAGGGAAACTTTAATAACTCCCCACCTTGTGAACTTTGCCCCAATCATTGTCGTCAACATATCAAAAAATTGGCCAAGTCTTTAGACTAATGCGGGGTTTGCTTAGTGGGTTTCCGTGTGTGGACCACTATGTTCCCATTGTCGTTGTAAACAAACAACCTGAAATGTTGAAAACTGACAAGTGAAAATATTTTGTGGGTCCCGCCCTGTGGAATTTTTCCCTCTTTAGGCTATTTCCCAACATAAAAATCTTGAAAACCTTCCACTTGACGACTTCCACCCCAGCTATGTCTGCATACATCAACCAAACATTGAAAATTGCTAAGTCAAGGTACTACTGCGCGTTTTCCCTTGTGGGCCGCCATTAGCGTAAAGCCGTCCCTCCTTAGCCGCTACTCAACAACAATCTTTACATGGCACCCCACCTAATGGCCTCTACTTTCAAACTTTCCACAACACCTAAATCCAACCTTTGATGATGTTAGAATGAAGTCAAGCGGTCTAACTTTGACCCACCTAGGCGAAAATTGAATTCTATGTTAAAGTTCCTTTGCGGGTTTTGACTTGCAAAACTCCGCTTGCAGGTCGCTGTATACCCCAGGCTGTCTCCTAATAGTAGAATTCAAATGACTTCCCACCCTGCGGCTTACACACCTTGCTTTTCCATATGGGCCTAAACGGATACTTTGACCAAGGGGAATGATTCCAAATGCTCCAATCTATATTTCCCCACATGCCTAATGATTTTGCATTAAAATTGCTTGATGTTTAAACCTTGCAAGAATTCCTCATTGGAACTCCGTTTGTGGAACTCTGTTCTCCCTGGGCCATTTCTAACATCATTTACCTTGGTGACTTCCGCTAGGTAAAAACTCGCACCACCAAGCCCACAAATCTACAAATCGCACGAACAAGCACAAATTGATGAAACTTGATGAATGCAATGATTTCTTTGAGGCATGTGGATGCATTTAATGACATTTTGGCATGGTTTACCTAAGGTTTTGCACTCTTAATGTGTCGAGGCACTTACTATGCATTCTTTGTGTAGGGTTTATGGAACAAGTTGAGAAATATGACAAGGGAAAGAAGATTGCAAAAACTACAAGAGGGAAAGAGGAAAAGGCCAAAATGAAATACGAGTTCCATGGGATCGAGTGCACCTCAAAGATCATATCGAATTGGGACGAAGTAATAGATACAGACTTAGGCCATGTCAGAATTGATGAATTTAGAAAAATGGGTCCTAGTTAGCCCAAAGACTGAGGAGGCCTTGAGAATAATGCAGAGTGGAATTGCAAAGACAACAGGTTTCCCGCTAGTCGTGATGAACCTAGAGTTAGTCTTTGCATGCAGAGAATGCTATCACCCTCAAAGCAAGAGGATAATTATTATAGGTGGAAGAGTGTTGGCCTACTTGGCTCCCATGTCAATTGGAAAGACATTTGGCATTCCCTTGTTTGACAAGATGGAAGAGACTAAGAAAGAATATGCCTTGAATGTTTGGAAAGTAGACACTACAAGTTGCAAGAGAACTATCAATTAGACATGGATGCTTGAGAAGAGAGGTAGAGCCAATAGAGTGCCCTAGAAGCTAAATTAAAAAGTGATTTTGTGGAAGAGGCCAATGACCTCGTAACGCTATTAAGCAGAGTGATGGGCCTCCCCACTTCCACACTCTTTGAGGAGTGGATGTTCTATTTCATGGAAGAGATCCTCTGAGGAGAAGCCAAGTTTCACTGGGAAAAGGTAATCAATAAAAATTTGCACAAACAATTTGTTGCGGTGAGAAGACCTAGGAGTTCTACATGAATTCCTGTCTTGTGTATCTCCTGGTAGTAATGTTCCCTTACAAAGGATTGAACTATGTTGGCACCTTGGGAATGAAAAAGGGGTAGAACCCTGTATATAATTGTTGGAGTTAAAATGACACTGAGAGGGGGGGTGAATTAGTGTCTTAACTATTTGACTGAATTTTAAAATATTTAAACACACAGCTCAGATTTGATCTCAACATCATTATGATTAGAGCATTCATGAGTTGAATGTAATCATTCATAAATAGAATTGAGAAAAATAATGACTCAACAGTGAACTGAAACAACAACAGCATAATAAACCAGAGAGAACACAGAAGAAGAAAGAGGCACAATATTTTGCCGAGTGGAAAACCCTCTTGGGGTATAAAAACCACTCCCTAAATGCCTTCCAGGCTTAATCTTTTAATCAACTGTTCACAATGCCTTATAGGCTGATTTTTGAGCACCCACTCAAGGAGCATCAACCCCTCATTTAGAGATATCTATCTCAAGGAGTACCAACCCCTAAAATTATGTTTTGAACAATAGTAATGATTCAAAGGATTTATCTGTTTTCAGTTAAGCACATATCTCTCTATTTTCTTGTCTATAGAATACTTTAAAGATTCAATAACTAAATCCCTAAAATACCTCATAGAAAAGAAATTTACAATCTCTGCATTTTTATTCAGATTTTTATTGCAGAGTTTTATCATACATTTTCATACAGCCCAAGAATGATAATCTCAGAATTACAATAACAGCCGAATAGAAAACTTAGTTTTCTGCTCCTATTTATAAATGCCAGAAAAGTAACAGACTTCAGAAGTAACGGCAGAACAACCAACCAAAACAAGAGCCGTTTCACCCAGCTTCTGAAACTTGTGAGATTGTTTCTCAGACAAATCTGTAACTCCCATGGCTCCATCAACCACTATCGAGCATCCAACCAGAGAGGCACATCAAACAAACCTTCCATAGACCTCTGTAGAAGCCATTACAGTCAGCAACAACAAAAATGTAAACATTCATGATGGCGGCCAGGTTAGGGTTCGATACTCAGCTTAAGAGAATAAACTCAAAAAGTTTGCCCTAATCTTTTCAATTCAAACGATGACACGTCACTCTAACGTTGCCAGACAACCTTATGGTTGTCGCTTTCGCCAAGAACCACCAGAGTCAGAGAGAAGATATATTGAATACAACATGCTAGGCCGATGGTCTTCCTTAGTAAAACATTCTTTCACTGAGTCATGAGGAAACTTCTTACCGAGATGCCCTTTTAGTTTCATTCACAATCGCTGTAACATAAAACTTTTGGGGAGACGTCTTGGAGAACAAACTTTGTCAATCTGAAAGACATTCGATACACATTGTCGCCATGACAATTCAACACCTATGACAAAGGCCTTTATCATTTCCAAGTCACCGAGACTATACATAGTCAGGTAGACACTATATAGACTGCTCCATGTTTCACCGTTACTCCACATGATACACATTGGTCGCTATGACAAATGGCTTTTCTTATCGACGAGCCTTCTATCTTGTTTTAACATTGTCGTTGTAACCTAATGCTGTCAGGAAGACGTTTCATAGAATACATTAAGTTTCATCGAAAGACTTTATTCACTCTGAGTCGCTAAGACTTTACCAACCTTTTGCCGAAAGCCTTTCATTCGCCTTCGCCATGACTTTCCACAGTCGGAGAGATATTATATCGAACACAATATGTTTCACCGAGAGCCCTTAATATTTTCCATCGGCGAGACCCACAGGATTCATTATGACATTATATCAAAGAAAAACTTTTGCCGATAAGACCCTTTTTGAACACGGTTAGTAAGACAATATGTCTTCGGAGAGACCATATGCCAATTACAACACTCCTGCCGAAAGACATCCACATGCATTAGTCAGAGAGACATAACCTTTTCGCTATGACCTTAGCCCGATGACCAAGCTCATGCCGATAGAGATTCTTTCCTGTGCTGGTCGGTGTGACAAACCAATATCGCTGAGACCACATACCGACTGATTTAACTTATGCCGATATAACTACTGTCGCTGAGACAACGAACAATGTTATGTCGAAAGCTGCCAGAATGTTAAATTCAATTGACATGACATTAGAAATGTCTTGCCAATAGGCAACTTAGACATTTCAAAGTGGATCGAGGAGACCCTGCCATACTCATGTCAATATGTGAAAGCCTGTGAAATGCAAAGAGAGCCATCCTGACAAAGAATACCAACTTACAAGTTTTGTCAAACACATAAATAGTATTCATAGCTTGAACCAGAATTCTTATCACCATCTTGAAATTTAAACATAACAAATAACTTTATGTAAAAGCCAAGAGACATCAAAGAAGTGCCATTGTAAATCATAAGGATTAGGGATTTTTTCATCAAGGACAAACCATAAACACAACTGGAATCCAACAATAATGGCTACCCACAACTCCAATATAGAAATTATAAGAAGGATTATCAACGGGTCAATGATGCCTTCATAATGCACATCATTCAGAATTTGTCAGAAGATTATCATAGAAGAATGTCCCATAGCATGAAAGCATTGGTTAAAGGCTTCAAGTACTGGTTCATTCAAAAGTTCACATACATAAGACCCGAGGGATTCTCAGCCTAGTTCCTATATCGACTGCCCCAGTACCCTAATGATAAGATAATTTGTTGGAATTAACTCGGTAGCTGCAAACTACCCATTCATTGTTACAAGACAAGCATCGTGTTGGGTTCCCTACCCAATTATATTTGTCAAGGAGTATATTTGTGCCTCGTTGCCCCCTGTGCAGAGAACTCAAAGAAGGAGCTTGTAGAGTATAACTTTGAGTTGCATAGAGAGAGAGAAGGATTGGACCCTCTAGGTAAATTGAAAAGGCAGGATGGAAAGTAATATGCTCATAGGCCCCATATTGAGGATTTTTGGGCCACCTATGATGATGACCATGAGGTCAGACAAAGATATTATATGAGAATGACTGCTAAATTTGTGAAATCTATCAATTTGTTCTGAGTCCTAGACAAAGTTATTGGAGATGATAATGTGCTCGAAAAAAGATACAATTCTTTAGTCAATGTGCCATTACCAGTTATTGAATGGACTGAGCATGTAACATACCAATCCTTCAATGAAGTAAAAATTTCTAAGTTTTCACCTTTCGAGTAAATAAACTAAGTAACAAGCCATTGCAATTAAAAATTTTCTTTTCTTTATTGAGAATATACGAACAAGATGCATTACATAATACAATATGGATTTCCATTTCTTCATAAAAAATCATAAGTTACATCAATACAAGAATGCATACATTTACAAACATAGCTCAAAGAGATTTAGAAAAAATAGTTGTAAGATGGTCCATGATCCTTCCTTTCAAATCTTGGTTCTTATGTCACCTGTTGTGGAGGAGAAGTACCACTCAAGAACTTTTTTGCCAACCATAGAATTTTAATAAGGTTCCCCACACATCTATCATTTGATAGATGGCCCTTCCCTTTGACAAAGAGATTGGTAGAGTAACCGATAACGACAACCAATTGAGCATAGTGTTGTGTCCTACATAACTAGAAATTGTAATCCCACAATCTCGAACTAGCATGTAATATTGGATCATGGTGAACTAACAGTGTAGTCTCGGTAGTCACACAATCCATAGTGGAGTCTCAGACATTTACACTACTTTGGCCAAAGTGTTACATTTAGTATTCCTATTGAGAGGACCATCTATCACATACACTACTTAGGGCTGATTTGACGTAAGGTTATCTTAAACTACACATAGGTATTTCCTTCAATGGATGTTCTGTCACCACAGATTAACCTATCACCATTTTAATCTACTTGGAATAAACCTACTTAACAAGTAAGTACACAAGCTCCCTCCCATACTGGATTAACTATCCTAGGAGTAAACACAAGCTTTCCTAGTTAAATCAATAACTTAGCTAAGTGTATCACAACTGCCTCTTGTGTTCAATCAAGCCCAATATCTAATATCTATGATATACACCAAACTCCTATCATGGAGTACTTACAAGCACAACATAAAAACAACATAAAAGCTTTAATTTCCTTTTCAAAGACATTCTAATATCTCTAATGCACACACTGGAAAATACATTTCAAACAATCATGGAAAATATATCATTTCAAAGTAAATAACAAAGAAGAGGAGATATTGAATGCCTGTTATCGCTTATCCAATTAGAAGACAACAATGCAGCCTTCTCCAACAACAGTTAGCTTGATAATCAGCTTCTCAAGAATGCCACAAATAACTCTATCTCACAAGTTGATAGATTACTTCTCTCAAACAACAATGTTTCCTCTCAACACAATAGGAACACTCACTCTTTCTCACACACAATATAAAACAAGTATGGATGGGAATAACACATAAATAAGGAATTACAAAATATGTGCAATCTCTTCAAAAAGAATGTGTCCTTACTACTGAAATGGCTCAAATATTTATAGAGTAGCTTAGCAACCTCATGGCCTAAAATTTAGGCATGTAAATGGACAACAAGCCCCATGCAAAGCAACACATGAAATTCAGCAAAAAGGTGGCAAATTCCTAAGATCATACTCAACAAAACCACCTTCAAGTCAACTTGTAGCATTGACAACAATTACAAGACTTATTCAATCTTCATATGCTCAATTCGAATGGTCACAAAGAATAGACATCTACAACAACTTGGTTTCAGAGGTGACGCCAAATCCATCCTTCTTTCCTTCTTGTTTGGCGTGGTTTTACTACCCATAGAAACAATCAACTACCATTTCTCAACAAAAAACATCCATCAATTTGTATAGAGGATGAGTTGACCAAAGTATTTAAAACAGTTGACAAAGTCAAGCTTGATCTTACCAAAGGTGTTGACCAAGTCTATGCTTTAATATCGACAACAATATCAAACACAATACAATGTCTTATATTGCATGACATTCTGAGTAATATTTGGTTTCAAAAATAGTCATAAGCAACTTCATACGGCTTCAAAGAACATAGCCATATTGATTATTATCGACCTCTAATATGATAGTCATTATCAACTATTATCAACCTTTATAAATCAACTTCTATCTAAACAAATGATAGTCGAGTGCTATTATTTCTGGATTAAAACTGTGTGAATTTTTGTATCAAACCTTTCAGATCACACTCCATGATCCATCATCAGGATGTTATGCAAGCAAAAAGAGATAAGAATGAAAGAAGGTAGTAGACTTGGTAGACTAAATAGGTGAGGATATAAAGAAGGTGAGAGGACAAGTTGAAAAGAGACAAGACAAGAGAGAATAAAAATAATAGAATAGGAAGAACATTCAATGCATAAAGAGATAAAAAGGGGGAAAAAAGAGAAAAGAGAATAAAAGAGCTAAATGAAATCAAGAAAAAATAATATTTAATATCATGATATTAAATGACAATAAGATGTTAAATATTAACAAGAAAATGAATAATATTGAAATTTAAAACCAAAAAACCCAAACATAAAAATGAAAGAAATGAATAAACTAAAAATAATAAGGGAAGAAAAAACCCAAAAATAAAAAAAATGAAACTAAAAGAAAATAAAAATTATAAAGAACAAGAACAAAATAATTAATAAAGTAAAAGTAAAAGATAATATTAAGATAATCAAAACTAAAATGAAAATAAAAAGCAATAAAGAAAATCTAAAGACAAATAACTGACAAAAGAAAATGAAAAAACAAAAAACCAAGAGAAAAATGAAGAGAATAATAAGAACTAAAAGAGAACAATAAACATGAAATATTTAACACCTTAATATTAAGTGATAATATTATGATATTAAATATTAAAGGAGAATAAATTTAACATAAAAAGAAGACAAAAGATTAAAAAAAAAAGGAAGAAAAAGAAGAAAAAAATAGATTAAGATAATCAAAACTAAAATGAAAATAAAAGCCTTAAAGAAATTCTAAAGCCAAATAATTGACAAAAGAAAACGAAAAATAAAACCAAAAACCAAGAGAAAAATGAAGAGAATAATAAGAACAAAAAAGGAGAATAAAAAATAGAATATTTAATAGCATAATATTAAATGATAATATTATGAATTTAAATAT
Source organism: Sequoia sempervirens (assembly GCA_007258455.2). Classification (NCBI taxonomy): domain Eukaryota; kingdom Viridiplantae; phylum Streptophyta; class Pinopsida; order Cupressales; family Cupressaceae; genus Sequoia; species Sequoia sempervirens. The sequence goes on along the minus strand of VDFB02000002.1, from coordinate 75,374,575 downwards.
TAATAGGAGAATAAATAAAATTGAAACTTAGAACAAAAAAAAAAAATGGAAGGAATGAGAAACCCCAAAAAAATAAGAGAATAAAAACTAGAAATAAGAGAAAGACTCAAATATGAAACATTCAAATATAAAGAACACAAAAAAATTAATTAATAAAGAAATATAAAAGAAAGGAGTAAGATCAAAAAAACTAAAAAGAAAATGAAAATCAAAAGGGAAAAAATAAAACCAAGTAACTTACAAAAGAAAATGATAAAGGAAGACAAAAGATAAGAAGAGAGAAAAAGAAGATAGCAATAATTAAGAAATTTACAAATATTTTAAATTTTGAACGATAAATACAATCAAGAAAATATAAAGAAATTAAAAGTAAAAGGAAAATAAAAACCATAAAAGAAAATTAAAAATCAAACTACTAGAAAAGATAAAGGAAAACTAAAGACAAAAGACAAGAAAATTTGGAAATAAGAGGAGAACAATAAATTTAAGAAACTTAAAAAAACAACCAATTAAAGAAAAAACCAAGCAATAAGGCTAAAGGAAACTCCTTAAAAAAAAGAGAGAAGTACAAACCAAGCTAAATATAAATCTAGAACAACCCAATGCAAAAACAAGCAAAGACCAATAAAGAATTTAAACAAACACACCAATTAAAATCAATATAAAAGGAGGGCCAATAAATAGCACAAAGAGAATAAAAAAAACTAGGTAAATAAAATGAAAAAAAAAACAATGAATAGAACCTAAACAAAGGAGGAGAGGAGAAAGGTCAAATTGGAAAAGGAAACAAGGAGGAACGAGGGGGAAAAAAGAAGGATAAAAAAGAGCGGGGGACACGAGACAAACAAGGATTAGGGAGGCAAAGCGGGGAGAAGAGTAAGGGAAAGGAGGAAAGAGAAAGGAGGGGAGGAAATCACATGACTAAAGAGGAGAGGAAGACCTATAAATTTCAGGGGGGAGAACTTTGAGGCTATTCAAGAGGGGTTTCCAAGAGAAGCTTAAATTCCACCCCCCATCTTGATTGAGGTTGGACGGATGATTATTGATTTCAATAGCCTCTTTAAGTTTTCTCTTGAAGAAGTTGTCTTATTTGAATAGGATTTTGGTGTCCTCTAAGGGTATGTACACAGATCATCATGGAAAAAATAGGCCCTTAAGTGGCAAAAAATTCAAAAAATCAGAGTTAGGCAACTTGACGTAAAAATTTGAATAAGTTATCTATATTATTTCAAAAATATGTAAGAATAGAATCTATAGAAAATTGAATTTAGTTTCTAAACTACTAGGTTTATTTAAAAAATAAAAAATCTATTTGGTGAAAATTTGAAATTTCAATGTAGTAGTACTTAAATTTGTGAAAAAAATAAAAAGTAGGTGTCTATCACTAACCATAATAAAATGATAATATTTTTTATAATATTTTAGATATAAGTAGAGGACTCATGTCCTGATGTGATGCATATTTTTATAATTTTTTTCCAAGTAAATAATTAATTATGAATTTTTTATTACAAATTTTAAAAAATATAAAACTTGTATGTTTGACCACTTTAACTTGGTCAAATCTTCATGAAATTCAAAATTTTCTTCTTTAATCCTATAGTATGTGAAGCATAGAATGTGACACATGTTTTGGATTGAAAAAATGTGACACTATTTGAAAGTTATAGATATTTTTCAATCAGCCTATCAATCATGACTTTAGTTGTAATTCAAATAAAAAATGAATAATAATTATTTATTAAATTCAAAGTAAAGCATAATTTATATTGGTGGAAAGCTGAGAATCTTCTTTAAAAACCCTTTTCATTTCATCATTTTTGGGTTAAAAACAAGTCGTCAGCCACATGTACCCTACACATACCCATCATATCTATATCGATTCATTTGTATGAGTGTGTCCATTCACCAATGTACACATGTATTGATATACATATACATATGGATATGTGTATATACTATATATATATATATATGTGTGTGTGTGTGTGTGTTCACATCCGATTCACATATAGCCATTCACAATCACCATCATATTGATAAGTGTTTATGTGTGGTACATCTATACATGTACATATACATGTCGTTAGATCCCAATGAAATTTACGTGCATATATATACACATACTTCCACGTACATCTCACTTGTCAATATAATCATAATAACTTACAAGAAAGATATCAAAAGCTCAATAGATAACATCACCCAATAATGCATGCAGTAGTAAACAAGACTCTCAAATACATACATAATAGCTAAGGATGACTTACCAACTACCCAAAAATTGACTCAACTCAATCATTCTAATGTGGTATGTGTATATGCTCAGATAGTTTACTTTTATCGGTTACCTGGCCAAGATCTTTTCCTGAGTGATACATCCCCTCCACCGGAAGGAATGGAACACATACCTGCATCCACTAACACATGCACACAATAGTCAATTGTTCACAACATATGCAGTATACATAAACATCTCCAAAGTTAGAATAATAATTCAATAACCATCCATTCACATATATGCAATATTTCTCCATGAAATAACATCAATTGAGATAACACCAAATGAGATAACATTTACATTGATAACAAGGTACAAGCATAATTTATTCATCTCCATAATTCACATTACATTCCCCTATGTAGTAATAGTAAATAGTAACTACACAATTGGGGTGTAACATACTCCCCCCTTATGAATCATCATCCTCGATGACTTTAGGTATTATTATAATATAACAACTAACAACACATTGTTTAAAGATTCTCAAAAGCATTAAGAATATGAGGAAATTTCTGCTAAATTTCTGCATAGTCCTCCCAAATAGCTGAGTCTTTTGTATACTGGTCCCACTGGAAATTGTATTGCAAACGTAGCTTATGTGTTCCTAGCACCTTGACGGGCTCAAGATTTACTACTCTAGGGTCCCGTACCTATCAAGCAATCCAATCAATTTCATGATTATCCCCTGGTATATACATTTTAAGGTAGGACACATGGAAGATGTTATGCATTCTGGTAAGAGTTGGTGGCAACATGATTTGATAAGCTATTGGATTCACTTCTTCTAGAATCTCAAAAGGTCCAACATAATGTGGGGCTAACTTAGAAGAATTTCCAAATTTAATGGAGCTCTTATGAGGTTTCACTCTCAATAATACTTTTTCACCTAAGGAAAAATTATGGGCACTCTCTTAGCATCAGTGTAACTTTTTTTCCTATCGTTAGCTTCAACTAACCTTTTCTTAATAATCTTAACTTGCTCATCCATTTTAGCCAACATCTCCAACCAAGGACTTAGCCGATCCTCAAGTTTATCCCAACTTATAGGAGTTCAATAATTTTAAACATACAAAGCTTTGAAAGGAGCCATCTTAACTGCAACACCTAAATCCAACCTCTAATGATATCAACATGAAGCCAAGCAGTCTCACTTTGACCTACCTAGATGAAAATAAAATTCTAAGTTAAAGTTCCTTTGCGAGTTTTGACCTATGAAACTCCACCTATGGGTCTCCATATCCCCCAAGCCATCTCCTAATAGTAGAATTCAAATGGCTTCCTGCCTTGTGGCTTCTACACCTTACTTTTTTGTATGAGCCTAAAAGGCGACTTTGACCAAGGGGAATGATTCCAAATGCTCCAGTATTTCCCCATGTGCCTAATGAGTTTGCATTAAAACGGTTTGATGTTTAAACCTTGTGGGAATTCCTCATTGGAACTCCATATGCGAAACTCATCCTCCCTGAGCCATTTCTAACAACATTTACCTTAGCGACTTCCGCTAGGTAGAAACCTGCACTACCAAAGCCAAAAATTTGCAAATCTCATGAACGAGCACATGATGAAACTTGATGAATGGAATTATATATTTGAGGTATGTGGATGCATTTAATGATGTTTTGGCATGATTTAACTAAAAAATTTCCCTCTTAGTGTGTCAAGGCACTTACCATGTGTTCTTTGTGCAGGATTTATGGAACAAGCTGAGAAATTTAACAAGGGAAAGAAGACTAAAAAAGATACAAGAGGGAAAGAGGAAAAGGCCAAAATGAAATACAAGTTCCACGGGGTTGAGTGCACCTCAAAGATCACATCGAATAGGGACAAAGTGACAGATATGGACCTAGGCCATGTTAGTGTCAATGAATTCAGACAATGGGTCCTGGTTTTCCTAAAGACTAAGGAGTCCTTGAGAATAAAGCAGAGTGGAATTGCAAAGGCAACACGTTTCTTGCTAGCCTTGATCAACCCAAAGTTAGTCTTTGCATGCAAGGAATGCTATCACCCTCAAACTAGGAGGATAATCACTATAGCTGGAAGAGTGTTGGACGACCTAACTCTCATGTCAATTGGAAAGATGTTTGGCATCCCCCTATTTGAAAAGATGGAAGAGAATGAGAAGGAATATGCCTTGAATGTTTGGAAAGAAAACCCTGGGTGTGTGTAGGATCATCATGGAAAAAACAGGCCCTTAAGTGGCAAAAAATTCATAAAAAATCAGAGTTAGGCAACTTGACGTAAAAAATTGAATAAGTTATCTATATTATTTAAAAAATATGTAACAATAGAACCTATAGAAAATTGAATGTAGTTTCTAAACTACTAGGTTTATTTAAAAAAAAATCTATATGGTGAAAATTTAAAATTTCAATGTAGTAGTACTTAAATTTCAGGGAAAAAATAAGAAGTAGGTGTCTGTCTGACCATCCTAACCACAATAAAATGATAATATTTTTTATAAGATTTAAGATATAAGTAGAGGAATCATGTCCGAATGTGATGCATATATTTTGGTAATTTTTTTCCAAGTAAATAATTAATTATAAATTTTTTATTACAACTTTTAAAAAATATAAAAACTTGTATGTCTCACCACCTTAACTTGGTCAAAACTTCATGAAATTCATTTTTTTTAATACTATAGTATGTGAATCATAGAATGTGACGCATGTTTCAAATTCAAAAATGTGATAATGTTTGAAAGCTATAGATGTTTTTCAATCAACCTATCAATCAGAACTTTAGTCGTAATTCAAATAGAAAATGAATAAAAATTATTTATTAAATTCAAAGTAAAGCATAATTTATATTAGCGGAAAGCTGAGAATCACCTTTATAAACCCATTTCATTTCATCAATTTTGGTTAAAAAATAAGTCATCAGACACATACCCATCATATCACCACTTTTTGGCCCATCATGATCCTGCACATACCCCCTACAGGCTGTAAGAGAACTATCAATCAAACATGGTTGCTTGATAAGAGGGGTTGTTCCAATAAAGTGCCCCATAAGTTGTACAAAAGTGATTTCATGGAAGAGGCCAATGACCACGTAATGCTATTAAGAAGAGTGATGGGCCTTCCCAATTTTTCACTCTTCGAGAAGTGGATGTTCTATTTCGTGGAAGAGATCCTCCAAGGAGAAGCCAAGTTTCATTGGGAAAAGATAATTAGTGAAAATTTGCACAATTTTTTTATTATGGTGAAGAAGACCCATGAGTTCTACATGACTTCCTATCTTGTGTATCTCTTGGCAGTGATGTTCCCTTACAAATGATTGAATTGTGCTAGCACCTTGGGAAAGAAGAAGGCACATAACCCTGTATACAAATGCTATCCACAACTCTAATATAGAAATTATAAGAAGGATTATTGATGGGTCAAAGATGCCTTCATCATGCACATCGTTCAAACTTTGTCAAAATACTATCATAGAAGAATGTCCCATAGCGTAAAAGTGTTGGTTAAAGGCTTCAGGTATTGGTTCATTCAGTTTCCCAAGTTCACATACATAAGACCCGAGGGATTCTTAAGGTTCCTGTATCGACTACCTCAATACCTTAATGACAGGATAATTCTATTGGAATTAACTCAAAAGCTATGAACTACTCATTTATTGTTATAGGACAAGCACCGTGTTGGAGTTCCCTACCCCATTGTATTTGGTCAAGGAGTATATTCATTCCCCACTACCCCCTGTGCAGAGAATTCAGAGAAGGAGCTTGTAGAATATAACTCTGAGTTGCATACAGAGAGATGAGGCTTGGAACCCACCTCATTTTTGCTTCCCCAACTACTCTAGTAGTTGTGGTGGATTCCTCTTCCTCTACCACATCCTTGCTATCATCTTCCTCACTCCCATGTCCATTGCAAACTATCTCTACCTTGCCACCTTTTTCTCCTATAGCCTCTATGACACCAATTACCTTATCAGAGAATTTTGTCTCCTATTTTCATAATGTGCCACCTTAGTTCTCTAAGGTAATTTTGAATCCTTAGGTTAAACTTCTCATGACTTAACTTGTTTTAGCACTTTCCATCCTTCCACCTCCTATTGAGCCACCTAAAATGGAAGCCACAATGCAGATTTGTGAAGATATGGAGAGGTTAAGTGGGGAGCAGTCCAAAGAAACAATGGTGGATGTCACTGATGAGCCTGAGGACTCAAACCATGATGACTACTATGAGAACGTCGAGGAGGGCCTAAGGATTGATTTAGATGAAGTGGCCTTGGATGAAGAAGGGCAAAAAATGCTCAAGGATGGAGAAGTTAATAGATTTGACACTTACTATGATGTAGAAATCCTTGATCAAGAGCCTAAGGTTCAGCAGCTTGAAGGACAAGATGATAAGGAGGCAATCCCATAGGAGCATATCTCCTAGGAAGGAAGAGTTGATGCAGAGGTTGATGTGGATAAAGTTGATGAACTCTTGAAAAATGGCCAAGATTAGGGCTTGTAGAGCAAAGAAGTGCCTCTAGAAGGAGAGCAAGATAAGGAGGAGGAAAATAAAGATAAGAAGGATGCTGAGCTGAATTAGGAAATTGAGATTGAGCATGCAGAAAGTGGAAGGCTTACACAAGAAGAAGACACTACTAAGAGAAATGTATAATCTGTTGATCCTAACAAAGGGAAGGAGATAATACAAGAAGAGGAGTAGGACAAGGATGAAGAGAATGTTGCAGAAACTCCCATACATGAAGAGGAAGAGCTTTTAAAAGAAAAAGGGGAAGGGGATAATGAATTCAACACTACATCCATTGACCATTGATAAAAAAAGGGTTACTTCATGGATAGAGCAGTAGTTGAAGAAGAAAGCTCCCATGCCTACAAAACCTAAGGATTGCTTGGAGGCAATATTGGTTTGAGCCCAAGTGAAGATGTGAGAAAAGAAAAAACCAAAAGTGAGATCACACATCAACATTGAGTTGTTTTTTCAAAGTCATGACCTCACATCCGAGATACCTTGTGATATTTTTTGCAACTTATTTGTAGGGAATTATCTTTCAAGAGAGAAATTACACTTATGTCTTGTCTATGTTGAGAAGTGCAAAAATATGCATCAACATGTACCAAAATAACTTGCACCATTGAAAAAAAGCATATGCATAAACAATGAGTACCAACTGAATTTAACACCAACCTCTCCCTTCTTCAACCTCACCAAACCTTCATAAATTATTTATGCAAGGTACCCTCCATAATCAAATACTGTGCAATAATTGGGGTGTTGAATATATGTCGTTGTAGCATAGAAAAATGTATCTTTGGACATTTTCATGCTCATTTGGGTCTTTCTTATGGATGTTGGCCTAGTGTTTGCCTAGATTTAATGATGTAATGTGGTAACATATTCACATTAGGTCTTGGACCCTTATGAATCAATAAGAACTTTATGATGTCTTGTAAAAGTGTTGTGAAGTGTTGTAACACATTTTCACACTTTTCTAGGTTCTTTCTATTATAATTCACCTAAATAACTTCTTTTTATCAGTTACCAAGCCTTATTTCAAAGTATTGTAAAGTGTTGTAATAAACTTTCATGCTTTTCTAGGCTTGTCATCAATAATTTGACCCTTTCTTATGTTTAAATGGCCCCTTTATACACTTACATGCCTTACTTAACTGTATTTTTGAGAATAATCCTGTTAAACATCATTTAATACACTTTAATTCCAGGAACCCACTTAAAATTCCTAAGTGGTAGCAAGTCACCACTATGGGTGACTTAGTCCCATTTGACTCAAAAATCAAAATTATTTAAAAATTCTGGCAAGATATTATTTTCTAAACCTTGAGGTTGGCCTGTGATGTATTTTTGAGAAATTTTGCATAATCATGTATAAATATAGGGTTTTCCTCTCATTTTTCATCTCCTAATCTCCTTAATTTTCCCAATCATTCAAGCAATCTCAAGCATTCACTTTTGCATTCTAGGCATTCTGAAGCATACATCCATTAGAGCTTCTACCTGCATATCTTCAGATTTCCACTTCAAGGGTTTGGTGAGTTGTAGCATTGCATGTTTTTCATTAATCATTCTCTTTATTTCATTTCATTTTCAAGGGTTTAATTACCAAACCGTGGTTTGACCAAGGCAAACCCCTATTCACTAACCCTTAACACTTTTCCCCCTCTTTGCATGTGTTTTGTAGGTCTTGTATGCAATTTTTTCAAAGAGCAAGGTGTGAAAAGTTGTTATCAATTTGTCAAAGTCATTCAAAGTCAACAAAACCCTAAAAGAAGCTTGGAGAACACCTACAATTAGATTCTATAGGTTTGGATCTAGAAACTTATCAGGAATTGAAGTGCAGACCAGGAGCTACATATTGCACCTTCGAATTTCCCAAAATTTGGAGGTGGACTAAGTTGCCAATAGTGGCGAATTAGTCCCATTGCTAGGCCTGAAAAGTGTTTTCTAAAGTTTTGGATACCCTTTTGGCTGAAACCCATTCTGATAGAATTTCCTTAAAATAGGACTAAGCTACCCAACTTGGCATAAGTGTCCCAGTAGGCTTCAATAGTGAATTCTACAAGATTCTAGAGCTCCTCTACATCACTTTCTAGTTTTCAGGTGCACCTCTCAAGTCTCATTAATTTTTGTTATAGTTTGTTTGCATTTTTAGTTCATTTTGCATATCACAATGTGTTTTCAAACAAATTGCATTTCCTTAGTTTTGCATTAATAATCCATCTCTTTTATCAGTTCTTTACATTTAGGACATTCTATTTAGACACATTTCAGTCATATTTGCATTAGCCTTGAGTGAGCCACCAAGGTTTTTGGGATACCTCTCTCCTTTTAGGTGCAAAACCCTAGAAGTGCAAGAGAGTCCCCTATCCCCAAAAATCTTTGGTTCATTTTGGTGAACCTCCATTTTGAACATCATATTTCTAATTTTAAGTGCATTTACATCCTAGGAATAGCCTACATTAACATTGCATTGCATTTTGCATTGTTTAATTTGCATCCTAAGGTTTTAAAAAGTGCATTAGTGAAAAGCTCATATAGCTTGCATTTTATGCATTTCATTTCATTAAAAATCAAGAAAATTCTACATTTTAATATTATATCTGCATCTAAAAACCTAAAAAGAATAAAATCCAATTAAAAAATTCTAATTTTTTTCAAAAAAATCACTCCCTGGACTCATTCACCACCTTGGATGACTTAGTCTAGTTGCACATTCTACATTGTAATTTGTCTGCATTATAATTTTTCATTTCCAAATTATTTTCTACATTTCTATTTTCTGTTGTTACCTTTCTGTTACTGCTTCCAAATTTGTTGTTTTATTCAATTTCTTGCACTTAGTTTGCTTTCATTCCTTGGCATCATGGATATGTGTTTTAACAAGCTTTGGATGTCCTTAAAATCCTTAGTTGACATGTCAAGTTGTGCCTTTGGAACTGATCCTAATGACATTGAACTTCCACATGATCCTTCAACTCCTCATGAATGTCCTCCTCATGATGTTGACATCATTGGAGAAGATGATGACAACATGAATAAGTTCCTACATGAATTCCTTTACAAACTTGAAGCTAATGCATCCTTTTATCATGAAACAACAAGACTTTCAGGACTACAGTATCACCTCCTGATGTGTTTGGTTACCTACATCATGAAACAAACATAGAACCTAAGTTCCCTACACAAGGTGAACCCAGTTCTTCTAAACAAACAACCACTCAACCATTTTATGATAACTTGAAGTAACAAATACTCCAATAAACCTTGAAGAAACCTATGGAAAAGGTTTTACCATTTTGAGAAAACAAGCATGTGACACAACAATTGAACATGACATTCATCAACTCTTAGAACAAAATTCAAAAGATGAAAAAACAACAGGGTTAGGATATATCAAGATCCCTTTCATAACAACAAGGCTCCTAGAGAATATCTGAGGCTTCATGATGATGGCATGGTGATCTTTGATTCCCCTCTAGATCTGAATGTCCTCCTTCCTCGAGAGAAACCCTTACCTAATAACAATTACAAGGATGAGAGGATCACTTTGTGTCCTCCTCCTTCAATTCAAGAAAAGGGTGAATCTAGTAAGCACAAAAGACCTTACAAGTTAGAAAAATTAAAGTTTCCTCTTTGTCCACCACCTGAATGTGAAAGGAAATTACAAATAATTTTAAACAAAGGACTCATACTATTACCCCCTATGAATAGGTTGGTGATATATCCTAAAGATGCTAACATTCCACATTGTGCGTATCATGGAATTCTTGGACATAGAAGTGGTGAGTGTCATCAATTGAAAGAAATATTGAGCAAGTATCATTTCGATGGTGATAATTGCTATCTAATAATTCCATAAACCACTCTCCGACTCCTTGCCATGTTAGTTGTAGAACATTCTCTTCTCACTATAACATGACCTTTCCCATCACCTACCTCAGCTCATTCTTGCCTTGCACCCAGTGGGGGCAAGAAGTTGCTAGCCTTGTCCTAGTAATGCATTTTCCATTATCCCTTAGCTGCATTATTCACCTTCTGCTTATATCGACTGAGATTGGGAGGAAAATGAATTGCTTGATTGATGCCTCACATTTTCGTTACTAGTCTTTTTTTTTTTGTGTGTTTGCATGTGCGTAATGTGATCCCCCGTGATGTTTTGTTTGATGTTCCGTCTCTTTGTGACATTCTTCTATTTGTACCTTCATTCTTCTCTATGTCGTGCATTGCTTGTGCCTTTTTTTTGTTTTCCTTTTGGGGATGATGCAAGGCATTGATACTTTCATTTCTCTTTCATGTTGACCCAAAATGATTTTTCTTTTTCTTTGCCCTTTTCTTTTGTCTTTTCTTGCATTTTCCTTTTGGGGATGAACCAAGGCATTGAGACTTTCATGTCTCTTTCATGTGGACCCAAAAGGATTTTTCTTTTTCTTTTCCTTTTTCTTGTCTTTTTCTTGTGTTTTCCTTTTAGGGATGACACAAAGAATTGAGACATTCATATCTCTTTCATGTTGACCCAAAAGCTTTTCCTTTTTCTTTTTCTTTTTCCTTTTCTTTTTCATTTAGCCTATGTTTTCCTTTTGGGGATGATGCAAAGCATCGAGATACCCTATGTATCTTCCATGTTGACCCAAAAGGTTCTTTCTTTTTCTTTGTTTTCACTCTCTTTGTGTCATTCTTCCAGTTCTATGTATTTGGGGGATGATGACAGTTTTGAGCTCTCTAAACAACTCTACAACAAAGAACATATTGACCCCAAATCCATAGACCCCTTATGTATTTTGTGTTTTCATTTTGGGGGCAACCCCTTTCCTTTCTTTTATTTTTCTTCACATGATGCAACCTTACTTAGAAACATATGACTTGGCATAGGGATTTCCAAGTTGGCTCTCATGTCTTTCTTCTTGTTTGAATTTTCTACTTTAAAGTAATTGCTCATAGTATGGTGTGTAGCAATTCCTTGAAAGTGGGGGCATACTTTGGCATTATTCTTTTGCATTTTTTCCTTTTTCTTGGTTCTTAGTACAACCTTGTTACTTCATACGATGTGTTTGTCGCTTTGTGGATGACATTGGGTGTGATGTCCTTCATGAGTGTGATCTATCTTAGCATATTACATTCCTCTTAGTGGCTTGATGCAATGCACTGCATTCCCTAAGTTGTGAATGTTCTATTCTTTGATTGGTCCTCTCTTGGAGACATTAGACACAATGTTCCCTAAGTTACAGACCTCAAATTAACTAAGCAAGACTCCTTTGAACATCCTTTGCATATTGCATATTTCATTTTTTATATGGAAAACTTGCATAACAAAGCTTGCATGCCTGTGGTTCCATCGTCTTTGTTCATGAGCTCCAAGCATACAAAGTTTTTCTTGTCTTGTGAAGCTCAAAAAGTCATTTTCTTTTGTGGCACCTTATTAAAGTTATCAAGAGGTATAAATTTGGTATGGTTGAGCGGGAAGCCCATTCCAAGGCATGAATTTCCCCATAGCCACCTGTGTGTGTGTGAGTGCATACCAACCATAAGTGTATGTTTCTCACCTTTTAGGCCTTCTCACTCAACGAACAACCATGAGTTTCATTGCCTCAGAGTGAGTATGCATTTTTTTCAGACAATCAACCTTAGATATGATCCATAATGGGATGGAAAAATGACCGAAGTTTGATTCGATTCTCTTTTTCTTTTTCTCATGCTTTCATTCTTTACATCATTCTCATGTATGTTCCTTTGTGCTAATGTTCAATTTTCCATGGGATAGATCTTAGGGCTTGATCACCTCTCTTGATTTTTGTTGTCTCGTCTTGTCAGCATGGGTGCATTTGGATCCCTCTTAATGAGCATGTTTGGCTACTTTAGTGTGAGTTTGAAGCAAGTTCATCCTCTAACTAAAGTGAGGGCTAAATGTAGCATGGAAAAATGTATCTTTAGACATTTTCACGCTCATTTGGGTCTTTCTTATGGATGTTGGCCTAGTTTTTGGCTAGATTTAATGTTGTAATGTGGTCAACACATTCACATTAGGTCTTGGACCCTTATGAATCAATAAGAACTTTTTGATGTCTTGTAAAAGTGTTGTGAAGTGTTGTAACACATTTTCACACCTTTCTAGGACCTTTTTATTATAATTCACCTAAATAACTTCTTTTTATTAGTTACCAAGCCTTATTTCAAAGTATTGTAAAGTGTTGTAACAAATTTCACTCTTTTCTAGGCTTGTCATCAATAATTTGACCCTTTCTTATGTTTAAATGGCCCCTTTATACACTTACAAGTCTTACGTGGATTTTTGAGATTAATCCCATTAAACATCATTTAATTCACTTTAATTCCTGACACCCACTTAAAATGCCTAAGTGGGACCAAGTCGCCACTAGGGGCGACTTAGTCCCATTTGGCTCAAAAATCAAAATTATTTAAAAATTATGGCAAGATATTATTTTCTAAGGATCCATCCGTCTTCTGGCCCCTTCCCCTACTCCTACCTTCCAACCAACCATCCATGGGTGTATCCATCCGACCATGGATCGAGGTCGGCCTATGATGTGGTATTTTTAGGAAATTTTGTATAATCATGTATAAATATAGGGTTTTCCTCTCATTTTTCATCTCCTAATCTCCTTAATTTTCCTAATCATATAAGTAATCATCAAGAATTCACTTTTGCATTCTAGGCATTCTTAAGTGTACATCCATTGGAGCTTCTACTTGCATATCTTTAGATTTCCACTTCAAGGGTTTGGTGAGTTGTAACATTGCATGTTCTTCATTCATCATTCTCTCTTTATTTCATTTCATTTCATTTCATCAAGGGTTTAATTACCAAATCGAGGTTTGACCAAGGAAAACCTGTATTCACTAACCCTCAACACTTTTCCCCTCTTTGCATGTGTTTTGCAGGTCTTGTATGCATAATTGTCAAAGAGAAAGATGTGAAAAAGTTGTCATCAATTTGTTAAATTCATTCAAAGTCAACAAAACCCTAAAATAAGCTTGGAGAAAACCTATAGATCAAATTCTGTATAGATTCGGATCTAGAAACTTGTCAAGAACTGAAGTGCAAACCAGGAGCTACAGATTGCACCTTCAAATTTCCCAAAATATGGAGGTGGACTAAGTTTCCATCAGTCATGAATTAGTCCTACTGCCAGGCCTAAAAAGTGTTTTTTGCAGTTTTGGATACCCTTTTGATTGAAACCCATTCCAACAGAATTTCCCTGAAATAGGACTAAGTCACCCAACTTGGCTTAAGTGTCCTAGTAGGCTTCAACAGTGAATTCAATAGTATTCCAGAGCTCCCCTACATCACTTTCCACTTTCCAGGTGTACCTCTCCAGTCTCATTAATTTTTATTATAGTTTGTTTGCATTTTTAGTTCATTTTGCATATCACAATGTGTTTTCAAACAAAGTGCATTTCCTTAGTTTTGCATTAATAATCCATCTCTTTTATCAATTCTTTGCATTTAGGACATTCTATTTAGACACATTTCAGTCATATTTGCATTAGTATTGATGAGCCACCAAGGTTTTTGGGATACCTCTCTCCTTTTAGGTGCAAAACCCTAAAAGTGTAAGAGAGTCCCCTATCCCCAAAAATATTTGGTTCATCCACCATGTACATCCAGGCCTTGGGAATACCTATGGCTGGGTCATAACCAATGATTTAATAGATGGAATAGAAAGTATTTTGAAAATAGGGCACAAAATAGCTAGCTGGGTAGGGCTCCTGTTTCAATGGACCCAATGTAATCCTTCGACCCTCAATAGATGGCAGATATTTGAGAAATATTGAGATCTTAAATGAGTATCTAACCCTTTTGTATTCTGCCCTAAGAACTTTCTCATCAATTGGAACCATGTCCTCACTCCATTTTGTGAGCTTGAAAATTCCTGCAATCTCTTCCCTTATGAATTTGACCATATCAACTACATCAAAAGCTCTCATAGTCCTTGTAATTGGATTGTAGTTGGTGGCCAATGCTTTCAATAAGTCAACATCCATATAAACATTTGGAACAACTAACTTTCCCAAATCTAGATCCCATGGGTTGCCTACTAGAATTCCACAGTTCCTATTCCCAAACCAGCCACTGGACAATTCCCATCTAGTGAAAGGCAATGTAGCATCCCTAATTGCACTATGCTTGTCAATCAATCCTTCCACAACTTGTGAACCATGGAAAAATGGTTGACCCTTTGGTTTTTCACTAGTGGAGGGTGGCAATTGATCAGTTAGGTCTTAAACTAAAGGCTTGATAGGAAATTTGGAGCCAAAGGTTTGTCCTTTTGATGAAGATGCTTTTTCTTTTGAGGCCATAACTCAAGGGTTTTTTGTAAACTAGGGTTTCTTTTAGCAAACTATAAAATTACAGCTTATGCAAGGGTTCGACTTAGACACTAACAGGACTAGGTAAGCTAATTTCCTTGAATTTAGACCAAACCTTAAAAGAAATGTATGAACAAGAAAACCATCAAGATAAAATGATTCAACGAGCACAATTTGACAAATCTATAAGTAGGATAGAAATTTAACTTACTAGTTTTGCAACACTCAAAAGTATTAACTCTATCATCAAACCAACGTGAAAATCATAACACGAGCTCTTTGGATACGTAGAATGCTTTGACAATCTTCAATTATTCTTTAAAGAAAATTTTAATAGATTTAAAATTGTTAATTCAACAGCTCTACATCTTGTCTGCCATTATGGCTCACTCGTGTGAACTAGAGTGGCTCACTTTCCCTCAAACTCAACTTTGAACGTTGACCATTAATTGTGTAGTTAAATGAATCGACAAACAATCTAGATTGAGTCAACTAAGTCTGAAAAAGATGACTATAAGTAGCCGTTACTTTTACCCAATCAAAATAGGCCATGTGGAAAAGCTTCCTAGTCACCAGCAGACTCCACCATCTCTTTAGTGCTAAAAAATAGTCCACACGTCAGCTTCCCCACTTCCTCGTGAGTCTTAACCCGCATGCAACTTTTAGCAACGGGGAGGCAAGAAAGGGTTCTCATTAAATCTTAAGCCTTCAACATATGTGTGATTTACCGTAAGACCACCAACTTATGCTCATAACTCTGAGATGCAACCAATGACCAAGATTAAAAGATCTCATTTGCATCAAGGCACATGCTTTAAAAATATCCCTTTAGTAGCCCAAGCTTTAATGCCTTCAACCCATAGCTGAAATATTTAATTAATATTTCCTTGAATTCCTCTAATGTTCCTTTTTCCACTTAGATGACTCCACATGGCTCCCTCTCGCTTCGTTGTTGAGAGATGGGAGGTAGAGGTGGGTCCCCCATAGGATGGCAGGGAGTGGTCAAGATTGACCCATGTCATCCATCCTCGATCGTCAATATCTTCTAAATGGAGTGCTTGCTTCCTTCAAAGCTCGATGGGTCCCACTGACAAAGGGACACTTGCCTTCAACCCGCTAGCCCATGGCATTATTTAATGCAAAATAAAATCAGATGGGGTGGTGAGGAATGGTCTAGATGAAGACACGTCATTCAATACCTGCCATTGATTCTCTTTAACCCACCGCCTGCTGCCTTTGAAGACTTTATGGTCCACTGACAAACATGACACATGATAATCGCCTAATAGCCTACATGATTATTTTAATAAAAAATGAAATAGGGCAAGGGTGTAGGGAGCGGTCAAGATTTGATCCTCCAGATCTAACAACCATTTTAACATTTGGAAATCTGCACGTGCCAATGGTTAGTAACTTAAAGGTGGCCTGACTAGGCACACAAAGGATATGGACATAAAGTATTAAGTTAGGACATTAGGAAAATGATGAAATATTAAACCTTGAATTAGGACCCAAGTGAATATTAAAAGATTATGAACCCGCATAACATAAGACAATACTTTTTAATAAAATGACAGGTAATGAGCAAGATCACAAGGAAAAAGGGGCCGGTAACTAGATAGGTTAAAAGGCATAAGTCATGAATTGAATGATCAGGAGCTGGTGACAGGAAGTCAACAACAAAACATAACAATGCAAAGGATTCAAACTTAGGATTTTTTGGGTTAGCAACTCAAAAACCCTAAGGCATGATAATAAGTGAAACCTTAAGCCCTAGGTCACTAGAACAACCAAAATTTGCAAAATTTTGAGTGGAACACAAATCATTTTAGGGGTTCCACCAGTGGCTCCTATTGGGGATGTCTGGTCTTCCAAAGCATAACGAGATCCCATAATCTTGGGTTGAAGCAACCCAATCACAAAGAATCAAAACTAGGAGCTACTCGGACAAGGTAGCAAGACCAGACTAGACACAACCAAAGTAAACATACCTTTATACAAAATATACAAAACCTACAATGTACATGGAAGATAACATATTTCAATATAAATATGGCTTCAAGAACTTTCCATGTACTGGTAGCTCAAGAATTTTACCTATCAAATCTTGTAGGAAATATGAATCCTCACCATGAGTGTTGATGATTAGATAAGGGCCAAGCCACAATGCCTCAAACTTTCCATGTTTTCCCTTATCCTTAGATATTGCATTCCACATCAACACCATCTCTTCTACTTGAATTTTTCTTGAGGGTACTTTCTTGTCATGCAAGTTCTTGACTTGCGAGTACAACTTGACATTTATTTTCTAAGCATCTCTCCTTGTTTCATCTACTTCCATTAATGCATCAATCCTATGTTGCATCTCATCACATGTGTATTCATCATAATCTTGGAAAAAATTATACATCTTCATGAGGTTGTTTTGTGGAAACCTAGCTGCAATTCCATATACTAGATCAAAAGGTGCATAACCAATGGCCTTCTTGATAGTCACTCTGTCTGCCCACAGAGCCAAATTTAACTTAGAATCCCAAGCTCTCTTGTTCTTCTCAAGAATCCTTTTGATAATATTCATCAATTTTTTTTTGCTTGATTCTACTTGACCATTCCCTTGAGGGTGGTATGGTGAAGAAGATGACACCTGAATTCCATGCTTTGAGAAAAAATCTGTGAATTCCTCAGATCTGAAGCACATTGCACTATCTGAGACAATTTTTTCAGGTACTCCAAATCTGGTTAATATATTATCGATAAAGAAATCTATGAATACTTTGCTTGTTGCTCTTATTGTGGGAATGGCTTCCACCCATTTTGTGAAGTAGTTTGTGGCCACAAGAATCCATGAGTGGTCTCTACTAGACTTGTCAAATATCTCTCCAATGAATTCAATACCCCATTGTTGAAATGGTGCCTGGATTGTAACTAGTCTAAGGGGAAAATTGCTTGAGAATTTTAACTTCCCATAAAACATTTAGCATGCATCACATTCTCATACCAGTTGGTGGGCATCTTTAAAAATTGTAGGCCAAAAAAATACAACTCTTAAGAATTTGTGAGCAGTGGTTTTAGCCATGTAGTGCCCACCACATACTCCACTATGCATTTCATTTAGCAATTTAGAAGTTATGGCTTTATCAACACATTTTAACATAACACCTTCTAGGTTTCTCCAGCATAGTTGACCCTTTATGATCACATACTTGATGGCATGCAACTTGAGAGTTCTTTTCTCATTTTTAGTTAATCCCTTAGGGCATTGTATTTTCTACTAGTAAATGACATTTTTATACTAATAACACCCTTCGATGTCACAAATGTATGATCTATCAAAATCATCTTCAAGATTTATCTGATTGGCATCTAGGTTTACCTGAGCCATTAACTTAGCCAATCCTTGACCTCTCACCAATTTGGTGATCTAGATGTCAATATTAAATTCTTGAATTTTGTTTATCCATATGCATCTTCTACTTGTGACCTCTTGTTGGGTAAAGATGTCTTTCACAATTGCACTTGGAACATAATCAATGACTGTTGCTCCTACCAGATAATTCATGAAGTTCTTGAGAGCCTTATCAAGTGCATATGCTTGCTTTTCCATTAAATCATATTTTAGTTCTACAACTTACAATGATTTACTAAAGAAAGCAATAGGCTGTTCAAAACCCTCATGATTATTTTGTAGTAGAACTACAGAAATAGCATGAGATGATGCAAATGAAAATATTTCCAATGGCTTGGCAAAATTTAGTTGTCCTTAGAACTGGGGCTTCCTTAATTTCTTGTTTTATTGCTTGAAAATCCTCACTTGGCTCTTCAGCCCACTCTACCTTTTCACCCTTCTTCAACATTTTGGAGATAGGGCAAGTGATTTCTGCAAAATTTGTTACAAATCTCCTCAAGAAGTTAATCTGACCAAAGAAGGATTGAATACCTTTTACATTCTTTGGTTGGGGAATCTTGTAAATGGCTACTACCCTCTCAAGATCAATCCTCACACCTTCTTTGGACACAATATGTCCCAATAGTTTGCTTTATGTAACCCCAAAGGCACATTTCATTGGGTTGAGTGATATCCCATATTCTAGGGCCTTGATGAAGATCTTCTCTAAGTGCATGCAATGATCTTCTTTCTTGGAGTAAGTAGTTAGATCACCTTGGTAGATTTCCAAGAACAAATCAATGAAATAAAATAAGGTTACATCCATAGCCTTTTGAAAAGTAGCACCTACATTGGTCAAGCCAAATGACATTCAAACATACACATAGGTGCCCCATGGAGTTGTGAATGCAATCTTGTACTGCTGAGAATCCTTCACTTTAACCTGGTTATAACCAAATAAACCATCCGTCATAGACAATAGTTCACAACCAGTCATCTTCTACAACATGGCTTCCATATTTGGCAATGGATAGTTATCTTCTAATGATGATATGCTCAAATTCTTGAAGTCAACACATAATCTTTATCACCATTTTTCTTCCTAACTGGCACTAAATTAGACACCCATGAGGAAGCCTAATAGGCTTTATAATGCTAGCATCCCTTAGCTTGACCAATTCATCTTGTATTTTTGGAGCTAAGGTCAGATTAATAGGTCTTTGCTTCTGCTTGAAAGGTTTGGCATCTTCTTTTAGGGGAATCTCATGGTGGAAAAATTCCTCCCTATATACTTTTAGGTCATCATATGACCAAGCAAAGACATGTCTATATTTTCTTAACAAGGCACTTAGCATTGCCTTGATTTTGGGCTTTATCTTCTTGCCCATATAAACCTTTTTAGGGGAATTTTCAGACCTCATGTTTACGTCTTCTAAGTCCTTTGGATGAGTAGTAGTTGTTTTGGTGTTGCTTTTGTCTTGATTGTTAAAAAATATTTCTAATGCCACAAGGCCCTTGGGGAGCTTATTTGTCTTCAACTAAATAACTTCATTTCCAAAGACTATGTCTTTCCCATCTATGTTTTCAACAAATGATCCAAAGTCAACCTACTGACTCTCATACTCATCAACACACTTGAAAAACCTCAAGATATCTTCATCATCATTGAATATTTTCCAATTATATACATTATCGAGGATTGATAGCCTTGCTTGTACCTAAACCTTGGAGATACCTACAAAATTTATGGCATCAGGTCTAAGTGCAATGATTGAAAGCAAGTCTGCCACTCTATTTTGACCTCTCTCCATCCAGTCAATTACAAATGCATCAAATTGCTCAATTGAATCTCATACAACATTCCTATACTATCTTAACCTCTTATTTTTACATGCATATCAGGATCTCACTTGGGATATTACTAACTCAGAATCATAGGTCTATCACCATTAGTTTCTTTATCCCATGTTTTTCTGCTAGCCTCAGTCCTAGTAACAATACCTCATACTCTACCACATTGTTTGTGGAAACAAAATAAATTGTGAAAGAAAATTTATATGTGTTTCCACTAGGTGAAACTAGCAATATACCTGCACCAAACTATTCTTTAGAACTTGCACCATCAAAATAAAATTTTCAAAGGCCATCTTTATCGGACAATCTTGTAACCTCATTTTCTATGGGTACAGGCCGCCTGCAATTTTATGTTGACACCTCTTCCACCTTGAATTGATTGATGTCAGTATCTACAAAATGAACTATATCATCCTTAGGAGCATGCTCAATCATGTGTGGTACCTTTGATTCTCTTACCCCTTTGACATCTTTTCCATGAATTTAGAAAGTAGCATAAGACATATCACATTTCATGCTACCCCCCATGGAAGCACTCCACTTTCTAGAAAACAACATTACATAGTTGGGTGGGATACCTACAACAACCACATTCATTTTGAACTCCTTTTTCTGAGAATGCAACCAATCTATAGGGAAGCTCATTTATTACACCAATCACAGGGACTTCCCTTGAGTCCATAGCATATAATTTTCCATGGGTATTGTCAAATTTTAATCCCATTATTTCCATGATCTTAGTTGGTATTATATTGTTAGATTCTCTAGAATCAATCATACAATTCTTCACAAAGTTTTCATCAACAATCAATGTTAGAAAAAATGGATCTATGTTTCCAGGATAGGCCATCACTGAATTTCCTAGAAAAATATGAGGGATCTCAGTGATTACTCCCTCAACTTACTTCTCTTTCTTTTCCTTTTCCTTTCCACTCACTTTGGGTGGAGTAGACACCATTGGTTCATTACAAGGTGTAGTACCACCATTATCAATTCTCATCATTTCAAGCAAAGGAACATAAAATTTTACTTGAATAAGCAACTAAAACATATCAACAAGAGTATACTTAGGAAAATCAATTGGACTCATACCTTGTTCTATATTACTCTCCTTTTGTTGCTCACTTGTTGTCTCAGCTTTAGGCTTAGCATCCTTCTTTGCAAATTTAGAATTTTAATTTTGTTCTTTTTTCTTCACAACATGAGACTTGGATTCTTTATCAACTTTTGGTTTATCAACTTTCTTGGCCCAAATTTTGTCTCCCTTACTTTCCTTGGCTTTAGGTCCATCCACTTTTCTATCAATTTTTTTTTCTTTTCCTTTAACATTCTACTCTTTAATGAAGAGGCCAACAACTTTACCTTGGTCACCACCCACTATTTTGTTTCTCAGATGATATGAACCTCTAGCTTGTGTAGCCAAGGCTACTGCATACCCTGCAATTTCTTCATCTAAAGGTCTCCTTAGAGACACATTATCTTTAGTTTCTTCCAATGTATACACTTCATTATCATTACTGTCATCTTCATCAAAAAGAAATTTTTGGTGATATGTATTAGCTATACGCCTTTGGATATCCACATCAAGTTCATGAGATTCCACATCCAATGAGCATTCATTATCAACACAATCAAACCTTCTCATGATTATATTTATTTCAACATCATCTTCATGAGATTGATCATAATCTTTTGGAATACTTTCTTCAACTTCAACTTCAACTGCATAGGCTGCTTATAAACTGGTTATCTCTATCCTCATTGTTTATGTTTGCTTCTCCACCTCCCTTTTTGTGATCCACGTGAATTGATTGTGAGTAGTATCATTACTACTTTTGTTCACATTCTTTGCATTGTGAGAAGATTGATCAATATGACCAGAAGTTTTTTCATCACTTGAGGATGCACTTGCTTCATTGTGGATTGGAGAGGATCTTGTGAGCTAGATGCCACAACACCTTCTATTGAGCATGTAATATTCAAGAAACGTAGTTTCCTTTTCATCTCAACATTTGTAACCATGATTTCCATTTTCTCTACTTCTCTTTCGAGATCCTCATTTTCTTTCCTCAAATTTTCCATCTCAAAGTCTGATTTGGGGGGAATGGGAGGCTTCTTAGATGTGGATTTCTCATTGATAACTAGATTATTTATAGATTATTTTCCCTTTGCAATTGGTGGGTTGGGGACACTTTCATTTGGATGTGGAACAACATCAATAGCAACTTTAGATTTGGTTTGACTAGAAGCATCAACATTTTCTACAAGGTCCTACTTTTTCTTGTCAAGGACCTCAGATAAAATAGGACCCAGGTTGATTGGTTCAGGTTTAGCTCGGTCTATAAATCTCATTTGGTCTAATTGTCTTATTAGGGCTTCCCTTTCAATCATAGCATTCCTAATTTGTTCTTCTCTTTCCCTCTCCTTATTCCTTCTTATCTCAACCTCAATTTGAATCTCTCTTCTGAGAGCACTAACATCTCCAAAGACCTCTTCAGGATCTAGGAGAGTAATCTTAGAACTTGAATGTTCTTCCAGATCTATTAAGTTCTGGGCCACAGTATTGGTTCCAGTTAACAAGTCAGGTGGAAAAGGTCAGTATCCACTGAATGTAGGAGGAATAATGTCACCAACAACAACATAATAGGTAGATGCAACATTTCGATGATGGCTCCTACTTCTACTTCTACTTTGCCTGGGTCTAGACCTATTGATACTTACATGATAGTCTTAAATTATCACAATACTCTCTTTCTTCACGGTCCAATCTTGTATGTTCATTCCTTTCTACCACTGGCCCTTTTGCTTGGGAGTTTTATGAAGCTCACCTTCCAACATTTCTTTTCAATTCTTCTTCTTGTAACCTTTGGTCTTCTTCATTTTTCTTTTGCAACTCTTTTTCTTCAATATCTTCTTAACATCTTCAAATAATGTGCACTGGTGCAGAGACTTCAGAGTCACCACCCAAAATTACTTGGGAATTATAAATAATAATGACAATTATGTAAATATTTGAGTGAATTGTAGAGATTTGGAAATACAAAGAACTCCTAAAACCATCCTCAACACACTAAGTGTAGAATTTGCAAGGACACACAAGGACTTGACAATATTTACACAAATGACCTTCAAATTGATAAATGGCGGGATAATTCAACAAGCTTTAGCAATATTGGAAAAATATTTGCAAAATTTAACACCCCATGACAAATATATTTGACTCTAATCACAATGCTTGGAAAAAGCATACCGAGACAAGCAAATTTTCACAAAATTGTCCCCAATAGAGTCGCCAATTTGTTGGTTGTATTTTAAGAACCAAGCTAATCTTCAGAAATGCCTATGGAAATGCCAATTCCAATCCTTAGAAAACCAAAGGGATTGGCCAATGAATGAGTGAAAGTAAACATGCTTTCCTCTAACACTTTTGGCTCTGCAAGATCTAGGAGGGTGATCCCATAATGTATTTAAACACCTCTGCACCTAATATATGAATACATTGTAAATAACATATCAATTCCCATATAATAGCTCAAAAAATGAAATGCATCAAAGAATTTGGTTGCTTCTTAACAACACTCAACATTCAAAGCATGAGAATAGAACGATTTAACACAAAATAACAATTTTAATTCATTGTGAAAGTTTGTTTATAAAAGTGATTTGTTGCTGAATTGACCAACTAAATGCATTATTAACACTCACATACATCACTGCCTCATCCTAGGAACGAAGTCAATCTCAAAACCTATATAATTTGAAAACAATTTCACACATAGCATCATTAAGCTTTGATAATATTGCATTACAGTATCACATTCATTATACCCTCAACCATAACTTCTTACTAATATCCTAGCATTTCAATTTACATGAATCTACAACTTCACTCAAGCATTTCATTAATTCTTTGAATTAAAATCAAGAATTAAACTACACATCCACTGAAAATCAATTAAGACAAATAACATGTAGTCCTTGATCATATTATTTATAATCCATGAAACAAGTGCATAGGAGAGAAATGGTTTTGAATTTGAACCATTTTCAATTCATTTCTTAGTATTGTTATCAAAAATTAGATTTGCAGACTAAGTTGACTCAAAACCTAAGACCAGACTCAAAAATGTTTAGTACTCTCTTTAAAAATTTCTTTGTGATCAATTACAAGACAACAAATGCCATACTTCTAGCCCTAAATTCCTTCTTATAGAAACAAAGGAGCAAACAAGCTTAAGGCCAGAAAGTACGCATCTCACTATACATTCCCTATGCAGTTATATTTGCATTCTCAAATGGAGGGAAATGTTACATGAGACAAAATTTATTTTAATTTGTTATTGTAGGTCAGGTCCCACATTCCAAAAGGCATCTTTGAGCTGATTTGACAATATCCACGTTCTCCAAAAATGTGTCCACATAAACCAAGCAAAGATGAAAGAAAACATAAAAAGTATAAGGCAGAAAAGATAAGAAACTAATCCATGTATGCAACCTTGTCATCAATTTCAAATTGGGGAGTCTAAGACAATATCTTTTCCATACTTTAGCAAAAGCCTAATATGCACTATTTCTAGGCTATGCATTGTGATTCTCCCCTCCATTATTCACCATAGTTGTAGACCTAAAACCAAAATTTTACTCACCATCAATCTTCTAGCACATCCAAGTATTTATCCTTCTAGGCTTGGAATTCTTCTTCTGTAGGCCAGTTGAATTTTATGACATCATCAACTTTCTTCCTATAAGGTGAATGCTTGGTGACAACTTGGTTTGCCTCTTTATCAAATTTCTCGAAGACAACTCCTACATGAGCCAACATATCCATATTCTTCTTTAGCATGCCCATATCATGTCCTTCAAAATTCAAAGTAGCTTGTTGTGAAATTACTTCATTTGTTTCTTTCCTCCAGTCCTGTAGGGTTTTAATGTTACCATCATCTTTTAGTATGGAAGGGAGGAGACCATGATGCATCTCATGAAAATTCTTGAATATCTCTCTTATCTTTGCCTCCAAAGGCTCTATCTTTCCCCTGAATTCCTAAATTACATTCACAATCTAGATGGTAGGCTTGAGTTTATTAGACTTGTTTGTATCATGCTTGGCTCCCACAACCATCATTCTCAACTCTTGTAGCCCAGGGATCCATGCTTCTATAAGGGGAATAGCTACCTCTTTATCAATATCAATTTTTTTTATAGCATTCTTCATGGAAAAATAATGAGCATGAATGCTAATTAATCTATTGTTCACTCCTCTGTTTAGATGCTCCAAAACTATAGCAAAAATTTTCATATTGCTAAAAAATATTTCCCTATCATGGTTGTCAAATTTGTATTTATTCTCTTTCAATTGTTCAAGTAGCTCTTCCTTGCTAGCACCCTCCTTTGCTTGTGGTGCCTCTGATGTATCTGGCTCTTTCATTGAAATGGGCACAATTCCCATATTGTAGGAAAAATTTTCCCATGAAGAACTTGTTGGAGCTATTGAAATAGTAAGTGTTGGTTCTTGTGAAGAAGTGGGAGAAGTAGCATCAATCTGCATTGGTTCCCTTGATTGTAAATTTTGCAATTTCTCTTTTAACACTACCAATTTTGTTTGTAGCTACATAGTGTGTTGTTGATTTCTTCCATAATCAACAAAAAAATATTGTATTTCTTTCTAAATTGCTCTTTCTCTGCAGTCACTGATTCCACTATTACCTTTGTGAATTGTGCCACATTTACTGACATTGTTGCAACTTCAATAGCTAATGTATCAAATACCCTCTTTATTATCAGACCTCCCCTATAATCTGAAGTAGGTTGCAAAATGTTAGGCTTCTTTGTGTTGGGGGCTTTAAGGCCCATATGGCTAGTGTATCCCACTACTCACTAGATGCAGATCCTTGTACAGTGCCATGGTGGCTTCCTCCTCAGAATTGTAAAGAGGTCTATTACATCTTCTTACTGTATCAAAAGCAATCGTAGAGGCTAAGTCCCATTCTGACAATAGCAAGACACCACTATTCCTCACTAGCTCTCTGCCTTCAGATGCAGTCATTCCTTGAAATTTGTCTTTCATTTCTTGTAAAACCTACACTTGAATGGTTGCATTAGGTAACTCTGGGTGGAGATTTATTTTCAATGCAATATTGTTGACATATTCATCCTTCTTAGCTTTATAGGCATACTCCATGAAAGCCTTAGATTTCACAAAAGAATCATTATCAAGGAATTTTGTACATGCATCATTCCTGACATCATCAGTATTATTTATTCCAGTAAGGTCAAATTTGCTCAACCTTAAACCTAGCTTTTATGCCACTATTTCCCTTGGTGGAGGGGGAATTCCTTGTTCCATCTCTTCTTTTGATACCCAAATTTCATCATCAAAATCATCTTCATAATCCACCAAGCTAGCAGGTTCAACTCTTTGATTCTTCTGAGGTGGTGGCTTTGGTGGTGATGAATGCCTAGGTGGGGAGTCAATTTCAACAATCTCTAGTCCCATTGACCTAGGGGAAGATGGTGGTGGCATCTGTGATACTACAGGGGCTTTTTACTCCTCTTGTTGAGAAGAGGTAGCAATTGCATCCTTTCTCTTTGCTTTATTTTTCCTTCTTGTAAAAATAATATTTTTCTATTCTTTGGGAGGTTGGTATGTTGGCCTTTCCTCCATAAAAGGGATCTCTCCTCCACCTTGTTCTTCTTCAAAAAGAGCCTTCCCTTTATCTTGAATTACTTTCTCACCTTTTAGGTGACCAACCACTGTCTCAAAATTATGGAACATATATTTCATTCTTTGCATCTCATTGGGAATTTTAGCGAGAGCAGTGAACTCTCGATCCTTCTCCCTTATTTTCCTTTTCATTTTATCAAAATCAATCCACTTTTCTTTTCTATCTTCCTACTTTAAAAGACCAAAAATGTTCCTGATCACATCCTCTAGGAAATGAAAGTGATGGGTAAACTTGGAACTCTTATTTCTTATCTTTAACCAAGCCATAAATCATTTGGCACAACTAACTTTCCCAAATCTAGATTCCATGGGTTTCCTACTAGAATACCATAGTTCTTATTCCCAGACTAGCCACAAATCATTTGGCACAACTAACTTTCCCAAATCTAGATTCCATGGGTTTCCTACTGGAATACCATAGTTCCTATTCCCAGACCAGCCACTAAACAATTCCCATCCAGTGAAAGGCAATGTAGCATCCCTAATTGCACACTTCTTGTCAATCAAGCCTTCTACAACTTTTGCACCACAAAACAATGGTTGACTCTTTGGTTTTTCACTAGTGGAGGGTGACAACTGATCGATTAGGTCCTGAACTAAAGGCCTGATAAGATCTTTGGAGCCAAAGGTTTTCCCTTTTGATGAAGAGGCTTTTACTTTTGGGTCGATAACTCAAAGGTTTTTTGTAAACTAGGGTTTCTTTTACCAAAATGGAAAATTATAGCTTATGCAAGGGTTTGACTTAGACACTAACATGACCAGGCAAGCTATTTTCCTTGAATTTACACCAAACCTTAAAAGAAATTCATGAACAAGAAATCCCTAAAGATCAAACGATTTAGTGAGCACAATTTGACAAATTTATAAGCAGGATAGCAATTTAACTTACTAGTTTTGCAATGCTTGAAAACCCTAACTCTGTCATCGAACTAGCATGAAAATTGTAGCACGAGCTCCTTGGATGCGCATAATGCTTTGAAAATCTTCAATTATTCTTTAAAGAAAATTTTGATGGCTTTAAAACTCTTAATTCAGTAGCTCTACATCTTTTCTGCCATTATGGCTTGCTCGCGTGAACTAGAATGGTTCACTTGCCCTCAAACTCAACTTTGAATGTTGACCATTGATTGTGCAATGAAATGAATCAACAAACGATCTAGATTGAGTCAACTGAGTTTGAAAAAGTTGATTGTAAGCAGTCGTTACTTGTATCCAATCAAAACAGGCCATGTGGAAAAGCTTCCTAGTCACCCACGGGCTCCACCATCTCTTTAGCGTTGAAGCAAAGTCCATGTGTTAGCTTCCCCGCTTCCCCGTGAGTCTTAACCTGACTGTAGTTTTCAACAACAAGGAGATGGAGAAAGGCTTTGATTAAATCTTAAGCCTTCAACATATGTGTGATTTACCATAAGACCACCTACCCATGATCATAACTCTTTGACGCAACCAATGGCCAAGATTAAAAGATCTCATTCGCATCAAGGCACGTGCTTTAAAAAAATCCCTTTAGTAGCCCAAGCTTTAATGTCTTCGACCCATGGATGAAATATTTCATTAATATTTCCTTTCCTCTAATGTTCCTTCTGCCACTCAGATGACTCCACGTGGTGCTCTCTCACTTCCCCATTGAGAGATGGGAGGCAAAGGTGGGTCCCCCATGGGATGGTGGGGAGCGGTCAAGATTGACCCACGTCATCCATCCTCGACCATCGATCTTTTCTAAATGGAGTGCTTCCTTCCTTCAAAGCACAAAGGGACACTTGTCTTCAACTTGCTAGTCCATGGCATTATTTTAATGCAAAATAAAATCAGAAGGGGTGGCGGGGAACAGTCTAGATGAAGACATGTCATTCAATACCCACCGTTGATTCTCTTTAACCCATTGCCTGCTTCCTTTGAAGACTTCAGTGCCCATTGGTAGACTTGACATGTGACAATTGATCAAAAGCTTGCATGATTATTTTAATAGAAAATGAAACAGGGTGGGGGTACGTGGAGCGGTCAGGATTTGATCCTCTAGATCCGACGGTCATTTTAACATTTGGAAATTTGCATGTGCCAATGGTTAGTAACTTAAAGGTGGCTTGACTAGGAACACAAAGGACATTGACATAAAGTATTAAACTAGGACATTAGGCGAATGATGAAATATTAAACCTTGACTTAGGACCTAAGAGAATATTAAAAGATTATGAACCCGCGTAACACAAGACAATATTTTTTAATATTTAATGACATGTAATGACTGAGATCACAAGGACAAAGGGGCCAGTAATGAGACGGGTTAAAAGGCATAAGTCATGACTTGAATGACTAGGAACTAGTGACAGGAAGTCAACAGTGAAACATAACAATTGCGAAGGATTCAAACTTAGGATTTTTTAGAAAAGGTTTTAGCAACTCAAAAATCCTAAGGCATTATAATAAGCGAAACACAAAGCCCTAGTTTATTAGAACAACCAAATTTTGTAAAATTTTGAGTGGAACACAACACATTTTAGGGGTTCCACCAATATAGACCTCTCATCTTGAAAAACATGGAGAAATATGTAGATACAATTGACATATGTTCTAAAATTCATATTCATGAACCTCTTGCCGAGAAGATAAAAAATCATATGGATGT
Source organism: Sequoia sempervirens (assembly GCA_007258455.2). Classification (NCBI taxonomy): domain Eukaryota; kingdom Viridiplantae; phylum Streptophyta; class Pinopsida; order Cupressales; family Cupressaceae; genus Sequoia; species Sequoia sempervirens. The sequence continues at coordinate 75,344,905 of VDFB02000002.1, read as the reverse complement.
TAGTTCATAGCCACTCATTGAGTTTACATCATCAAAATTTTCTAGCCATGTAACTTTGAAGTAAAATGAGCTTTTAAATGTTGCACAAAACACTGCATATAGGTTTACAGTGCATAATGCAATATTAAAATAATATTATTCTAAGATGATGATATATATATTTATATCTGATATTTTAGAGATTCACTAGGTGACTTATTTTTCTTTAGCATTATTTCATTATCAGTAGCAAGAATGTGCACTATATATAAGTCTTGAGAGAATAAATATTAAATAGTTTGTGTATGTATAGTCATTTATTTTATGTTATTTTGAAATTATAGATGTATACATGTTGATTGATTTTTTTTTTTTAAAGATTTATCATGGGGTACTATTGATTGTTCTTTTTTGATATTTTATATATTTGGCTAGCAAATGCAAATATATATTTTGAAAACTCTTCTTTTTTTTAAAGAGGATTTTGTTAATTTTAAGTGAATTCTTATAGGAAAATGTATTTGTGATTGTTTTTGCAAGTGTTTTGGGAAAATGTGTTTAAATTTTCATGGATCAATATGCTCTTGTTGATTATTATTCAAATATGTTTGGAAGCGTTTGGATCAATATGGACAATCAATGACTATGTCCATAAATTTAGTTGACCTCTTTTTTTGTTTTTTTTAGACTGCAGGAATTGGGTAGCACGACCCCCTATAAACAACAGTGCGCCTGGTAAACTTTTTAATGTGACTGGTGGCGCTGGCGTGACACGCCCTCCGGTACCACGGGGGTGGGGGAGACTAGACCTCGTGACCAACCTCTTGCAATAGGAAAGATTTAGCCAACCGAGCTAAGGCCCCAACCCAAATTTAGTTGACCTCTTCATGGAAAGACTTTCTTTTTAATTTTTAGAGAAAATTATTTTCAAACTTCTTATATAATATATTTCATTGTGACATGAGGTGTCAACTAGTACATTCTTGTAGTGTACGTAGAGAGCATACTAAAATTGTTCAATCTTTCATCATGATTAACTACTACTAAACAAAATTTAAACTAGATCAAAATCTACACATTATACATTTAAAATTTATAGATTATAATTTCTTCTAACTTATTTTCACAACTCTGTCAATTAAATTCAAATATAAACATTAATACCATTGACTTTCATAACACAAATATATTAACATTAAATTTCTGCATATAAACATTAATACCACTAACTATATATGGATATAATAGACATGTTTTCTTGAATTTAATTGACAGACATTTTAGCCACTAGAAATCAATTATGTTTTTAAGAAGATGAAAAATATGAAATGAAATCAAATTACCCCAATCACTAGACATAGCTGTAGCAACACAGTGGCAAACAGCCACGTGGCAAGAACATGCGATAAACCATAGGCAATTTACTCGTGTGGACGAAATGGATGCTATCAATTGACATGCATGCAGAAGGAAACTTGTGGAGTTGGGTCCCACCACCATGACTGTTGACGTTAGGGCATCGATATTTAATTTACATTCATTTTAGCTTTTGTCAATTTTGTTTTCGTCTATGGAGAGGGCCCAATAGTTGTGCAGGGTCCAATAGTCGTGCACCCAATTGTAAATATAATACCCAATAGTCGTTTATATAATGTCCAATAGTTGTGATTTGACTACCCATAATTAAACAAAATGTATGCTTTTGATCTAAAAAGCAATCAATCATGTGATACCACATCAGCGCTCAACTACTCATGATGTAATGCACGAGAATTGGTCTCACTATTTTTTGGGGCCTTTTTGGACACCTTGACAAAAACGCATGCTGATGTGGCATCATATTTGATGATGTGGCCCTAAAATCTTAGTTATAAGCAGAGAACTTGCCAAGTAAGCTGCTGTAAAAAATTGGGAGTGATTTGAAATTTTGACGTAGCATAATTAGAAGCATGAAGTTAGGGTGCACGACTACTGGGCCCTCTCCCCTACTTACCAAGAGACTCGAGAGAGTAAATCGTGTTCCACAAGAAAACAGAATACTCTTGACTTAAACAGAATCGTGAATAAGTCATGGAAAATGAGAGGAAAGTTTGCACAAACTGTCTTTTCAGTGGTACTGGTGCCTCATTTCAGCAATGTAGGTGAGGGATCATTCGCATGCATAACTTTCTTTTTCTCTAAGTCAAGAGTCTCCTGGAAATAAAAATTGACAAAAAGTTAAAATCGATATGATGCGTTCTGCAAGTGAAGTGACATGCGTAGACTTTGATATTCAATTGGCCGGCAACAAAAAGGACTTGTGACCACTGGACATGACTGCATCTTTTTCGTAACATTTTTGAGAGCTTACTGACAACACAGAGGCTTGGAAAGCTTTATATTTTTCTTTCTTCCTCCTGACCAATTAATCAGAGAGCTTACTAGATTAACAGATGAGTAGATCGGCACACTCACATCTAATTTAATTAAATTTAATTGAGAACTCTTCTTCTTCTTCTTTTTTTTTCGCATAATGTTAATAATTGATTCATCAATGTGTTAAATTAATAAATTGACTATTCTTTGCTGCTTGGATTAGAATCATGGTTATGAATAATGATTTCATCTTTATGTAATGGGTAATATTGATAAATATCATTTGAAAAAATCTAAGCAAATTTTTGTTCTCTTTTGGTCAAACTTCTAGAAGTTGAACAATTCAATGATGACCGTCAAGCTCCTAATTAAATTAATTTAAATTTTCAAATAGTTCATCTATTAGTATAGATATTGATCTTTTACTTTTGTTTCAAAATGACATCTTTGCCAACTTTTATCTATATATTGTAAGTGAAGGAAACAAACACTTGTCATTATAGATGTGTTTATTTAAATATTGCAAAAGCATATTAGGAATATAAATCTGATTCATTTTATATTAATTGAAGTTCTATCATTAATACAAAATATTGATAAACATATGTGTCAAATCACTATTAATCAATAATATAGAAACAATATAACAATCAAAGATAAATTTTAACTAAGGAAAGTAAAATAAATTATATAACATTTTTTGACATGAATAATATGTAAAATTATTATTAATTTTTTGATTAGTATAATCCATATTTTAATAAAAAAAATTTAAAAGTGTAAGAAGTGATAGATTTTGAAAAAAATTATAATTTATGTAAAATGAATGTGGAATTTGAGTGGAATATATTTTATTGGGTTTTAAAAGTGGCACAGTATTGTTAGCACTGCTTGGAAAATAAGCAAACGATGGAAGTTATTGGTTGCAGCAAATACGTTGGCGTCGTCAGTCTCTTCCTCTTCCTCTTGTGGTGCACACTGTTTGCTAATGCTGAACCAGGTACTCTATTCCTCCAATATTTCTTTCAATTGTTGTTAGTTCAGTTTCTTTGTTTTGGGGTTTAATGATTTATATGCGCTTGCAATGACACAGGGATTTTTGAGTATTGATTGTGGTGGTGAAAGAAATTACACTGATCGTGACACCAGTATTACATGGGTCAGTGATGACTACTACATAGACGACCTCGGTGAGAAAGCAGAATCATCCTACTCAGACGAATACATTTTAGATTATTTGGGAAGCCTCCGAGTGTTTCCCAAGCCCCTTAATAAGTCTCGCTATGAATTTCCCCTCACCCCGTATGTGTCGCATCTTTTGAGACTATCGTTTGTCGATGCTAATTACACTGAATCTCGAGGCTTCAATTACTCTGTCGAGACCCAAGATATGCTATACATGGAAAAAGTGGTATTTGATAACCTGGTAATGGTAGAAAATATCTTGTTCAGTGCGGATAGTTTGGTGCATATTTGCTTGATCCGAACCTCAGAATGCGATGATCCATTTATCTCAGCTATCGAGTTGAGACGACTTAAGCCAGGCATGTATGATATGGCTAAACTGGGAACCATGTTGAGTTTGATAGAAAGGGATGATATGGGAGATTCCGACAATATAACCAGGTAAACTTTGTCGCACTAAACGCGTTCGTGTTCGCCTTAAAATTCCTTATGCCTCCATAATTATTTTTTAATTTGACGGTTTTATAATCAATTGCTTAGATATCCTGAAGACCAATTCGACCGCTTGTGGTATCCTTGGTGGCCTGTGGGAACTAATTTGGTGAATGTTTCCAACTCAATTTCAGTAAGCAACACCAAACTCTTTTCTCCAGCTAATGTAATGCAGATGGCCGTTGTCGCCAGCACAAGCGACTCTGACGACATATATCTCAGCCTCGGATATTCCACGACTGGAAAAGCCGTAGTGCTATTGTATTTTGCAGAGCTTAATTCATCGGAAACCAGATCCTTCTCAGTTGGAATTAATAACGTCATCCGAAACTCATCAGTTGTTCTGAAGAAAGCATTTTCTGCCATAGAGCTAGAATTCCAGTATAATGGAACGAAAGGTGCAACCGTGATTCTAGAATCCAGTACCCGTCATCAGAGTCCTATAATCAATGCTGTTGAGATGTACAGTCTCGTTTTCACCCAGCCCGCAACTTCTGGGGATGACGGTCAGGGGTCCAATTTCGTTCTTTTTATTTCTTTTTAAAATTTAGATACAGAACTTGAAATATTGAGCTATACCTCTTATTAGAATTTCCAATTGGCGAAGCTGCAGTTAATGCTCTTAGAAAGGCGGGGAAAGCATTATCGCTGAACAAGTGGATTTCGGATCCTTGCTTTGGTGTACCGTGGGAAGGAATCACCTGTAAAAACGTCTCCAAATTTATAAGGATTTCGGAAATGTAAGTTTAGTTTCCAATATTTTCCACTTTTTCCATTTATATCTGAGATTAGAAGGAATTATGAATTTGGGTTTAGGTATTTGTCTAAAAGGGTGTAAGCCTCAAGTTTTTAATTTTACATAGGAAATCAAGTAGGTAGGTCGATTTTACTAGAGTAGGAAATTAAGAAATTACTGCTCCGGCATTTCACTCGTTGCATCGTAGTAAAGTATGTTACCAAATACGACCGTCGAAGGTCGATTTTTTAATTTGGTTATTCTTCCTACCGCTGCATTTTTGCTTTCAGGATTTGGGGAAAACATATAAGTGTTCAATTATTTATTGAAATTAAAAGAAAATTACAATATATTTTTTAGTTTTAACGAAATTATAAATAAATCTATTTTTCAATATATAAATATATGTTTAAATATATAAATATATTTTAAAATATAATTTATTATATTTTTATTAGATATTTTTTCATATTTAGATTTTATTATACAAAATATCTCTTATTTGGGGATGGGGAGGCGGAGGAGGAGGGCCAATCATCACTCAACACTCCCTATATCTATATAGAGTAGAGACTTGACACTGCTCTTATCTATTTGATGATGTGGTGACTGACAACCCTGTCTTGCCCTATATATAGAACTGGGACTCGACTACCCCTATCTATCTAGAGGTCAAGGTAGAGTAGAGGGTGCCAATGAGACTATCTAATCTATATCTATATGGAGGGGAGTCGCCCCCAATGCTTGAGCAATTGCCTCTATCTCAGTTCCGAGGTGAACTGGATTTGGGACGAGCTACGTCTATCGATATAATGGGGATGCTTCTTTCACGTGATCAACTATACCAACCCCACCATCTAGGGCACCAACCCCATTGACCAGGGCTTCACCCATCATTCCTACAAAATATTTTGTAGGAATATTTGTATTTTGTTTTATATGGTTTGGAATGCACCCATGTGCATGTGTCACTTTTCATCATGATTCTCTTACATATGTTTAGGGTTGCAATTATATTATATGTGTGTTCTTTGTGACTAGGTTGCTTATACTAGATATAATTTTTATGTTATAGTAATGTTTTAATGACCCCAAGTTTTATCTTAGCTACCTTGCACCATGTCCCCTAGCTATCTTTTAGCTATTTTTGTCTTGTCGACATATTGTTTTAGTAAAATAAAGGTTTACTTTTATTTTTCTTGGCTTCCTGAGCATTGCACAATGGTGTTTGCAAGTGTCCAAATGATTTTAATTTAATATAGAATTTCACTTTTAGAAATTTTTACTTATCAACAAAGAATTTATGAATGTGAAATGAGGAAAGACACTTTTTGCACCCATTTATAGCACCTCATGTTCATACAAGTGCATATTAGAGTATGTTGAAAATAAAAAATTGATTAGTCAAAAACCATTGTAAGATCTTTGAATGACTTGAATCTTGAAATGATAGTTATTATATATTTCTCTAATATTTAAATATGTATTTTTAATAGGGTACTGGACAACAATCATTTCAATGGAAGATTGCCCAATTTGTCTAATTTGGTAATGTTAGAAATACTGTAAGTACATCAAGAAAAGTTAATTAATTACAAATATTCTAAATATATCACGTCTATCTTCTTAAATTTAAAACCACTAAGTTTGATATATGTGCAGGCATCTCCAAAACAATTATTTAAATGATACACTTCCAAACTGGTTATCTCAACTCCCTAGACTCAAAGAATTGTACGTCTATCGCATTTTTGTTAGCGTCTGTAATTTGTTAGTGTCCTATTAGATACTCTTACAAATATCAAAAATTGCAGAATTTGTACGTCTATCCCACCCTTCTTTGCTTTTGGAATTTTGGCAGAAATATAGCCAACAATAATTTCAAGGGTCTCATTCCACAAGAGCTTCTCAACAAACAACTACTCAAAAAAAAAAATTTCACATTCGAGTAATCTCATATTTATTGCAGTTTCCATTTTCTTGTTTTATCTTAAAATATGTGAGAAAAAATTGATCTTTTTGGCGCAATTTCAGTGGCAACATACACCTTTGCCGGAAAAAGCATGAGTGTCGTGATCACCCCATCTCAACGGTAGTGGTTGCGCTTGGAGTAGCAGGAGGCGTAATTGTAACTCTCATTTTATTAGGTATTATCATGTATCGAATGAAATTGAAGAGTTCATGTGCTCAGCCGAGCCCTCTTGGTACGTTTTTTACATTTACAATACCCCATAATCACTAATGAAATTAAATATTAGACTATACCTTTCTTATCTCTTACAAACAAACAAAATGCAGATTATGTAATGGTTAATGTAGCAAAGTCTTCAAAATCTCGCGCCTTCACTCTCGACGAAATGACGAAGGCGACAGATAATTTTATCCATAAAATTGGAGTGGGGTCGTTTGGAAGTGTTTTCTTGGGCAAATTGCAGGAAGGGAAGCAAATAGCTGTAAAAGTACTCTCCGTTTTCTCCAAACATGGAATCGAACAGTTCTTAAATGAGGTAATGCTTAGATTTCTAAAGCACTTCATTTCCTTTTCTATTTACTTTATAAATCTTAGCGCTTTCAACTTTATCAACAGGTTGATCTTCTGTCAAAAATCAATCATAAGAATCTAGTGTCCTTTCTTGGTTATTGCAATGAATCCAAAGACCCCATGCTTGTCTACGAGTATATGTCTGGAGGGTCCCTCAGTGATAACCTCTACGGTAACTATCAATTCCAAATATTTCTTTCATTCTAACAAAAGACGATAGAAGTGAAATATGACGAAAACATGTATACTTTCTCTTTACAGATCCATAGGCACCAAAATATCCCCAACTAGATTGGAGAACCAGGCTTAAAATAGCCTTGGATGCCGCACAAGGTTATTTTGGAAAGCAATTTATGACTTCATTATCAACTCAATAGATCCTTGATTAAGTCATTTGTTCAAATTGCTACATGCGAATTCCTAATTTGAATTAATATTTTTTATTTCATCTAATTTTTTTTGTCAGGGCTGGAATATCTGCACGTAGGTTGCACTCCAAAAATAATTCACACGGATGTTAAGACCTCCAACATTCTTCTAGATAGTGACTTGAATGGCAAACTGTCTGACTTCGGCATTTCAAGAGTGACTGGCATTGAAGAAAGTTCTCAAATCAATACAACTATAAAAGGAACTCCTGGATATTTAGATCCAATGTAACTCCTACAAATTTGATGTTCTTCTAATTCTCAGTCCTTTTTACTCGAATATTTAATCTGTCCCTTTTTCAATGGGAGGTATTTTAAAACTCACATGTTGACGGATAAGAGTGATGTGTATAGTCTTGGAGTCGTTTTGTTGGAGCTTATATGTGGCAGGAAACCCATAGACTTAAAATTTTCTGCCGAGAAAGTATTCTTGACTGAATGGGTAAGAAGTCGGATTAATTTTCCAAACAAGAAAAAATCCTGCTAATGGCGTATTTTTAGGACAAAAACTTAAAACAACCACTCTATGCTTGATTGAACAGGTTGCAAAATTATATGCGGGAGTAGATGAAGATGACGTCAACGTTCAAGAAATAGTTGACAAAAGGTTGGGTAGCCGGTACGATATGAAATCTATCATTCATTTGACCAATCTAGCATTGAGATGCATTGCAAGCGATCCGTCCGATAGACCCAGCATTAGTGAGGTTGTGGTGGAGATCAAAGAAGCTCTCACATTGCAGGAAGAGTATTATAAAGTTCCAGATGAACTCTCGCTCACGTTCACTGGAAGTTTCTCCAGTTCCCTATAATTGGTTTGAAAGAGTTAATGTATTATAGTGTACAAGTATGTATCCTGAGTTTAGTGAGGTTGTGGTGGAGATCAAAGAAGCTCTCACATTTGAGGAAGTGTATTATAAAATTCATGAACTCTCGCTCACATTCACTAGCAGTTTCTCCAGTTCCCTATAATTGGCTTGAAAGAGATAGAGATAGTCTATAATAGTGTACAAGTATCCTAAATCCAGTGTGGTGTTGAAAATTGAAACCATCTAGTCCACTAATTATCTTATAGATTAATATGAAAGCTTGAGAAAAATTATATAACTAGATCCACATGTTCTATATTTTACCATTTCATAGTAGAGTATAAAGAATATGCATCCACTTATAGTCAATAAAATGAAAGTCTTAGGGTAAATGCTTGATAATTTCATTGATGAATAGTGGCGAGAAACACAATATGTAATTGTAATAATTGATTGCATAAAAACTACCTAAATCAAATAATATAATAATCTATGCTAACATTCCCCCCTTATTACATTGATCTTACAAATATACCCATGAAACAACTCAAGCTTCACCTTGCCAAGGGACCTCCCTCAAGGTTTACATTCATCATATCAAAACATGATGATTACAAAACAAATAAATGCACATCCTTGAGAAGATTTTTCTTTGAAGAATCAAATCTTGAATTAGGTGGAACTCCTTCAAGTTGCCTCGTAACCCTCAGAAGGGTGTAGCTTTGAACTAAATTCCTAAGTTTCTAAACTACCATGTCCCCAAACTCCTGAATCATAGATTTTTGAATTATTGGACAACCCATAGTAAGTTGTTCTCATAGAGCTCCATCAAGTTGTCTCATGACCCTCAAAAGGGTATAATTCTCAATCACAACCTCATGAAATCATTGCACAACATTTCATATTGATTTCAGTAAATTCATTACCTATCTTCAAAAAGTAAACTTCACAATATATGCATTCTTCAAATCCATCAACATCAAAAAGAAAAGAAAAAACAAATTTTTATCATGCAAAACATCATCTTTAAGTGAGAAACTAACTTGAAATGATGGAAGAACCTCCAACGCTCGAAACCACCAACCTCCAATAGCATGCAAATTACTAGTCAATAATTTGCATTGACAACGTGCTCAATTTCATCTTTCTTCTTTATTGTATAAATATTCGAAGATTCATTCTTAGTATCTTCAAAATAATGAAGTATGGACGGAAGGCGCTCATTCACCAAGGAGACAATTTCACACAACTAGTTTGTTGGACCATTTACAGAATAGGGAGTAGGAATATGTGGAACAAAGCTAGAACCAATTAGAATGTCTCTCAGGATGCCAAACATACCCATTTTAAGCAACTCTCTTGTAAATACAAGGGAGTACCTTGCACAGGTAGGAAGAAGACCAATGATAGTTGAGTTGGTTGGCAAGCTAAGTGATGCCTATCCATTACCTGAGTTAGTAACATAAATCAAACTTGTAACTTGTGAAACTAGACCATAGTTAGACACATTCTCTAATTTCCCAAGAGATAATGCAATAGTTCCTGCAATGTGTTAGAATAAACTAACTTTGTCAGATAGGGCCTACAACTGTGCAAGCCACTTGCTTATCTAACCAAGCCATCTTCTTCTCTGATCGAGCCACCTTCTTTCAATTAATGTCTAAGCTAAATAATTTACTGAGTAGCTGTAGAATTTATTATGTATTTTCCTATAAATTGAATATGAATGCAAAGAGCTAAGTGCTCAATTTTGCAACCACTCTTCTATTTCTTTGTTTGGCTCTTCTATGTTTCTTTGATTGCATTATGTTTTCATGGTATCAGAGCCATGTCTGTTGTGAGAATTATCTTGTGGATGTTTGATCTAATAACTTGAGTTGTGCATGATCCTGCAGTGAAAGAAAAGACTCAAGTGAAGGCATCATTCTATGCAAGTGATTGTTGAGGAGTAGAGGCATCCAACAGAGAGAGAAAGTGTAGATTCACTTGGGAATAAAGAGAGACACTGTCGTTGAAATGAAAAAATAACACTACTTGGCAAAGGAGCCGACCATTGAAGGAATTGCTACCAAACAAGTTTTTGAAGATTGTTTAAAGAGTTATTTTAAACCAATGTCTTAATTCTTTACCACTGGATTGATAAGCACGCACCCTATATGCTACATTTAGTGAATGCTTTTATGTGTTGTACTTTTGAGAAGCTGCATTGTGGATGGTGTGGTGGTTTAATTTTTCTTTTAGATCTGTGTTTTAGCTGTTGAGAATGTATGTTGTGCCCTTTCTCTAACTGGAGCTATCACTTGCAACTTCTTTGGTTTAGATTTGTATTTTTGGCATATCTAGTAGCAGCCTATAAAGTATTTTTTTTAAGTATGTTACACTTGTAGATTAGGGGCATATTTACTTCATTACGTGGAGTTGTTTATGCTTCTATTGATGTTGATTGTAGTAGCCAGGAAGCCATGAAGCTATTCCAATTGGCCTTTTACATAGCAGAACATGAGAAATTGGAACCTAAGGTAGAAGCTGATTTTGTTGGAGAGATTTGTTGTTGGTGTAGGAGTGAAAGTTGTGCAATAGAAGATCAAGTCAACATTTGGTTGTTTATGGAGCTTTTGTCTTAATCTTTGGTTTGCTTTGTGAATAGTATTAAGGCCTATGTGGAGAGGTTGTCACCCTTATGTGTTGCAAGTAGCTCAACACAATATTTTTTTTTTTAATGATCTCATGTGGGAGTTCTATGTCATGTATTTTGTTCATCTTTGAAAATCAATGGGTGAGAAAAAAAAAATCTCTTTAAAGCGAAGGTGAACTTGTCATATTTGACAATTCTTGTTGAAGTGAACAGATTGATAAACTCTCCTTCATGTTTGTAAGTCGTGCAAATTTTCAAAAGAACTTGTTTGTTTGGTTCATAAGAAGTCCAACATCAAGACACGATAATACAAAAAAATTACACTGTGTGTTTGTAGGGGCTTTATTCTTTAAGCCCCTGTCTTTGTGTGTTTGGAGAGTGTATTTTGTTCTTGCTATGGCTACCTCTGAGATCTCTAATATTATGGTTAGTGCAAAATTAGATGGTTCTAGAACTATGCAAGTTGGAAATGTGAGATGGAATTGATTTTACAAATGAACTTGGCTTATGGGAGCTAGCAATAGAAGACAAATCTGTAGATGAAAGTAAGCATGAAAAATGGAATAAAACGGATATGAATGCACAGGCTACTATTTTATGGAAAATTAGTCCAGGGATAAGGTCTCATGTTCAAGATCTAAAAGCAACAAAGAAAATATGGGAAACTTTGCAAACAATGTATGAAAGAACTAGCAAGTTAAAAGTGATGGACATCAAAAGGCAATTAACTCATTTTAAAATGAAGGGAGGAGATAGCATGAATGATCATATTGCAAAATTGAAAAACTTAAGAAATCAACTTGCATTGATGAAGGTTGAATATGAAGAATCTGAAATTATAGATATTTTAATTGAAAGTCTTCTAGATGAGTATCATAACTTCATCCACACATTAGAGCTTACTAGGAAATTTGAGAATATCACACTAAAAGAAGTGTATGGAGCTTTGTTAAATGAAGAGGAGAGGCTTAAAAAGTTCATAAGTGAGTTGAGCAATCTAGTTCTCAAGCATTTATGGCTAGAGGGAAATATAAGAACTACAATCAAAATAAATCATAACAAAATCAAGGGAATCAACATAGAAATAATCAAAGGCAATGGAATCATCCAAGGGATAATCAATAGAGGAATAGTTTTCAAAAAGCGCAAAATGAATGGAGAAACAACAAAGGTCATTCTAAAAGAGAAAAAGCTATTAAATGTTATAATTGTGGAGAAGAAGGGCATAAAAGTGATCAATGTCCTAGGAAATCACATCCAGGAGGTCAAATAAAATTTTATCAAAGAAGGCAATCAAATTTTTCTCAAGAAGATGGTGATCATAATATAATGATAGCCTCTTTGGCTACTCAAGGAAATTTAAATAACACATGGTATATTGATTCAGGAGCTAGCCAACATATGACTTACAATAAAAACTTCTTTAATTCTTTAGAGAAACAAAGGGTGCAAGGATATTTCTTGGGGATGATAGTTCACATTCAATTGAAGGAATAGGTTCTATTTCAATGAGGGGACATGATGGTAAGAAGTTGGAAGTAACAAATGTGAATCTTGTACCTAAGCTAACAAAAAATCTTCTCTCAGTGAGTCAAATAACTCAACATGGTTATAAGGTGGAGTTTTATTCAGATAAGTGTCTAATCAAGAACATTAATGATGGATTCAAAATTGTGGCTAAATGAGTTGAGAGTGATGGCATCTATAAATTTTTAGCATCTGTTGATAAGAAAGCATACTTTACTACAAGTTACTCCACAAGTGAGTTATGACATCAAAGATTTGGTCATTTAAACTATCAAAGTTTGGCTATGCTTTCTAAGATGAATATGGTTAATGGACTACCTCGGATAAAGATAAATACAAATGTGTGTACAAGATGTGTGGTTGGAAAACAACATAGAGACAAGTTTGAAAGGTCTACATGGAGGGAAAGTAAATCTCTTGAACTTGTCCATAGTGATTTATGTGGGCCTATGAATCCCCCATCAAAGGGAGGAGCTAGGTATATCTTAACATTCATTGATGATTTTTCAAGGAAAGTTTGGGTCTACTTAAGCAAAAAGATGAAGTGTTTAGCAAATTTGAAATGTTCAAAGAATTTGTTGAAAATCAAAGTGGGAATAAGATCGAGAGAATAAGAATAGATAATGGTGGAGAATATGTCAACAACAAGTTCAAATCCTTTTGTGAATATCATGGGATCAAGAGAGAAATGAATAACAAATATACTCAACAAAATGGTGTTACTGAAAGGAAGAATAGGACCTTAGTGGAAATGGCACAATGCATGCTACAATCCAAGGGTCTCCCTTTATTTCTTTGAGCCGAGGCTGCCAATATTGCATCTCATGTCTTGAAGAAGCATGGAGTGGAAAGAAACCAGATGTTAAGTATTTTAGAGTATTTGGATGTGAAGCGTTTGCTCACATACCATATGAAATTAGAGAAAATAGATTTGATAAGAAGAGTGTTAAGTGTGCATCTTTGTGGGTTATGATGATCAAAGGAAAGGATACAGGTTGTATGATCCTAGTGTGGAGAATGTGTTCACAAGTAGGGATGTCAAGTTTAATGAAGGGTTTGAGGATATGATACAATCCTCTCTTATTCCATAAGTGGAAATAAATAATGGCGAATCCTTTGAAACCAATAAAATTTCCAAGGAAACTTCGAGTGCAGTTGAAGAATGTAGTCCACCTCTAAAGACCAAGAGTCTTCAAAAAAATTATCAAAAGACTTAACATATTAAGTATGCTCTAATGACCACCATAATGAAGACCAATGATCCTCAAACATATGATGAGGCTAAAGGAAAACATGAATGGGAACAAGCTATGTGCATAACGAATATGAATCTTTGTTCAAGAATTAAACATGGGAATTGGTGGACTTTCCCAAGGGCAAGAATATGGTAAAAAATAAGTGGGTGTATAAGACTAAGTTCAAGTCAGATGGGAGCATTGAAAAACACAAGGCAAGACTAGTGGCCAAAGGATACTCACAAAAAGAGGGAATTGACTACACAATTTTTTTTGCTCCAATAGCAAAGATCAGTACTGTTAGGACTATTATAGCATTAGCAACACATTTCAAGTGGCCTTTACACCAAATGGATGTTAAGAATGCATTTTTGAATGGTGAAATTGATGAAGAAATCTATATGACTCAACCATAGGGATTTGAAAGTCCAAGTCAGGAACACTTATTTTGCAAGTTAAACAAATCACTATATGGCTTGAAACAAGCTCCAAGGGCTTGGTATGCTAAGATTAATGAGTTTTTCCAAACTCAAGGCTTTCATAATAGTCCTTATGATCCAAACTTGTATGTGAAGGAATTTGATGATGGTGGCACAATCATTATTGTACTATATGTTGATGATCTTATTATCGTAGGACATAACATGAACCAAATCAGTGACATAAAGACAAGATTACAAGATACATTTGAGATGAAAAATCTTGGTTTTCTACACTACTTTCTTGGCATCCAAGTATGGTGGAAAGATGATGGAATTTACCTCTCTCAAACCAAGTATGCTTTAGACTTGTTGAGAAAGTTTTGGATGGAAGATTGCAAAGGTGTATCTACTCCACTTGCTCTAGTATTGAAATTGACTAAGGATATAGATGGTGAGGTTGTTGATCCTACCTTATACAAGCAACTGGTTGGTAGTCTTGAGTACTTGACACACACTTGACCAGATATTTCTTTTGCTATAGGTGTGGTTTCAAGGTTTTTGAGTTCTCCTAAGGTTCCACATTGGTTGGAAACAAAAAGAATATAGAGATATGTACAAGGGACTCTGAATATGGGTGTTTATTACTTTTCTCATGGAGATCTGCGACTTGTTGGGTATTCAGATTTAGATTGGGCTGGTTGTGGAGATGATCGAAAATCAACTTCAGGTTTTTTAGTAAGAAGCAATCTACTATTGCTTTATCTGCTACAGAGGAAAAGTATATTGCAGTGAATGAGGCAGCTAAAGAAATCACTTGGTGGAGCTATTCTTTCAGTACTCAAACAACATCAAATGGGTCCTTCTTTACTTCATTGTGACATGACAATCAAAGTGCCATTATGTTGTCCAAGAATATAGTGTTTCATGCTCACACAAAACATATAGAGGTCTATCACCATTATATTAGGCATCTCATCCAACAAGAGGTGATTCATCTTAGGTATTGTAAATTAGAAGATTAGATAGTAGATCTCTTTACCAAGGCCTTATGTGAACCTAAGTTTGTATATCTTAGAAGTTTTCTAGGTTTGAGAGAAGTCATATGAATATTTGATGGTTGTCATTCAGAGGGGATTATTGTGAATGTCTACCATTGTATTAGTGAATAAGTGATCATATTAGTGAATAAGTCATATGAATATTTGATGGTTGTCATTCAGGGGGGATTATTGTGAATGTCTACCATCGTATTAGTGATTTTATTAGATTATGAAGGGTTATTTAATATCATTAGTATAATTAATTTATGGGGGGATGTTAGAATAAATTAACTTTGTCAGATAGGGCCTACAACTGTGCAAGCCACTTGTTTATCTGACCAGGCCATCTTCTTCTCTGATTGAGCCACCTTTTTTCAATTAATGTCTGAGCTAAATAATTTACTGAGTAGTTGTAGAATTTATTATGTATTTTCCTATAAATTGAATATGAATGCAAAGAGCTAAGTGCTCAGTTTTGCAGCCACTCTTTTGTTTCTCTGTTTGGCCCCACAGTTGTCATTGCACCTAAAGATCGACATGTTAATGCTTGATACAACTGCTAGAGTTAACGAATCCATGGGAAGCGATTAGTCCATGTCACGAATCCTGAGGGGAGCACTGACCATATGCCAACAAACTCCCTCTCAACGTTACCCGGGGGGATTCAAACCTGACACCTTTGGCTCTGATACCAATTGTTGGCCCCATAGTTGTCGTTGCACCAAAAGATTGACCTGTTAATGCCCGATACAACTGCCAGAGTTACGGATCCATAGGAGGCGGTTAGTCCATGTCGCAAATCCCGAGGGGAGCGCTGACCATCTGCCAACACAATGTGAGCTAAATCAATTGATGCATGCTCCACCACCTTAACATCAAGGTCTGATAAAAGACTCGTCAATGTTGGAATTGCTTCCATTGTAGAATCAATGGTAAGCAAGTGTGCAGGTATGAAAGTGTGCACATAAATAGGGAATAGCACCATGACGCACAACATCAGGGCAAGAGGAAGGGAAACTATCACAAATATATGTCAAAGCAATGGCTTCCAAAAGCATGACATCGGGATTACTCTGCTGATTAAAAACCCCCACCAAAATGGGCACAACGGAATCAACATTAAATCTTTTTGGAAACTCCTATCTCGCACAAAACATGTATACAAACAATTAATCTCTCATTCATTTTTCAATGCCATAGCAATTAATCTCTCATATATTTAGTGCCATCGACTCTCATTCAAGGATCTCCATAGAGCTAAAGAACTCTTCCATTTCAGGCATGTCTATCAAAATCTATTCATCTTTATTTAAACTTTCCAAACCCTTAAATTTATTCACAGTTCTTCAATATCCTCCACGTGAATAAATTCTAGGTCATCAAACACTCTTCAAATGTGCTCTACGCAACATCAAAATCTTCTTTTCTTCACATTTTATGAACTATAAAGCTAGTCCCAAAAATAAGAAAATAGGTACATAACTCTGAAATTCACCCAACAAATGCAATAAAAACAATTTACAGACACCCATCTACCGCATAAGACCCAATGTTGGCCATTTGTTTTTTCTCTTCTATCCCTCACACAGATATGTTGAAATCTGCAACCGCTTGTACTACTCTCCGCAGCTATAGAAATGATTGTTGATATTATTGTTCTCAAAATAGAAAATCTTGACCGACACAGATTCATCCGCCTTTCTCATCGACACTCTGATAACGTCACCTGTGGATACCACTGTCCATCGCAAGACTATCACAAACCCAGAGGATTTACATGCTTTGATACCAAATGAGGGTGAATGCTTGATAATTTCATTGATGAACAGTGACGAATATAAAGAGAGGAGAATTACGGTATGCAGTTGTAATAACCGACTGCGCAGGAACTGCCTAAATCAAACAATGTAATAATAAATGTTAACAAGTCTTGATATCTAGTCATTACATAGTTGTGAAGAGTTAAGCTAAGTTATTAGAACTATCTATGAAATTCATTGCATGAATATAATTAAAGTACATAGGTTCAAGGTTAAAGGCATTAAATATTGGTGTGATCCATGGTTTTGGTTAAAATCAAGTTTAAGATCTATGGCCCTCGTCTAAATTTTTTTAGATAAGTTGTAGATAGAAAAACTTTGGCATTTTTCTTTGTGAGTGATGTGAGGTTTCTCCATCTTAACAAGGTGCAGGGTTATGATGAAATGTTATTTGGTCCATGTGGAGGATTCTAGTATTGATTTCCAATCTAATGGTTCTCTAGTCTTTTGGTATAATCAATCTAAGAAATCTTGCTTAGGATTCCAATACAATGACTTTATGTTTTAATTTTTCTTATATATGTTAATTTCCATCAATACTCTTATTCATAGAGATTTAATGTTACTAATATGGTAGATTTCTGTCCTTAAATTTATTTTCTATGTGCCATGCTTTCCTTGTGGGCTTTATGTCTAGTTCCTTCTATTTAATGTTATACTTTTATTACCCCTTTTTTAGATTTAGTTTCACTATTGTACTTCTTGTGAAAGAACATAAATGAGAACTATATTATTTTTAAATGTATGTAGTGAATTCGTCTAAAATTAGACTATTCAGTTCCTAATCTAGCATTAATTTGATTAACATCGGAGAAAGGACTAAATAAATATTTAAGAATCAACATATGAAGAAATGAAATGGAAATGAGAATTTGTAAAAATACAAGTAAATAAT
Organism: Sequoia sempervirens; assembly: GCA_007258455.2. NCBI lineage: Eukaryota > Viridiplantae > Streptophyta > Pinopsida > Cupressales > Cupressaceae > Sequoia > Sequoia sempervirens. The sequence goes on along the minus strand of VDFB02000002.1, from coordinate 75,326,805 downwards.
AGAAATTAGTGAAAAAGAGGTTGAAATACACTTCTAGATAGAGTTTTGATTAGGTTAAAGTCGGGAAGGGCCCGTACCCATTTACAATGCAACCATAGAGGTAGAAAGGAGGAGACTCACAAAAAGTGAGATAATAGAAAAAGAGAAGCGAGACTTGCCAATAGTGAGCCTGGAAGGAACAACAAAAAGCCCATGCTTTTGAACAGAGCATGGAACTGGAAACAAACCAATTGCTAAGGAATAGAGGTAGCAGCAGCAAGAGAAAACTAACCTAGAAAACGCAACCCCAGAAACAAGGAGAAACCAGCGAAAGCCTATAGCTAAACAAAACAAGTTGTCACTACAAGAAGGGCAGGACCAAGAACCCAACTCTAGTCTTAAACTCCAACATAATATGAGAAAAAGAAAAGACTCTAAACCAAGGCAGAGACCCCCTTGCAAACTCCAGCTTTGCCGACATAGGAACAAGAGCAAAACCCAAGTCAAAACCCCGAGAGAGGATTCCACCACCAGCCCTAAGGTGGATAACAACTCCACCCCAAACAAGAGAAAATAGAGATTGGATCTCCAACAATAACAACAAACAAATCCAAAACCCAACCAACATCCAAGACAACTGGGTAATTCAGGGGTAACCCAAGAAGCACCAAAATAGCCAAACCAATGAGTGTAACCCAAATCCTAGCACAATAAACATAATGGCTTTGAAATCCCCTTTGCAACATCTCCAAACTCTAAAAGCTCAAACCAACTCCACCTCAATAGAAGAAGCTGAATGAAAAGCTGAAGAGAAAAAAAACTGCACAACCCAAATAGAAGCTCAAAAACAACTTGAAGCTTAACCCAAATCCTCGATCACGGACCATGTTTTCCACCTCAATAAAAAAGCAAGTCGAATCAGTTGCTCCAACCGAAGCAAAAACGAACCAAGCACTTGGACTGAAGTAAAACATGGGATCATCCCTGGTAAATAACAAACAAATCAAGCCCAAAAGGGTCTCAACCTCAACCAGAACAGGGGCAAACCCAACCTGTCTGCTAAAAAAATCAAAGAAAAAACTCCACGAGCCATTAACCGGAAAACCCGCAGAATCAACCACTCCAGTGTTGCCATGAGCAACCATTCAAACACCTCCAAAGCCAGTGCCATCAAGGGTTTTTAACGCAGTGGCACACAACAAGATGGGGCTGAATGTAGGGCACCCCAGCCCATAGCGTTTAGAAGATCCAACTATGAAGCCCGCCACAGTCAAGAGCAGGCGAATGCACATGACCATGGAGGGATATGGATCGAGCTCGCAGAGGTTGATATAGAGAACCAAAGCAGAGTTCCCGCACCTAACAACGATGATCCTCTTTCCCCGAAAGGCATCACCATTTTTATAAACAGTGGCATGAAAGGAGATCCCATTGAAACTCTTTATACCCAAAATGTCAGGAATGACCATCTCAACATTCACGCTTCTGGTAATCACCAGCCATCGGCCTCAGAATCAGAACTATTAAGCATAGAGCGCACTCTCCAAAGTCTGCAAACCTTAAAAAGGAAGCAACCATCCCACAAACACTGAATCTGCAACCAAGGAGAAGAGCCAAGGAACCAAAACCCAAAACCAGGGGCCAGAATTGTTGTTTAAGTAGAAAACAACAGCAACGCACGGGAAAGGACTCTGCCCAAAAGAAAACACCCAGAAAGAGGCCAGTGCTTTGAACAATCCAACAGGCAAAGACACCACCCATTCCTCTCCAATCTCCTTCTGAACCACGCACCCAACGATCAACCATAGACTGAGACAAAGATAAAACAACAGAGAGCTTTCCCATTGCCATGAGGATCATCATCCCCAATGCCCGAATCCGCTTCACACTTGTAGATAGAGTTAAAAAGGATAGAAAATGTACAAAATTTTATGTAATTTTTGAGATTTTCAAAGATTAGGAAAATATCATCGAAGAAAAAATCTATGTGCATAGGGGTAGCCTTGACCTTAGCCTAGATTGAATTGAAACTTGTACTAGTCTGTCATTCCCACATTTTCACATGTGGACATAGACACACGACTACATATATTTTTTATTTGTTTCTTTGGGAAATCTTCGACCATAGATACACAAATTTATAAATACATGCATATTTGTATTCTTTGATCTTTAGTATGTATAAATGAATCACAAGGAATGTTGATAAATTTGGACATTACCTACTTGATGTCACTACCCGTTTGCAGGAATACATGCACATACCTCACTACTAGATAATGTATCTAGGAATCTTCTTCGTTACACTCTTATGATCTATCTAGAACTCACAACATTAATATACTATTAGTTATCTCAAACCATGAGTAGGTTATGTTTTACCTTGCCAAACTTGTGCCTCAACTTAAATAATATTTTAGAACCATACCTAGCTAGCTTTATTTAATGAGGTTGGGTGTTGGGACAAATATAACTCAATTAAAATTTTGTATTTATTTATAAATTTATTTTGAATAAACAAAATATTATTTTATCAATATACATTACTTACACGACCTACCTAGTGTAGATAAGAGTCAAGATTTTGTCCAAGTAATATGAGTGAAGTTGTTAACTATTGAATCTTATTTAACAACTCACTTTAGGGTTTAGGATAATTAACTCAAAAGATAGTGGACACTATAGACTAGCTAATATAAAAAAAGAAACTTAATATACCATAATAATCCGTCACAAGACTATTTTAGGACCACATCCCTCTTAATTTAAGCTCCATTTCATATCCCTTATCAAAATCTAAGAGGATACTAAAAAGATATGGACATGCATTTATTGAATTAAAGGTAACAATAAAGGGTCACAAAAATGATAAAATAATTCATTTAATTCTTCTATAAAATAATATGTATATATTTAACTAAATTAATTTTATGAAAAAATGGTCTTAACTCATTTATCTCCTCTTACTATCACCATCATTGAGTCTAAGAAGATGTTTACTTTAATTCCTTCCTTCCAAACAATCTTTTAATTCAAGATCGCAATTATGACATCAATTATGCTTCCTTTGCTATTATTATCATTATATATACAATGTGGTATTAGAGTTGCAGATGGGTTTATGACAAGAATAATCATTGAGATTTTATCTATATTTATCTACTAACACAATTAGTTAAATTTGAGAACTATTGTGAGACCATCCTCCCAAAGACTCGACCCAAAGTTAAGTTGATGAGAACCAAAAGAAATGAATAACAGTAAAGTCTAGGGCACATTAAAATTTGATGAGTTTATTTGTTAAATAATCAAATTTATTATATTTTTTTCTTTTCAAAACAAATAAAAGGATTTTTATAAGGCTGAGAAGACCCTAACCGTAAACTAACCTCTATGCGGTTTTTCCCTAACTTCATTTCTCTTGTAGTATTTTCCATTGCGTTGGTTTGGAGAGGAGATTGATAAGCAAGGCTGATGGAAATTTGGGAGCTCCATCGCATGTATAACAGCAAACTGAGTAGATAGGATGGTATCTTTCTTCATTTTCATCTAGTATATGGGCTCGATGCTCGACTAATCTCTTGTTAGTCCCTGCATATATATAGGCGGAGACTAATGTTTTTGGTGGCCTTTTTTTTCCCTATTAATTCATTCTTAAAAATAGCATTGAGATTGTATCCTAAGGTTTGCTAGATTTTCATCATTAAAATAGAATTTCTCCTAATTTTTACAATATTCCAATTTGTAATTCAGATTTTTGCCATTGGTTTTTTGTTTTTCATTTATAAATTGTTCTTGCCACCAATCAAAGATGAACAAGATAAAAAAATTCATGAGTTCCTAATGTTTTCAGGCCGTGCACGTGTCTTCACCATGAGGGTTCTAGTGGGCAAGTGACATTCATGAAAGTATTTGATGTGGCTTGCTTTGAGGGAAACAACGGATAAACAGATTCTTTGAGCACTGATTTTGGTTTGGGTTGAAGTGCTATCCATTCATGAGTTTCTAATGTTTTCAGGCTATTGCTAAAATCCTAAAATAGGTGTGCTTACTATTATGCTTCAATAGATTTTGTCCAAGCATCCATGGCTTGTTCAAAAGCACCTGTTTTAGGCTTTTAGCCATAGAAACAAGGCAATGAACTGTTTGATAAAATGCTTTGGTAGACATGTATGAAAAATGTGATGGCATAGACAAGGCAGTGAACTGTTTGAAAAAATACCTCAAATAAATTTGGTCTCATGGTGATGGAATTCTCCTTTATTACTCCCAATTTCTACTGCATATTGTGAGTCATGGCATTCTATCAAACACTCCATTCCCTTGTCTACGTGTCCAATTTTTGCATAGTGTCTACCAGGGCATTCCCGACTATAATATCTGACGAAAATCCCCTTCCATTATGCTTTCATTGATATCCATACCCTATTCCAAAGTACTCACTTCAGTACATGTAAGAAGGATGTTGGAAAATGTTATGGAATCTAGCTTAATACTTGCCAACTACTATGATCTACTCATTAGTGAAAGAAAATAAAAATTCTTGTCATTTGCTTGAGATTTGATCATTTTTTTAAGCATATTTTGCAATAATTTCTATTTCCTATAAGAATTTGCAGAAGCCATTCTATGATGGGAGATTCATAGGATTAATAGAATTGTGAGTGGTTCCAGTGCTACGTAATTAAGAGAAACCACAACAACTCAATGAACCTGATATCATAAGAAAAAATTCTAGATTGTTTTCATTGGCCTTTTTCCCCTATTAATTCATTTCTCGGAAACAACGTCAAGAGTTTATCCTAAAGTCTACTAGAATTTCATCATTAAAGTGGAATTTCTCCTAATTTTTGCAATATTTTGATTGGAAATTCAGATTTTTACCAATGCTTTTTAGTTAAATTTCATTTGTAAATTGTTCTTGCCACCAATCAAAGATGGATGGGAGAATTTTTTTCATGACTTCCTAATGTTTTTAGGCTATGGAGGTGTCTTCGCCATGAGGGTTTTGGTGGGTAGGTGTCATTCATGAAAGCAGTTGATGTGGGTTGTTCTGAAGGAAACAATGGATAAGCAGATTCTTTAAGCATTGATTTTAGTTGGGTTGAAGTGCTATTTGTTCATGAGTTTCTAATGTTTTCAGGTTGTTAATAAAATCCTAAAATAGGTGCTTACTATTATGCTTTATTAGTTATTTTTCCAAGCATCCATGGCTTGTTTGAAAGCAATTGTTTTAGGCTTTTAGCCATAGCAGCAAGGCAATGAGCTATTTGATAAAATGCTTTGGTAGACATGTATGAAAAATGTGGTAGCATAGACAAGGTAGTGAACTGTAGGATATTTTGCAGTCATGGCATTATGTCAAACACTCCATTCCCTTGCCTATGTGTCCACTTTTTTCATATTGTCTACCAGGGCATTACCAACTAGAATATCTGACAGAAATCCCTTTCCATTATGCTTTCATTAATATCCATACCCTGTTCCAAAGTGCTCACTTTAGTACAAGAAAGGAGGATGTTGGAAAATGTTATGGAATCTAGCTTAATACCTGACAACTACTATGCTCTACTCTATAGAAAACAAGGGAGCAGTAGAACATAGGAACATATTTATATTAAACAAAATAAAACATATAACATTGACTCATCTTCGACTCACTTCATACACCAGAAACATTACATACTGCTTCTTACAGTTCTATACAGCTCCACGGAGTTGGACTCATCAAGGAGTGAATAGCCACATTACATCTGCCTCTATTTATAGAGGTCTTTGGAAAGATCTGGAATAAGGAATAGTTTCAACACATGCAATTGGCATGGTCGGTGAGAACCATCGAGAATGGTCGGTGGAGAAGCTTCTATTTTTAATGTGTTTGGTGGTAGAAATTAATATCTGCCAACACTCCCCCCTAATTTCTACCACTAATTACATCAAATTTTACAATGCCTAAAATTTCTCTCATATACTCAAATTGCTAATGTCTGAAATATCTAGAACAATGTCTTTGGGCTACTCTTAGAAGAATTTGCATTTTGTTTCTCTATATCTGCTTCCTCCAAACGTCTATCACAAATGGTGGCAGGATCTCCTCCTTAACCTGTCTCTTGACTTCTGTCACAAATGGTGACAGGATCTCCTCCTTAACTTGGCTCTTGATGTCTGTCACAAATGGTGACAAGATCACCTCCAAAATCTTGCTTAACTTCCTCTTAACGTCTATCACAAATGGTGACAGGATCCCCAAACGATCTCCTTTTGTATTCCTCCACGGGTCTGCTATGGCATAAAACAACAGTCCCCTCTCTTAACAATCTTGCAGATAACGGAAACAGTGACTATCTTCCTTGAATCAATCTCTATACTTTCTGCCCTTGAAAACTGCGGATTTCCTTATCTTCTCTCACACGGCCTGCAACAGTCAGTCTCCTTCAGAATGGTGGGATGGCTCCAACTCCAACCCTTCTATCAGACCTGCTTCCTTAGCAACAATTCTGCCTTTGTAATCCCCCGTCAACAAACAACAATGACCAACTTTGTCCTTTGGACCAGCGGACGATCCTTCTCCTTTCCCACATGCATGGCAGGGAATATGATTGTGGATGCACACCAATTCTGCGTTAACCAATCCTTACAGTCCACCACAAACAATGATCTGCACCATTCACACCTTATGTCGTGCCTTTGCAAACAACAATTAGCGCCTTGGCAAATAATTTTCTCAAATCTGGAATCCTCCTTTGTCTTCTTTTGATGGCGACCTTCACATAAACTTTGACCAACGATCTCTCTTCACAATCAAGCTACGACCTTTCTTCTTTAGTGGCATGCGATTTAGCAGCATCAACATACACAAAAAACTTCGATCTCCTTTGTGACGGCAAGCTTTCGAATCACCTCTTTGTTGGCAATGATCTGATCACAAAAAACTGTGGGTTTATCTTGGGCAGGCTTAACTAAAGGCTACGGCTTATACTAGGGCACCTTGTACCACTGTGGATAGACAACTACAAACTTCAAGCTTCCCTCACACGAATACCTTTTATAATATAAACCAGTCTTGCTCTTCCCAAATTCTTCGTGATCAATGGTGGCTCTGATACCACTTGTAGAAAATAGGGGAGTAGAAGAACACAGGAACAAATTTATATTAAACAAAATAAAACATATAACATTGACTCAGCTTCAGCTCACTTCATACACTAGAAACACTACATACTGCTTCTTACAGTTCTATACAACTTTGTGGAGCTGGACTCATGAAGGAGTGAATAGCCACGTTACATTTGCCTCTATTTATAGAGGTCTTTGGAAAGATCTGGAATAAGGAATAGTTTCAAAACTTGCAATTGGCATGGTCGGTGAGAACCATCGAGAATGGTCAGTGGAGGAGAAGCTTCTGTTTTTAATGTGTTTGGCGGTAGAAATTAATATCTGCCAACATACTCATAAGTGAAAGAAAATAAAATTCTTGTCATCTGCTTGATATTTGATTATTTTTTAAAGCATATTTTGCAATAGTTTATATTTCCTATAAGAATTTGCAGAAGCTATTCTATGGCGCGATATTCATAGGATTAATAGAATTGTGAGTGGTTCCGGTGCTGCATAATTAAGAGAAACCACGATAGCTCAATGAACCTGATATCATAAAAAATATTTCTAGGTTGTTTTGGAGATAATTTTAGCTCTTGAGATCTTAAGCAAGACCATACCTAGGTTCTTGAGCATCTCATCCCTGTCTGTAGCCATAGTAAAAAGATTATTCCTTTATTAAATTCACTTTTAGTAGTTTCAATTTTTCTGTTTAAATTTTGGTTTCTCATTTCTTTTTTAAAAAAAAAGCTAAAGCATATGCAGGTTTCTTGTTTTCATATATTCATTGCCTTTGTCTTTCATAGCACACTGAAATTATTCAAGTCCTATCATTCTATGGGCCTCACTTTCTTTGTTGAAAAAGAAAAGTGCAAGGAAAGCCTTAGAGTAAAGAACATGTTGGAAACAAATTCACTTTTATTGAGATGTTCAGAGAGGTAAATGAATTGAAAAAAATGATAGTGGAGTTGTATATCTGTTTCTTCATTAATAGAATCAAGATGGCCTTCAAAATTTAGTCTCACAGATTGCATCTCTATTGGCCTACTAACCATCTCTATAAAACTGTTCTAAATATGGGTTTCATTCTATTGCAGCTATAATCCCCATTCTTAATTTCTGTTAAAACTTAACATGTTTCACACTCCAATGTGCCCCAAATTGTTGCACCACAGCCTTGACCCAGGTTTGTTAGAGTTGTAGGCCACCTTATATGAGTAGGGGGATTTCTAATGTGGACCAAACTCTCCCATTTTCTGTACAACACAACTTATTGATATATTTGATTATTACGTGCACAACAAAATAAAATCTGCAGATAAAGATTTTAAATTAATATTGATGCACGTTTAGATTTACAAAATGTGCAAAAGGTTATGAAGATTAATAATTTTTATAGAGATATTACAAAATAATTGAAAGGCTGTTAAGTTTACAAATCCGCTTGTGCCAAACCTAGTTAACAACTTGTGCATCCGTGTCAATCAACTTTGGACCCTTGAGTGTGTATGAGTTTTTCTATCACACCTCACGCCATGCTAAATTGATGCTCTGAGTGTGAAGCATTTTTTCCCTCCCTCCCTAAGCTCAGACAATACTATCGGTTGTGGTTGTTTGTTGCCAGCAAGTTGTTTATCTTTTTCTCTTTTAAGAGGTTGTGTGATAAAATCATTGGTGTAGTAACGATTTTGGGTGTTGGTTGGAGCTCGTCTCTTGGTGCTTCCCTTGGAGCCAGTCTCCCTATAGCTTGGTGATGTGGCCTTTGGCTCTACTTCTTGAGTAGTTTTTCTTAAGCCAGTAGAGTTTGGTATTAGGTTAGTGATGCATTTGGCATAATATTGAGTGTTGGTCTTGGTGTTGGTTGGGTGCCATGTTTTGTTTTAGCTTGGTGCTAGTTTTTGTACTGGCATTGGTTGTGTTTTGGCATTGTCTTTTGTGCTATTCTTGTTGGCCTTTGCACTGTTTATAGCTGTGTTTAGTTGATGGTTCTATTATCATGTAGTTTGGGCACATTTTTTTTGGTGGTGTTCTAGCACGAGTTCTTTTGGTTTAGTTGGATCATTATTTGTCCGACATTTAAATGGACTTTGGTACTATACTCTCTAAATGTTTAGTAGTGGTTTCATTCTTTGGTGTCAGCCTCTTGTATGTTTTGGCATCATTCTATGGTGTTTGATTTTTCTTGGTGTAGGAATATTGGAGTACTGCTTGAGACTAAATTTTATGGAGGCATTGGCATCGTTCTATCGTGCTTGATTTTCTTTGGAACATCTAATTGACACCTAATGCTGAATTTTATGGAGGCCTTGGTTCATGCTTCCTCCTTTATTTCAAACTCCTGATTTAGTTCTTGCCTTGAAATTTCCACTGAATTATTCTAACTTGCTTATGGAGATCTTGGCTCTTGCTTCTCTACTTTATTTGAGACTCTAAAATTTAGTTTTTTTCTTTGCTATCTCTTTGATTCTAATGATGGATCATGGAGTGTGATCTGAAACATTGATGCAAAAAAATTACACAATCGAAATCCAAAAACAATTTACCAACATTTTATATGGATTGTGGAAATCTACTATCTCTTATTAATCCAACCTGTTTATTTTTATTTTTTAATCTTGGTGGCATGAGATATATACAATATGTTATTTTTTTTTGAATTGTGGCATGGGTGCCCTACCTCTACCGCCTGAGACTGAACTTTTTTAAGGTCTTGGTGCAGGCTTCTCTGCCTAATTTCAGATTACTCCTAGATTTAGTTATTGCCTTAGAATTTCTACTTACTCAATTAAACCTGTTTATTTATTTTTTAATTCATACCAGTAGAAGTTATATGCAATACATAATTAATTTTGGACTATAGCATGTGTGCACTACCTTTGCAAGGGACACTTCTATGTGAGACAAATTAAATAGGCGTATGGGTCTCATGGTCCTTGTTCTTTGTAAGTAGCTCCCCTTTTAATTTTCCAAGTAACAAAAGGGAGAATAGATGATGCTATAAATAACCTGAAAATAGTGCATTGAAATTATAGAAGAGATGCTTTCTTCTTCTTCCTTAATGGATGGTTAAGATATGCTCCCCTCTTCATGAATAAGCATTTGCAATACTTAATGTATTGACTCTTTTTTTTTTAATTTTTTAATTTTTTAAAGTGGTAAACGCTTTTGACCAGGAGCTATGAACCAGTGAGGTCACAAATGGGGGACCTCATCCCTAATATAAACACTAACACCCCTAATATAAACACTAACACCTCAGTGGGGCAAGAACAACAACATCACAACTTAACCATCACACTATGCCACTATTGACAATTCTTAATGTATTGACTCTTAGTTCTGCAATGTTTCACATTTTTTCCCTAGTATGTGGTACCTTAGGAGTATGTAGTATATTCCAAAGCCTGCACAGTTATGATTGCAGCATAGGGTCATAATGGTCGCTTCTTATTTTTTGTTTCATTTTTTCTACTTTTCAAACATCCTTGATAAAAAAATGGGATCCTCTATCATAAAGTAATCTTGCTAATCCAGTTTTCTAATCACTCTTTCTTTCTGCTATAGCCATTTATCCTTGGTCAAAATGGTGAATCGACATTATTAACAATCATTTAGAAGTTAATGTTCTTCTCTAACATTATTATCAACAATTAAATAATCCAACAGAACAATTAATAAAGAATAATGATATTGATATCAAATATAGTGACAATTTGAAGATAAAGCATGTGGCTACACCTTTCATGTAAGAATGTGATTGACTTCTATGAGATGTGCAGTTTTCAATAGCAATATCTGTATGGAGTTATGCACCTACCAATAAATTAAATCTCTATTGATCAATGATATCTTGATTGAGTATATCTCTTCTATTTACACAACTAGTTCATCGATAATTGTGTATGTTCCATCTTTGTCTGGCATTTAGTAATATGTTATGCTTGGTACACAAATTTGACTTTTACTACCAAAAACCACGATGAAAGAATTTTGTTTCTTTATATTTGTTTAGGTATTTCAGTTTGTTGCATATCTGTTATAACATAATAGTGGAAATGTACATTTATTGGGTGGATTTATCATTTGTATATCTTTAGTATGTAGTATGTATGGTAGTACTCACAATGACATTTATTCAAGATTGCAAGATCTTTACATAACCATGCTTATATCTGGTTAGCTCCATGAGAAGCCTTTGAACAAGGATCCAAGTAATTTCTTAGCAGGTGCAGTTGCAGGGTGCACAACCTTAGTAATCATTTATCCCTTGGACATTGCACACACTCACTTGGTAGTAGACATTGGTAAGAGGGAAGCAAGGCAGTTCAAGGGTATTGTTCATTTCTTGAAAATAATACATCATAAGGATGGGTTGGGAGGAGCTTATCAGGGTCTCCCCACTTCATTACAGGGAATGATAGTCCATCGAGGTTTATGTTGGGTTCAGTGAAGCCCAAATATTCTATTTTAGTTAACAGTTTCTGTCACATTCAAAATGGATTCCTTTTTTGTAATGACTTCTTTTTGGCATGTATTCTCCAATTTAGAAGTTGATCGTTTTGATGGATTTTTACCATTTTGGAGATGAGACCAAAATTATAAAGTGTTGCTGGTTGAATATGTAATTCATTTAGAATTAATAAAGTGAGATAATCCCTGTTGAAAGTGGATGTAGCCATCTTTGGGTGAACCACTATAAATATTGTGTTCTTATTCTATGTTATTTAAATCTTTTAATTTTTGTTCTTATTTTCTACAATTTTCATCAACAATTGGTATTAGAGCTTGGTGGAGAAATTGAGCGGTGCTGGAAATCGGTGAAGAATTTCTGGAGCCATGGAAGATGCAGACAAATGGAAGATTGAAAGAATTGCAGGTCAGAAGTTCGGTCTGTGGAAGGTGTATATGGAGTCATTGCTCATCAAGCAAGATCTCTCAAATGCATTGGCTAGAAAAGACAAAGGGAAAGGTTCTTTATTAGATGAAGATTAGGAGAAACTGGACAAGAAAGCAAGAGCTACCATTTTTCTTTCATTGTCTAGTAATATTTTATTTAATGTCTCAGCTGAGAAGACAATGTAGGAGTTGTGGGAGAAACCCTCTTCAATGTATGAGATGGCATCGGCTTCGAATAAGGTATTCATTATGAAAAAGCTATATAATTTGAAAATGCAAGAAGGAGAGATTATGTCTAATCATTTAAATGAACTCAATACATTAGTCACCTAGTTGATTTTTGTGGGCATTAATTTAGATGATGAGATCAAGGCAATTTTATTATTGTGTTCTTTACCAAATAGCTAGGAAGGTGTGGTGATGGCAGTGAGCACTTCGGTGGCTGTCAAAAGTAAATTGAAATTTGATGATGTTGCAACTACTCTTCTCAATGAAGATATGCAGAGAAAAATAAGGAACCCTCAATCTGGTGATGCATTATCTGCTATAAGTATTAGCAATAGAGGTAGAAGTAAAGAAAGAGGAAAAAATAATAATAATAGAAGAAGGTCAAAATCCACACATAGATCGAAGTACAAAGGTAGGAATGGTGCCTATTGGTTTTGTGGTAAACCAGGTCATAAAAAGAAAAAATGTTGGAATTATAAAAAGGCTCAGGACAAAGTCAACAATAATGAAGCAAACAATGAAGCTAAAAAAGATGATGGTCTTTTGGTCTTGGCTGCTAGTGACATAACTGCAGATTCTTGGGTGCTTGATTTCGGTGCTTCTTTCCATGCAACTTCATGCCAAGAGGCTTTTACAAATTTCAAAGAAGGTACATTCGGTAAGGTTTTTCTTGGTGACAATAAGGAATGTTAAATCGTAGGTATGGGTGATATAATTTTGCATTTGAAAAATAGAAATAAATGGATTTTGAAGGATGTGAGATATGTTCCTTTTTTGAAACAAAATTTAATTTCAGTGAGTCAACTTATTGCTTATGGGTGTAATGCTAAATTTTATTTAGACACTTGGAAAGTAACCAAGGGAGTCTTAGTGCTTGCAAAGGGAAAGAAGTTGGGTAATCTTTACATTTTAGAATGCCATGGTGAAGTGGGAGCTGCCATGATAGTTATGAAAAACAATTTAGAAATTTGGCATAAGAGGCTTGGGCATATGAGCAAGAGAGGCTTGAAGTTATGCTTCAACTAGATCAACTTCCCAACTTAAAATCAGTTGATTTGGAGATATGTGAGCATTTCCTTTATGACAAACAAAGTCGGGCTAGCTTCTTGAGGACAGGCCATGATCAGAAAACTACTCCTTTGGAACTTGTGCACTTGGACGTTTTCGGTCCCATAGAGGTAACCTCTTTTGGAGGTACAAATTATTTTGTTACTTTCCTTGATGATTGCACTCACAAAGTTTGGATTTATATGTTAAATAGAAAATCAAAAGTGTTTTCAAAATTTAAAATTTTTAAGGCTCTTGTTGAAAACCAGATTGGGCATAAAATTAAATGTCTTAAAATTGACAATGGGGGAGAGTTTTTCTCTTCGGAGTTTGACAATTTTTGTGTAGACAATGGCATTTGCAAAATTAAGGTGGTCCCATTCACCCCTTAGGAAAATGGTGCAGCTGAGAGGTTGAATCCGATGATTCTTGAGAGAGCTCGATGTATGCTCTCCAATGCAAATTTGGGAAAAGAGTTTTGGGTAGAGGCGTGTAATACTACAGTTTATTTAATCAATTGCACTCCTTCATCTCGATTAGATTTTGATATTCCAGAGGAAAGATGGCTTGGGAAAAGAATTTATTATCACCATTTGTGTGTGTTTGGTTGTAAAACATTTGTTCGTATTCCCAAGGAGTGTAAACGAACGAAGCCTGATTTCAAATCAAAAAGGTGTATTTTTCTAGGATTTGGAGAGGATCAATTTGGTTTTAGGCTATGGGATCCTGTTGCCAAAAATATTGTTCGCAGTTGGGATATCTTGTTTAATGAGAAAAAATTCTCAGGTTTGCAGCCATAGGACACATCTTCAAATGAATATTTAGATGTTGATTTATTTAATAATGACAATACTAGAAAAACCTTTGTTTCATTCTCCCATCCTTTAGGAGTCTCTATGCAGCCATCTACTTTAAGCACTCTGCCTTCAAATATTGGTGCCCGTGTATATACTACTGTGTAGCCTACTTGTTCTACACAGTTGCTTGACTTTTCATTGCACCCACATTCAACACAACCATCACCAGCTAATGTGCAACCTTTAATACTTGGCCTATAGTCTTCCCTAGACCATGCACTGCCTTCTCAAACTCATTCACAGTCACCAAACTATTGTGTGCATCCTGTCAAAGATAATACACTACCTCCTTATGTTCCTACGCAGCCTCTTAGAAGTGCTTTACAACCTTTGAATGGTTCATCGTAACCTCCCTTGAATTCTACATAGCCTCCACATTTGTATTTGATTAATTTGAATCCAACACAGCCTTTAAATATTGCAACACAACCTTTATCACATGGTGCGCTATCTGTTGACAAGTCTCATGCTTTATAATTAAATTACACCGAAGCCTTAATTTTTTCATCGCACTCCTCTCTTGGTCAATCGTTTCCTCCCTTCTCTCCCTTGCAGTCTCATTTAAATAGTTCAATGCCTCCTTTTAATAGACTGCAGTCCTTTGTATTTCTTGCGCAACCTACTCTTTCCTCATCGCTGCATTTACAACATGGTGCACAATGTTTAAATGTCTAGGCACAACCTTCCATTGTGACTATGCTACCTTCTATTGAATCTTATCCTAGTCAAAGTATCTCCCAATTTCCAATAGGATGCACATCTTCAATGGAAGGTATACATAGATGGTCTATTGGAGGACAAGTGAAAGAATAGGGGAGTGTTCAAAATCAAGGAGATATAGAAAGACAGAGTATTGGAGGTAATATGCAAGAACATAATCGTTTGTTTGAATAGGGAAATTTATTGCCACAGGGTAGTATACAAAGGCAAAGTAATGAAGGAACTATAGAAAAATAAGGAAATTTGCAGCCATAACAGGGTCCTAAATTAAGGAGGTCTACTCAAGAGTGGAAACCTTTGGCTAAATTTGATGACTATGAATTATTGCTTTGTGATGAGGTAGAGCCTGCAACATTTAAACAAGCTTCCAAAGATGCAAATTCAGTAAAATGGATGGAGGCGATGAATGAAGAAATGGAGTCTTTGTGTGCAAATGAAACATGGGATTTGGTTCCTCTTCCGCCAAATCGGAAACCACTAAAAAAATAAATGGGTTTATCATTTGAAAGAGGAAGATGGAGGTCATAAACGTTACAGGTCTAGATTGGTTGTGAAGGGCTTTGCTCAGGAAAAAGGCATTGATTTTAATGAGATTTTTTCACCAGTTGTGAAAATGCACACCATTCGAACAGTGTTAGGTTTGGCAACTCTTTGGGATCTTGAACTTGAGCAATTAGATGTCAAAGAATCTTTTCTTCATGGAGATATTGAAGAGGAATTATACATGGAGCAGCCTAAAGGTTTTGCACAGCAGGGTCAAGAACATTTATATTGCAGATTGAAGCAGAGTTTGTATGGGCTCAAACAAGCCCCGAGGCAGTGGTATCTCAAATCTGATAACTTCATGACTCAACAACATTTCACTCGTTGTGAATCGGACCCGTGTGTTTATTACAAGAAGCTTGCTAATGGTGAGTTTGTTATTCTTTTACTCTATGTTGATGATATGTTGGTTGCTGGCACTAGTGTGAGGATTGTTCGTGAGTTGAAGCAACATTTATTTCAACAATTCTCCATGAAAGATTTAGGGGCAGCAAAGAGGATTCTTGGGATGAATATAATCAAGGATAGAAATAAGAGAGAAATTAGATCATCTCAAGAAATATATATTCTTAAAATCTTAGATAGATTCAATATGAAGAATGCCAAATTCGTAAGTACTCCTTTGGCTGATCATTTTTGGTTATCCTCAGCTATGTGTCCTAAAACATAAGAGGTAAAGAACGAATGAAGAGTGTTCCATATTCATCAACAGTTGGTACTATAATGTATGGCATGATTTGTACTCGTCTGGATATTACTCATGCAGTGGGAGTTGTGAGCAGATTTATGAGTAATTCGGGTAAACCACATTGGCAGGCAGTATAGTGGATCTTTAGGTATATGAAAGGTACTTTCGATTGAGTGTTTTATGTTTTGGTGGTAAGGACACTCACCTACGAGGTTATGTTGATTCCGATATGGTTGGAGATTTGGATAAATGACGTTCTACTACTGGTTATGTGTTTACTTTTGTCAGGGAAGTAATAAGTTGGGTTTCTTAGTTGCAATAGGTGGTTACACTTTCTTCTACGAAGGATGAATATATTGCTCTCACTAAAGGAGCAAAGGAAATGACATGGTCGCAGTGGTTGTTAAGTGAGTTATGGTGTAAGAAATTAGTTTTTACTCTATTTTGTGATAGCAATAGTGCTATTCACTTAGCCAAGAATTCTGCCTTTCACAGTCGGACAAAGCATATAGAGCTGTGATATCATTTTATTCACCATGTTATTGAAGAAGGTAAGCTGCAGGTGGAGAAAATTGACACGAAGTTGAATCCAGCTGATATGTTGATGAAGGTAGTACCTAGGGAGAAGTTTGAGTTCTGTAGAGCTTCTCTCGGACTTGTCCAACTCTGACAATAAACCTGCAGTGGAGGGATATCTCTGAGCAATTATTTGGTCTTTAAGTGGGAGATTGTTGGGTTCAGTGAAGCCCAAATATTCTATTTTAGTTGGTTGTTTCTCTCACATTCGAAATGGGAGCCTTTTTTATAATGACTTCTTTTTGGCATGTTTTCGCCAATTTAGAAGTTGACCGTTTTGATGGATTTTTACCATTTTGGAGATGAGACAAAATTATAAAGTTGTTGCTGGTTGAATATGTAATTCATTTAGAATTAATAAAGTGAGATAATCCCTGTTGAAAGTGGACGTAGCCATCTTTGGGTGAACCACTATAAATACCATGTTCTTATTCTGTGTTATTTAAATCTTTTAATTTATGTTCTTATTTTTTGCAATTTTATTTTCATTTTCTTCTGCAATTTTCATCAACAGTTCATAATTTGGGGGGTTTGATACCATTAAAGATATGATGTTGTAGGATGCCTCCCACTCGACATTTTGGAAGAGGTGGCTTGCTGCTCAAGCTATAACTACCTCCACTGGTTTGCTTTTGTATCCACTAGATACTATTAGAAGATGTATGATGATGCAATCAGGTCTTGAACATTGATCATATAGAAATACCTTGGATTGCTGAAAAAAAATTACAAGATGGAAGGTGTTACATCTTTCTATCGTGGAGCATTATCAAACATGTTCAGGAGTACATGGGCAGCTTTGGTACTGGTTTTGTATGATGAAGTAAAAAATTTGATGAGTTTTTAATTTGCTAGCACTTTAGATCATAGTTCGATGAAGCTTGGAGAAGTTCCTCCATTGGAACATCGAGACTCATAAAAAAAACATCATTCTTTTTGATGTTGTATTTTATTGGTTCAAAATTGTGAAAACTTTCCTAGTTGTTGACAAAGCAAATCATGTTTCTCTTGATATGTGAACTTAATTTAGCAGTTTTGTTTCAATGGAGCTTTTTATCCCATGTGTTCTGAAGGAAAAAGGTTGAATTTGTAATGAAATTTAAACCAGAGTATGTATGATAACAACAACAATAAAATAAACATAAGAAAACAAAATAGATAGCAAAATAAGAACAGTGCAAAGAACACAAAGATTACGTGGAAAACCTCCAATGTGGAGAAAAAACCATGGGGAAAGGATCAATAATTTTTATTGTGGCAATAAATCATTACATTAGAAGGTCCAATACAAAATAAAATCTTCATCTCTACAAGAGAGATCATTTTTGGTGTATTTATAAAAGTGGGGAAACTTTCGAATGAGAAGTTTCTAAATACTAGAAGCTTCTATTCGAATTAGATGTTTCTTAATTTGAAGTAGAAACATCTATTCGGAATAGAATTTTCTTAATTCAAAAAATTTAGCCTTCACAACTAACATTCACCCATTTGAAGCTAAATTTAGCCTTTACAACTAACATTTTCCCACTTGAAGCTAAATGAAAGACTCCTGGATAACAAACTGCAATTGTAGATGATCCTTTTGCTATTGATCCTTTCCCAAGCCTGCACATCAATTCATCTATAGGCCTACCAAGATCCTACATAACTCTTGCTTGGCTCTTGGCATAATTTTTGTAAGCATATTAGTAGGGTTCTCAATTGTATGGATCTTTTACAAGTGTAGCTATCCTTACTCCAACACCTGCCTAATCCAATGATACCTTAAGTCAATGTGTTTGGTTCGTGAGTGAAAGGCTGGGTTTTTTGCCAAGTGAATGGCACTTTGACTGTCACAATATAGCACATACTTTTCTTGTTTTACTCCTAACTCTCCAAGGAATCGTTCTATCCACAACATCTCTTTGCATGCTTTAGTTGCAACTATGTATTCTACCTCTGTTGTAGAGAGAGCTACTATTTTTTGTAGCCTAGATACCCAAGACACCATTGCACCTACAAATGTATATAGAAAACCAATGGTAGACTTTCTAGTGTCCACATCTCCAGCCATATCTGCATCTGTAAATCCTTCAAGCAACATATCAGTATGACCAAAACATAAACAATAATGACTAGTACCCTTGAGGTGTCTTAACATCCATTTCATTGCTTGCCAATATTGTTTTCCTACATTGGCAAGGAACCTACTGACTAATTCTATTGAAACCATGCTCTTCTTCAACCTGCAAACCAAGTTCTCTTTACCTTTTATTTTGAAACCTTCTGGATGCTCCATATAAATTTCCTCTTCCAATTCTCCATGAAGGAAGGAAGTCTTTACATCTAACTGTTCACATTCCAAATCTAGAGCAGCAACAAGACCAAGAATAATTTTCTAATGGATGACATTTTAACAACAGGTGAAAAAATTTCATTGAAGTCAATACCTTCTTTCTAAGCAAATCCCTTCACCACTAGCCTTGCTTTGTATCTCTTCTTCTCATCACCCTCATGTTTGATCTTGTACACTCATTTGTTTTGTAGGGCTTTTCTTCCTCTTGGAAGCTTTACCAACTCCCAAGTTCTATTTTCCAGCAAAGAGTCCATTTCATCCTCCGTTTATTTCCTCCATTCTTTCCTATGTTCATCTTTACAAGCTTCCTAAAAACAACTAGGTTCACCTTCACCAGTTAATAAAATATAATCAGAGGGAGGATATCTTTGTGAAGACTTATGAGGCCTAGCTGATTTGTGAACCAACTATGGTACAATATTTTCAGGTTGAATCTCTTGTAAGGGCTCTTTCATGGTTTTGCTTCTTATTGTTCCTCATTTCCATTATGTTGTAATGGCTGGTCATTATTTCTAGCAGTGGCTTCTTGTAATGGTGGTATATTTTCTTGTTGCTCCTCTTGTTGTCCTTTAATTTCAACAAATTTCTACATCTCCACACTTTTGTCAATATTTTTAAACATTTTTCCTTCATTAAAAATAACATCCCTACTTCTAATAATTCTTCTCTTTAGAGGATCCCACAACTAATAACCTAGCTTATTGTCAACGTATCCTAAGAAAATACATTTCAATGATTTTTCATCCAGCTTGGACCTCTGTTCTTTAGGAATGTGCACATAAGCTTCACAACCAAAAAATTTCAAATGGGAATAATATAAATCGTTACTGGTCCATATATTTTCGGGAATGCCTCCATTTAGTGAAGTCGTGGGAGAGTGGTTTATTAAGTAACAAGCAGTTTAGACAACCTCTGCCCAAAAATGTTTAGGAAAACTAGAATATGAAAACATACTTCTCACCTTCTCCATTATTGTCTGATTCATTCTCTTAGTTGTTCCATTTTGTTGTGGAGTGAGAGGAACTATTTTTACATGCTTTATCCCATGTTTACTAGAATATTCTTTGAAGGATTTGGACCAACACTCCCCACCATTATTTGTTCTAATACATCTCAATAGTTTGTTAGTTTCCCTTTCAATAGCCATATGAATTTTTTGAAAAACATCTAAAACTTGATCCTTGCTCTTAATAGGGAAAGCCCACACCTTTTTCAATGCATCGTCAATAAAAGTAACAAAATAAGAAGCCCCTCCTAGTGATTTTATATTAATTAGGCCACAAACATTAGAATGCACCAAATATAATATTTTTGTATTCCTTTTTGAATTATTCCTTAAAAATGACACTCTTTTTTGTCTACTCATAATACAATGTTTACAAAATTTAAAATTTGTACCTTTTATTCCAGGAAAAAGTTTTTACTCAACAAGTATTTTCAAGCCTCTTTCTATCTTGTGCCCAAGTCTTTTGTGCCACAAATTTGTTGTAGGATCCTTTGCAACAATAGCAATATCCGAATTCTGTAGCTTCAATTTTAATGTGTAAAGAGTGCCTATTTTCTACCCCTTTGCAACAACTAGCAAGCCTTTTTACAATTTTCGAACATCCCTTGCCAAATACTATATGACAGCCTTCATCGTCTTGCTTTCCAGCTAAAACTAAATTCATCCCAAGCTCTATTACATGCCTAACCTATTTAAGCAATAAAATACAACCATATTCATTTTTTATTAAAACATCTCCCACTCCCTCAATACTACAAAAATTATTATTACCCAAGCGAACCTTAACCAAATTACCAGATTTATAAGAAATAAAATTTTCTTTGCTTGGGGTAGCATGGTAGGAGGCTCCATAATCTAAAATCCAATCAATATCATGATTAGAAGTACAAAGGAATGCATCCTCATATGAAACAATAATTAAGACCTCACCATTTGACGCAATAAGAGTAGTTTCTTCATTTGCACTAGTTGATTTTTGTTCCTTTTGTTCTCGCTTCCAGACTCAACATTCTCTTTTCATGTGTCCCAGTTTTCCACAATGATAGCAGGTGAGTCTTCCTCTTGACTTTGAATGCCCTTGTCGGTTCTGATCAAATTTTCTGCTGCGATCAGCTAGGGTTAAGGCTTCTCCTCCTTGTTTTTTGTCATTGATTTGCATCGCAACTCCTCATTCATTAAAATATTACTGATGTCATCAAACTTTAGAGTTCCTCTAGTGCCAAAATGATAGCAGGTGAGTCTTCCTCTTCTTGATTTCAATCTGCCTCTTAACTTTGAACGCCCTTGTCGATTTTGATCAAATTTTTTGCTGTGATCAGCTAGGGTTAAGGCTTCTCCTCCCTGGTTTTTTGTCATTGATTTGCGTCGCAACTCCTCATTCATTAAACTATTACTGATGTCATCAAACTTTATAGTTCCTCCAGTGCCAAAATACTAATAGCTACGATTAGGTTCTCCTATCTATCCGACATTGAAAACACTAATAAGATGGCTCTAATCTCATCATCCAAAGTGATTTTAATAGAGGTGATCTAACTAGTAATTATGTTGAACTCATTTAAATGTTCCGCTACTGAAGCACCCTCCTTCATCTTGAGATTGTATAATTTTTCATCAGAAAAACTTTATTTTACGTTGTGTTCTTCTCATATAGATCATGAAGCTTTTTCCATAGTTTTGCTCCTATCTTCTCTTCGGAAACATTAAAATACACATTCTTAGCCAGATGTTGATGGATGGTGGAAATCACCTTTCTATCCAGCTTTTTCCAATCTTCATTTGTCATCGATGTGGGTTTCTTTGCTATTCCTTTGATCGAAAAAA
Organism: Sequoia sempervirens; assembly: GCA_007258455.2. Classification (NCBI taxonomy): domain Eukaryota; kingdom Viridiplantae; phylum Streptophyta; class Pinopsida; order Cupressales; family Cupressaceae; genus Sequoia; species Sequoia sempervirens. The sequence goes on along the minus strand of VDFB02000002.1, from coordinate 75,305,008 downwards.
TACCGATCCTTCAGAATTAGTATATCCTCCATTTGGGATTTCCATAGGGAAAAATTATCCCCGTTTAACTTCTCCATATCACTCGTTGTGGCCTCCATGCTACTCAACGAAAAAAAAACCTACATACACCAAATCTTCTAGCAATCTGGCGCTTTGATACCAGTTGTTATGAAATTTAAACGAAAGTATGTATGATGAAAACAACAATAAAATAAACACAATAAAAAAAAATAGATAGCAAAATAAGAACAGTGCAAATAACACAAAGATTACGTGAAAACCTCCAATGTGGAGGAAAAACCACAGGGAAAGGATTAATAATTTTTATTGCAACAATAAATCATTACATTAGAAGCTCCAATACAAAATAAAATCTTCACCTCTACAGGAGAGATCATTTTTAATGTATTTATAAAAGCGAGGAAACTTTCGAAAGAGAAGTTTCTAAATACTAGAAGCTTCTATTCGAATTAGATGTTTCTTAATTTGAAGTAGAAACATCTATTCAGAATAGAAGTTTCTTAATTCAAAAAATTTAGCCTTCACAACTAATAGAATTTGATACAAATTATTTATCATTTAGAATTTGGTCTCGTCTTTTGACCTGTGGTACTTTATATATGCTATTCCTCCTCTGGGTAGATATTTTTTCACGTGAAACATAAAGATCTAATTATTGCTTAGCTGTGGTATTGAAAATCTCCATAAACCCTTTTATAAGTGGAGTGAAATTGAAACTATTTTAGAAATTGCAATTATACCAAGTGTTTCTGAATGTTTCAAAATTTCAAGAAGCTTCAATGGCATTCGGTGGAACAATTTTCACTTTTAAATCTTCAAATAAGTAAATTGTATTTAGGCTTTCTCTAATATGTTATTTGTCACTAAAATTTTGATGCTTTAGTAGGAATTTGACTATCTTGCAGAAACCTATAAACTTTGTTAATAAATACCTTATTGATCTAGCTATTAGATTAGTTATAGCCAAACCACAAAAAATAATTAGCTGATTCTCCTCATTCTATAGAAGCTAATGCAATGGAAATAAGTAACATGTTAGCAGACAAGTATGGCCAAATTATTTGAAGAGATATTTAGCTAAATTGCTCTCACCTTTCAGTATTTTGATTATAAGACAATCACAACAGAGAACTACAGAGAAGGGAGATCAATAAAGTTCACAAGTTGGCCTAATGGTGGATAACTTGTACTCTTGAGAGAGAGGTCACAAGTTCAAATCTTGTAGGGGGTAAGCTATGTACACATCGTATTGTGGAGCACGAGTTAGGTGCCTCCCTCATATTGGGAGTATGAGGAGTCCCATATATTGTAAGCTATCTATAGACCCAAAAACAAACCGCCTAGTATCATGGACTATAAAAGGACCTTTCCTTTCCTTTCCTATAAAGTGGAGATTGTATTGGAGTTTTGCAGTAGAAGAATCTTTTGAGGGAATTGTAATTCGTAGAAGAAAATCTAAGTATGTGAAATCATATTAAATTATATAGGGATGGCATCAATCTTTGCAGACCACAATTTTTTTCCTAATCAAAATATTTGTCAAATGTTAGCGAGCAGTTATTTTTATTATTTTAAAGCAATGCATTTCTCTCACTTATAAGCATCCATATTTTTGAATGGAATGTAGGTCTGCCCAAAAGGCATATTTCATCCATCTCCATAAACGTTCTATAATGTCATTCTATTTTGAGCTTTCTCCAAAGTTAAATAAAAATTTGTTTTGGTTTGTTTTGTGGAGTTTAAGCCTCATAATGTCTTATGGCATTGGAATACTAGAATGAACTTTGGCCTACCCTCTTGAACATATCACTTTCAAGGGTACGTCTAACTTGCTTTGAGTTGAGTGTTAGATGCTTCAAGGAATGAGAGTGGTTGCTAGAGGGTTCAACAAACTGTGTGGAGTAGTAGAGATCTAAATAGGTGTTGGGATTGGGTTTCATATACCTTGCTATTTGTAATGTTGATATTTATTTATTTTGTATTATTTATTTATCTTCATTTGATGTGGCATTGCTAACCACATGTAATATGTATTATGACATGTGTAAGAGAATTAAAAGATTAATTAATTGAGTCCATTGGATATGCAATATTCTAAGAATTGGTTGGGATTTAAACAAAATTCCTACCTTAGGCCTAACAATTAAAAAAATCATGGAAGCAGACTTTGGGATCCTAGGATAATCAATGCTTGAGGTATTAGGAAGCTAGAAAGCTTGAACATTAATAAAAACTAGTCAATACAAAGGTAAAATGATTTAGGAAAGTTAATCTTTGTAAAACATGTTATTAATTATTTCAACATTGTGTGCTTAAAGGGTTAGGGAGAGGAGATAAAAAAATACCCTCCCTAACACACTAGAGAAAAAGTGAAAAGGGGAAACCTAAGTTTTTGAACCCCAAAAAGAGTAAACAATGTAAAACATTATAGTATAGAAGTTGGGAATACCACATAACCCATACCAAAAAGCAACTAAAGATGAGATGACCTAAACCATTGAACTTGAAAAGACTATGAAGTAATTGTTAGGAATTGGGTATTAGGGATACTCCTTAGCTTCTACCAAGCACAAGAGTAAGAAGAAATCTAAACTTGCAAACCTTAAAATGAAAAGTCCAAAATTGTTGGGGATTGAGGATTAGGGGTATCTAACTAGAGCTTAGAAGAGAAGAATAAGGTGATCTCTACAAGATCAAGTTCTCTAGGTGAGACAAAGCATATGATTAGAAAAATGGAGTGTCAAATAATATTATCATCAATCAATTCAACAATACACTCCATGATGCTTCAAACCCAAAAGGTAGCTAGAAAGGATGTTAGACACACACCCTGTAAGTTCAATCTTGATGAGGTCATGAGCTTGTGTGGCCTTGATATCAATGAAAAGGTGGTAGAAAACTTGTCAATTTTGTTGGAATTGATTGTCATTCATGTCAAAAGAGTATGAGAGATTGTTAGAATATTGTCATTGACATCAAAGGTGAGAAGAGAACTTTGTCAATAGAAGAAATTGTATGATGGACAAAGGCCAAAGGTTGGTAATTGATGCTTGAAAACCACGTAAAATTAGATTGAGAAGAGTGGATATAAGATGAAGTGTGTGAGTGGAGCAACAAAAGATATATCAATAATGAAATGAATCATACATCAATAATGAAGTAAATCAAATTCAATAAAGGATTGAATCAAATATCAATAATGGAATGAATATAATATATATTATGAAGCACTTCTTACATGATAAAATAAATAAATTAAATAAATAAAGTTTAGTTTTTACCAAGAGTTGTGTCTCATAATGAGAAAATATATATAGGATAAGTCATTCCATGAGATGTTATGTGCGGGAAAGTTTTATCATTCAAGAGTGAGTGAGGAATGAAAAAGGGAGGAAGATTTTATCATTCAAAGACGAAGTGTGCAAATTAGAATATGTAGCATGAGGTAAATAAGAGGAATATACAGAATGAAGTGAATTCATATTATTAATTGAAGATCTAGTTAAGAATAGTCAAGAGACATGTCAAAGAGCTATGACCATTGAAGAAAAATAAAATAATAGATCATTCAAAGGCAACTATTAAGGAGAAATAAAAATGAGAAAGAAAAAATATTAAAAGACATCAGGGCATGTGTAGGATCATCATGGAAAAAACAGGCCCTTAAGTGGCAAAAAATTCAAAAATATCAGAGTTAGGCAACTTGACGTAAAAATTTGAATAAGTTATCTATATTATTTCAAAAATGTGTAAGAATAGAATTTGTATAAAATTTAATGTAGTTTCTAAACTACTAGGTTTATTTTTAAAAAAAGAAAATCTATTTGGTTAAAATTAGAAATTTCAATGCAGAGTACTTAAATTTGGGAAATAAGTAAGTTGTCTGACCACCCTAACTAGAATAAAATGATAATATTTTTTTATAAGATTTTAGATATAGGTAGAGGACTCATGTCTCAATGTGATGCATATTTTTTTGTAATTTTTTTCCAAGTAAATAATTAATTATGAATTTTTTATTACAACTTTTAAAAAATATAAAACTCGTATGTCTCACCACCTTAACTTGGCCAAAACTTCATGAAATTCAATTTTTCTTTTTTTAATCCTATAGTATGCAAAGCATAGAATATGATGCATGTTTCAGATTCAAAAAATGTGACACCGTTTGAAAGCTGTAGATGTTTTTCAATCAACCTATCAATTAGGACTTTAGTCGTAATTCAAATAGAAAATAAATAATAATTAATTATTAGATTCAAAATAAAAAATAATTTATATTGGTGGAAATCTAAGAATCTCCTTTAAAAACCCTTTTCATTTCATCAATTTTAGGTAAAAAAAAAGTCATCAGCCACATACCCTATATACCCATCATATTACCACTTTTTGGCCCATCATGATCTTGCACTTACCCATCAATTAGTCTTAAAAAAAAAGATGTCCTTTTAAATAGTTCCTATTTTCAAAGAGATGCAATTGTTGTTACACCCCGTGTGTTATTACCTATTTAATATTACCTAGTTTGGTAAGTTGCTTTAATAAATGTGAATGTGTTTTACACATATATGCATTCTGATGGAAATATGATGAATGAATGTTTGATTCTATTTAATTTTTTATGATGATTTTGTATATAAAATAAATGTGATGCATATGAATGTATTGATTTGGATAACTATTGTTATGATGTACTAAGCTGGATGCAAAAATAGGTTCAAACCTCTGGAAGAGAGTGGAAGTATCGCTCAGAAGAAGAACTTGGTATGGTAACCTCTAATTCAACCTTACTGAACATTCACACACTCACGCCCTAGTTGGTCTAAGTTGGGTCAAGTTAGTTCAGGTAGATGGTAAGTGATCTTCAGTTTAGTTGTGAATGTTTATATTGATTTGTGAACTTTTATGAATGTTTGGAATGATGAATGTGATGAAGTCTTGATGTTAAGTGAAAGTCCTTCCTTTTATGTTTATTGTTATGTCAATGAGATATATGCATAAAATGTATATATATATATGTATATATGTACATATCTATGGTAAACTCATACATGTGAGTGAATATGTACATGAGTATACGTAGGTAGTGGTACCTAGCAAAGCTCATGGATGGATTACTCATATGCATGGGAATACCGATTGGACTAAAGTGACATATATATCTATCTATCTATATATATAAATGATATTTGTATATATATATATTAATATATATGAATAAATAAATTAGCTTCATATATATTAATATATATTTATATATATAATAGTATATATATAAATATATATACGTAATATCATTTGATATATATATATATATGCTTGATAATCGATAATTAATTTATTGTTTAAACCTCATGAAATAAGTATATATATATTATAAAATTCATTTGAGATAATCTCTAATTGCTATTCTTAAGTGAAGTGCTTGAATGAATAAGGCGCATATGAAATACATGGCGCAACCCTTAAAGGAATAGTAAACTAGCGCATAAAGTAATGTTAGACCAAGTCAACCAATGTATGAGGAACATATGAGTTTATTTGCTGTTGTGTATACATTTGAATGAGAAGTTAATATAATTTAAAATCCATAAGAAACATTCAACCCACACTATTATCATGGGATGCCAACATATGAATGTGGTACTAATCTGTAAGTGAATGGGATGCAAAAGAAGTCTGCAAAATATGCATAAGTTTGTTAATAGCCTTGAGATTTAGTCAAGAGTAAACTTGGCAGAATTATGTGAAAGAATTCGATTTAGGAAACTTGTTTGTGAGCTTGTTGTTCATTTGACTCAGTAAGAGAGTCTTGATGTCCCTTATAATAAGTTGACTCGGCCATTCAAATGGAAGAGGACTGTTATGTGTTGCACACTTGTAAGTTAGTTTGATGAATTGTTGCATGAGGATATAAAGGTGCAAAAACATTAACTTGTTTGTAGCCTTTGGTTGCTCACAAATTAGTATAAATTGAGGTGTTCATTCTACCAATTGCTACACATATCAATCTAATTTCCTCATGTTATTCTGCTACAATTTATGTGCAAAGTGAGTTGAGAGTTGTTTTGTTGTTTTACATTGGTTTTGTTGAGAGAATTAGCAAGAAGCTAATAGAGGAATTTGGGTTATTCTTTGAGGAAATTGCAAGCAAGCTTGAGACATTAAGCTAGGAGAGAGGAATAATCGGTTGGAGCTTTAAACATGCATGCTAATTTCTACTCCTTTGTTATTATGTTGCCATGTTGGAAAGATTGTCTTATATGTGTATTATGATGCTTACATATCTTTTGAATATTCCTTGATTGATTTTTGTATTGGGAAACCTTTCTTTTGGGTTCATATGCGTATGCATATATATATATATATACTATAATGGGTCCTATATGATTGTATATTATTTATTCTATACATAGAATGTCAATACTATACGTATTATGACAACACTCTAGGTGCATAGCATAAGATAGAGTTTTTTGAGATACTTTGTAACAATGTTAGTTTAATATGAGTTAATTGGAAGGTTATTCTGGGGGTTAGGAAAATCCACGAGAAAAGGAGTAACCTAGAATAGAATACTAATGGTCATATACAAATCAAGAAATTGTAGTGGTGAATATAGATGACTCTCACTCGAAGTTCTAGGTGTTGAATCTTTAGCCAAAGTAGTGTAGGTAGCCATTGTCTAGACTGTCAATCCATTGTGATCCATGTACATACTATGCTAAGAATATAATAGAAATAGAGGTAGACTTTATGGTAATATCTAGATATGTAGGAAACATCACTATGCTCAGGAAAGACTATATGAAGGATGAGGTGACTATACCAATCTCTTTGTCGAATGGAGGGCCATCTTACCAAGTTTGGTAGATGTGTAGGGGACTACAGTAAGTTCATGGTTGGTGGAAAAATGCTTGAGTGATGCCTCTCCTCATATAGTTGGTGGCCAAGATTTGGGAGAAGGACATTCTAGACCATTTGTATTTCTAGTTCATGTAAGCTAGTTCATGTATGTAATCATGTGTCCATCTATATGGAAATTGTAAAAGTGAAATGCTATCTTGAATATATTTATGTAAAGTTAAATCATAATTATATTATTGAAATGATTCTTTGATTATGTAATGAAAAATTTGGAAAGGTTATGCTTCAAATGATGCATTTATTATTGAATAGAAAAGGAAATTTTTATTTCTCATTATATTAGATGCATGTACAATTTACTTGTGGGTAAAACTTAGTAAAATTACTAGGTAGAACAATGGGCATGTTACAACTGTCTAGAGAGAAGTGTGTGGAGGATAAAAATATATATTATTGTGGGTATGTGTGAAAAGGAAACAATTATTATTTAAGAAGTCATGACTATTTGGAGCGTCATTAACTTTGAAAGGATCTATCTCTTCATAGAAATATGAGATATAAAAGGGAATAAAAATTATGTGAGAAGTGTGAAATAGATGTAATATCATACAAGCAGTTGTGAAGAAAGGAAGTGTGTGACACAAAGATATATCATTCAAAAACAAGAAGATTTAAGAAGAAGAATATATGCAGATTTGTGTATGAATATTTAAGAAAGAAAATATATGTAGATTTGTGAGTGAAGATTTTGAGGAGAATATAAAAGATCATTAAAGGCTATTTGTAAAGAAGATTTATTCTCATTAGTAGATTATAATATCATATGCTACAAATGCAACAATTATGGGAATAAAGCAATATTTTTTAGAAGTTATCTTATAGAACCTAAACCAAGCAAGAATAAGGAAACCATGGGTAAGCAAAGGAAAGAACCAACTAAAGTTTGGAAGACGAAGAAAGAGAAAGAGAAGGAGAAATCTATACTTGTGCAAACCACATTTTGTGCAAAAGAGGTATCACTAAGTTCATGAGAAGTACAAATTTAGGGAGAGTTAATCATTGCATCATATTTTAGCTCCATGGAAAAGAAAATTTAGAGATAGATCAATTGATGAAGATTATTTGGGAGGGTTATAGGAAAAAGAGAATGATGCCATTGATGTCAAAAGAATGAAATTCTTGAATTTAATAGCCACAGATTGATAAGAGTTGATGTGTAGAGAATAATGAGCTAGCTAAACAAACTCCCAAATTTTTAAATTTAAAAAGATAATCCGAATTAGTTTTGGATAGCTATAGAGAAAATATGTCACCCAAGCAATATTAAAACAAAGGATAGTTTAGTGGAGAAAGGGGGAGCATAAGAGAATCTTTTGTTAGTGTGAAGAGGTATTACCAAACTAGTTAGCTTTTATCCTACTTAGTATATTCCTATTCACACTAGACTTAAGCTCACATGGAGGTTATCTACACTTTTGTCTCACTCATGTAGATTCTCCAGGTGTCTCAACACTTGTCCATAGATTCCTACACTTGTTTCATAATTGGAAGGGTAACTTCAGAGTTTGAATCCTACCTTCTCACCTCTTCTTGCTTTCCTTTATAAACAAGGCTCATTTGCACATTATAACACATTACATTCTTATGATGTTTTCTTATTTTGCATATGTTCATTTGTGGATTGTTTTGAGTTTGCAAGAAAATCTTGGCTATTTGAACATGGTATTAAAGAAAGCTTACAAATCCTATCCTTTTCTCTCTTAAATTTGTGAGGGTCATGGACATCAACTCTTAAATGGTGCCTCTTGGAGAAAAACATGTCACTATTGCACTTAAAAGGGTCGAGAGATGAATTTTCATATGTAACACTTGTATTTTTAGTGATGAATGAATTTTGGAGGTTTTGGAGGCCCATCCATGGACGAATATACAAAAATTTGCATGGATCTATGTGCTCATAAAAATACAGTACTATATTATACCAACAAGTTGCATTGACCTCTGTGCCTTGATTTATGTGCATTAATCTTGAAATACGTGTTATCTTGGCCTCTACGGAATAATTTTTTTATTTTTTTATGTAGAAAAGTATAGGCATGTGCAAGGATGATGTCAGTAGTCAACCTACACAATTCCTTGTTGACATCATCACTAGAAATCAAAACCACTTGCTTCCCTTTTGGGTGGTTTTTTAGCTTTCTAAGGGTGGTTTTCAACTTTCTAGGTGATTTTGGGAAAAATAAAAAGTAGTTTTGGAATATATTTTGGCCATAAGGAATATTCTAGTGGAATTTTGGAATATTCCACTATTGGCATCATCATGACGTCCTCATGATGTCATCACTTTTCATCCTCAAGTTTTCCCCTTCATTGTTGGTCTATTTTAATTTTTGGCTCAACTTTAGGAGCCTCGTTCTTAGACATATAATGTCTTTTTGAGTGATATTTTTTCATTTTGTGTATATTTTAATCCTCTATTCAGTAGTATGATTTGTTTTACAGTATGGTCTATGGATTTTTCTAAAAAAATAGATTTTCAAAACACCCTACATAGTCTTCATTTTTGGAACTTTAGAGGGCTCATTTGGGCTCATACAAACTCCTTTTTGGGTCTTATTTTTTGAACTTGTATTATTTTTTGAGCTCTACACAATAGTGTTGTTAATTTTTCATGAATGTGTTTCAGAATTTTAAATTATGAGCATGTTTTTTTTTAGGTTTTGTACATCAAATCCACTTTGTGGAATCTACAATGCACTAAAATAAAGTGCAATATCACTGTATCATTTTAGGTGGGCTCATGATTTGAATAATGGGGGTTTTAATTTTCCATTTTTTCATTTTCTTAAGGTTTGAAAGACATACTTGATATATGTCTTCATTTTCGACCTCATGACAAAATTGTAGGAAATAAAAACAAAAAATAAGTCTATAAATGTACTCATAAAAGTGCCACAACAATTGAATGTGTGTTCCTTAGGGAGGGAATTTTGCACTTACATTGAATTATAAAGTGTAATGGGGGGTTTTGTAGTGCTTTGATTTTCCCTCACAATAATGGATCTTTGTGATTTTCACTTCATGCGTGTATTCCTTGATGCACACCCATTTTTAGTTTCTTGTACATTTTTTTGGACTTGATACTGGGTCTATATTCTTGTGCACACTTTTGTGCCCAATTTCAGTTGGTCTTCCTATATCTCTTCCTCATCAACATTAAGGGGGGAATTATAATAGTGTTATACTAATGCTTCCTTGGTTTCAATGGAGTAATGGAGGAACCTTCTACTTTTTGAGGGGTCTCATAGACCTTCTATCTTTATCTCTCCTATGGGGATTATTCCAGTGGATCATATTTTTTGATATTATAGTACTTATGTGGAGCATTGTGATGCACATTTTAGTAGTGTACTACATGTCACTCATGCGTTTGTTGATTGTACTCTAGAATCATAGTACTATCTATATCTTCAACTTAACAAAGTTTGATTGCCTTTGTGCCATTTGTGTATTCATAGTTGAGTAGTGTTCTATATATTCACTCATGTAGTGTTTTGTATCTCTTATCTTGATCTACATTTCTTGGGGGTTCATTGATTCTAGCATACACCATTTCATCTTTGGTAGAGTTTACAATTTCAACATGTCTTAGGAGTCTTCATCATCATGTTCTCATCTGTAATGGAGTGAATTTTCACCCCTTTAAAATTCCCCATTTACACTGCTTACCTTAGAAAAATTAAACTTGACGATGTTTTTCCACCTCATTCATTCCGCTTCCACCCAGTTGGTGGCTGTCTATAGTGTTGCCAGGGGAATTTTTGTCGGGGACGCTAGCATGACACACAAACATTTGTGCGGCACGTTGTCATCTTGACAAGATTCCCGCCTCTAGAATCTACATAAGTGTTACACTTCTCCATTGGCGATGAAGTGTAACGCCCTTGTGCCCTTGACCGACCTTGAATAGCTCTTTTGGGATTCTATTCATCCTAAAAAGACTATCTTCTCAATTCATTCAATCTTCTACACACTTCTTCAATCTCACTTCACGTTTCTACATACTTCTTGAGAATTTCACAAAACTTTCTCCATTGTTGAAGCTCCAAGGTGATACTCTATTGGTTTTCACTCTCGTTGCAAAAAATGGTGGTCTCTACTAACTTGCGAGCTCGCATCTCCCTTCACGTGCTTGAGGGCATCTTGTTGGGGAGGTGATATCTATTCTACTTAGCATAGTTATTTTGTTTACATAGCATATCATTGTTAGCATTGCTTGGTATTCTTCCATTTCAATACTTTCTTTGTCACCTTTTCTATATTGTGGCTATTTTGGCTATTTGTGGAGGTGGGGACACCAAAATCAGGGTTTGACTGCAACAAGCCCTGAAACAACACCAAAAATTTTCCCCATTCTATTGTGTGTAGGTGTTCGTGATCATGTGGAGCTTGCAAGAGGTTGGACTGACTGTATGTTTGGTTTCTACCACCTTTATTTTCATCAACTTCCAACTTTTAAGTAAAAGTGTTATTCTTGTCATTTCAATATTTTAGCTCTTTCATGTTTTCTATTATCACATAAAACTGCTCCTATCATGTAGTTAGTGAGTTTTCTATTAGTGTTGATTGTCCTTCATACTTTCTATCCATACGGATTCTAGTACACCGTGTTTTTGTCCGTCTTCTACACTAGAGTCCTCTGGCAAAGAGTTTCCTAGGTTACAATCTTGACTTGGGAATTCACTCACCTGATTCCCTAAACCTCACCAGTTGACAAAAGGATAGTGGAAAGTCAATTTCCCTTCCTTTTCACCCTCTTGAAACATCAAATCTACTCTATAAATTCCTTTAGCATGAGGTAGATCAAGGTAGTTGATTGTTCTAGACCCTCTTGTGACCTGGGGTCCTGAGCACTCGGTCCCCCTTATCTATATTTTGGTGAAACACATATGCACCTTGTAGTATCCATTTCTTTATGTTGAGACTCTTCCTCTCATATCCATGTAGGTTCTAGGCTTGCGTATTGTGACGCTTTATGAGCTTCACAACGAATTCCACTACCTCCGAGCACATAGTTATAAGGAGTGTGTGACACGTAGAGATGGAATTTATGAGGATCACTTCAGCTCTTGCCTCCCAGGAGATGGTGTCGGGTGTAGAAACAAGTTTCTTTGATGAAACCACTCGTGCTCCTACTCCTCCTATCTCCCCTTTAGTTGCACCTCTGGATGAGAATGAAGTCGTCCCTATTCCTATAGAGCACCTCATGGCTCTAGATAGGAGGATTTTGGATCTTACAAATCACTTAGGGAGAGATCAAAGTATGGCTAGGCCCACTAGGGTTTTTAATGAGATCAAATATATGCTAGACATAGATTGGACATGCATAGAGTTTCTCTGTGGCCTTACCAATTTAGTGGAAGCATATGTACCCTCTTACAACCATAGATTGAGTATTACTCAATTTCATAAGCATGACACTTATGAAAGAAAAAATAGTGTCTCGATGCCCGTGACATCGGTAGACATGGCTGAAACAATCTCTTATGTCTCTATTCTTGATCTGCCTCCTAATGTCAAAGCAAGTAGTATACCCCTTAGATTCAATGTTCTTCCTCTCAGGGGAAGCTTTGTTCTTGGCAACATGATTTATAGTGGAATGGAGGTTGGTAGTCCTTGTATGTTTGGTGGTTCTGGCGGTGGCTACAATGGTGCTCATAGTGGTGGTTCCACTAGTCTTATGTCTTCATCTAACCCTGTTCTGAATGCCTTGCTGCAAAACATGGGTAAAATGCATAACCAACTCATGAGCCTGTCCCAAGTCTTTGCCCAACCTATCTTTCAACCTTTCTTCTAACATAGTCCCTTGTCAGTAACAATATTAAATACTCCATTCCCTCAAGGGATGGAAATTCCTAAGTTTGAGAAATAGGGTGGTAAAGGAGACCCTCAAACACACGCATAAGCTTTCAATGAGATGTGTACAAAATTATTTCACCACGATCCTCTGGTGGCCAAACTCTTTCCTTGATCTCTCAAGGATACAACACTAGAGTGGTACTATTCCTTTCCTAAAATTTTTATATTCTCATTCGATCAATTGGTTAATCAGTTTCTCCGGTAGTTCTAGGTTAACATCGGGCCAAAGATGACCTCATATCTCATCTGATGTAAGCAGGGAGAGCATGAGAAGATCACTAATTTCATTGCTTGATGCCAAGTGCTCTTTTATCAAATCGCATACCCACTACCTGACTCTGACATGCAAAGGGTGTTCATAAGCAATCTGTAGCGACCTTGGTAGGAGAAATTTTCCTTGAAGTATCCTTATTTCGCACATCTATGCCCAACATTGTGGGAGTATCAACAAATGATTTTTCAGTTTGGGGGATCTTCCTCACACTCCCATCTCGAAGGAAGATCTGTTGTATCAATTTTAGGAAAAGGAAAATATGTTGTGAATGTAGTCATCGTGTCTAATGACAGAGGCCTCAAACGCAACAGATAGCTCACTAAATTATCTGAATCTTATTCTTCTATTCTGTAAAAGCTATTGAAGGATAAGATTATAACATTAGAAGATCCTAGACCTCTGAGAGAGCCTTATCCAGACTGGTATGATGGAAACATGTTTTTCCAATGCCATCATGTCCACAAGTATGATATTGAATGTTGTATGCACCTGCATTGTGAGATACATGATCACATCGATGATGGTACCATCCACCTCAATAGTAAAAAGCAGAATGCAAACAAGTCTATGGCTAAGGTGAATAGTGAATTGAAAATCTACATGCATCCATTTTCATCAAATATAATTACATTTGGAAAACCAGTCACAAATCTACTTGTAGAAGAAGGAAGGGGAACCAACAACTCCCACTTCGACATCTTCTACTGTTTCCTCCTCTTTCTCCCTTTTTGCTTCAGTTCCCTCTGCCTCAATCTTACTTTTTGCTCCCCCTGTGAGCATGAATGATCCTCAACCCAAAAGGGTGCAAGTATTCATTACTCCTTCGACTGAGCCTCCTCTTCTGATGTCCCTTTCGAACATCCCACATTTTTCAAAACCCATGGACATGCCAAATACCTCGGTGGTGTCCGTTGCGGTTTTCTCCTTTTTCTCCTCACCTTATGCTTCATCCATGGGGATCTCACATCCTTCGATGAAGTGAAAGATGGAGTACAACCTTGCTTGCAATGGGGGTTGGAATAAAGGTTCGATTTCTTCGAAGGGTGGTTCTACATTGGCTTGAACCATCCTAGTGACAAAGGTAGCCCTGGCATCCCCGAAGTTTGTCATTACTCTTGAGTATTTCAGTGCTCGGCTAGCAGTGGATCTCAGGTGCCTCCTTCACTGCCTACTGAGTTGACACATGGTACTCCTGTAAAGTGCATTTTCAAATATGTAGATGATGTCTTGGCTCTATCAATGATTTTTATAAGATTGATGACATTCATTTCATAGGAATTGAGTGGAGAAGACCTCGAGGGGCCTCCTTCCTTGGCTCTTGTTGTAGGAGAGTCAGAGGGTACCCCCCTTGTAGGATCGTTTGCCCTCCCCTTACAGTGATCTAGATCAGGAGAATGACAACCTCTTGGTTGATGAGGACTAGGGGGTGCCTCTTCTTTATCTATAGATTGGTTTTTGTGTGTGTGTGTGTTGTATTCCCCTGTGCTTGTCTTATGTGTTCCTAGAGGACCCTTGTCACCCTTGTAGGTGCTTGGATACATGAGTGTTTTTGTTTCGTAAAAAATATTCTATTTGTCACATCATTCTTCTATCTATTATGCTTTGATTTTTGACAATTGGGGACAATGCAAAGTGTTGGGGGCATTTAGGCCTCCCTTCCATGTTAACCCAATTTTTTATTTTTCCTTTGTTTTCGCATGCCCTTCTTCACATGGTCTGATATAGTAGGGGGTTGATGATAGTTTATTTATATATTATTTTACTTATCTATCTATATTTATGAGCATCTCTAACCCTGAAATATTAGATCCCCTTGTCTCTTGTTCGTTATGTCATTGTTTTTCCTTTCTTTTCATCTATCTATCTTCTTTTCTTGCTTCATGATGTTGTGGTGCTTATGTATTGTCCCTCCCATGTACGGAAAAATTACCATGATTACATCTCTTCATGTTCCATGAGCCATGACATCACTTTCATTCTTTCTTTTCTCTCATTAGGATGTCACGTTCCTCTGTGCTTAGAACACACCATATTAAGGGGGGTTATCATACCACTTCGATTTTCAAAATGTTTATTCGGTGGCCAACGAATCCCTTCTTGAAAATCTCTACTTTTTAAAAAATATTTGTCAAAAATTTGCATTCTTCAACATGGATCCCTAAACAAATTTTTCTTTCATCACAAATTTGTAAGATAGAATATGGACTTTCCCTTGTGAGGGAACACTCTTTTAAATTCCTTGATGAAATAAATCTTTTAGAAGGATTCCATGATTGTAGAATAATTGGCAAAAAATTATATCTCTTTTCAAAAATGTTATTTTCTTTTCAAACAGAGTGTCCCTTGAGTGGACCTCTTTTATTTTGAAGGATTCCCGAGGGATCCCTTTGAAATCTCTTCCTTCAATTGTTGACTATCTGCATGACTGTCTGCCCATCTACCTGCATGGATTTTTGATATTTAACATGTTTTTTCTATGGATTAACATGTTGCTTTTTAGGTGTGCCAGTGAAGCTTCTTTTCAATCCACCTTGCAGGACCGAGTACTTGTAAGCCCCCATTAGACTTTGCAAAGCCTAGAAGTTCACATCCAGCTTCCTTTAGGACCGAGCACCTGGGGAAACCTCTTTTGCAAGTTTGAGGACCTATGAAGTGCTTACATCCCACAAGATCTCTTTGTTCAACTCTATAGTACTGAGCACTTGCAGAGTCCTTTGTTCACCTTCCGTAGGTCGATAGACCTACAACACATTTTTTCAATTCTCCTTAAGTTTGAGGACCTGTAGATCCATCTCCTCTTCCTGTACTTTTAGGTGGGTCAAATTGTGGTCTACTTCCTTGATGGTTTAGGTATTCTCTCTTTGAACTCCTTCGATCTACTTTACCTTGCATCTGGTAGTATATATGCTCACTAAAGTGGGGAAAAAATATAATGGAGTGCAGTTTCACCCCTTCTAAATTCCCCATTTACACCCCTTACCTTAGAAAAATTAAACCTGATAATGTTTTTCCACCTCATGCATTCTGCTTCTACCCACTTGGTGGCTATCTGTAGTGTTAGTGGGGGAATATTTGTCGAGGACACTAGTGCGACGTGTGGATGTCTATGTGGCACACTGCCATCCTGTTAGGATTCCTACCTCTGGAATCTATAGAGGCATTACACTTCTCCATTGGTGATGAAGCGTAACGCTCCTGTACCCTTAATTGACCTCAAACAACTCTTTTGGGCTTCTATTCATCCTAAAAAGACTATCTTCTCCATTCATTCAATATTCTACACACTTCTTCAATCTCACTTCACATTTCTAGACAATTCTTGAGAATTTCACAACACTTTCTCCATTGTTGAAGCTCGAAAGTGATACTTTTTTGGTTTTCACTCTCGTTGTTGTGACAATAGTTGTATCTACTAGCTTGCGAGCTCGTATATACCTTCACGTGCTTGAGGGAATCTCGTTGGGGAGGTGATATCCATGTTACTTAACATCATTATTTTTTTTACGTAGCATATAATTGTTAGCATTACTTGTTATTCTTCCATTTCAATACTTTCTTTATCACATTTTCTATATCGTGGCTATTCTGGCTGTCTGTGAAGGTGGGAGCATTGAAACGAGGGTTTGACTATGATAAGCCCTAAAACATCCCCACCATTTTTCCCTGTTCTATCAAGTGTGTATGTGTTCATGATTGTGTGGAGCTTGTGAGAGGCTAGACTGACTGTAATTTTGGTTTCTACCACCTTTATTTTCATTAACTTCCATCTTTTAAGTTAAAGTGTTATTATTGTCATTTCAGTATTTTAGCTCTTTCATGTTTTTTGTTATTGCATAAAATTGGACCTATCAGGTAGTTAGTGAGTGTTTTGTTTGTCTTGATTTTCCTTTGTTCTTTTTGTCCGTGTGGATGCCAGTGATCGACTGGGACATCATCGTGCCACACTATCGTCTGTCTTTTACACTGGAGTCCTTTGGGAGAGAGTTGCCTAGGTTATAGTCTTGACTTGAGAATTCACTCACCTAATTCCCTAAACCTCTCAGATTGAAAAAAGAATAGTGGTAGGTCAATTTCCCTTCCTTTTCACCCTCCTGAAATATCAAATCTACTCTAGAAAATCCTTTAGCGTGAGGTAGATCAAGGAAGTTGATTGTTCTAGACCCTCCCGTGACCTGGGGTCGTGAGCAGTTGGTCCCCCTCCTCTACACCATCTTCATGGGACATATTTTCAATAGGTCTTATCATTCTCTTTTTCTCTTTTGGAGAGGAGTTTTATTCCCATTGGGTTTTCTCCTTTTTCTCCATTTGTGAGAGATCATTATTGTACATGAGTACCTTATAAGACCTTGCTTCCTTGACTCATCTTTTCAATATTTATCTTACTCCCTAAGTATTGCTTAGTGCGAAAAGAGGTATTATCAAACTAATTAGCTTTTAGCCTACTTAGTACAGTCCTATTCACACTACACTTAAGGTCACATAGAGTTTATCTAAAAATTTGTCTCACCTCATGTAGACTCACCAAGTGTCTCAAAACTTGTTCATTGTGCCCTACTGTTGTTTCATACTTGGAGGGGTAGTTAGAGTTTGACTCCTACCTTCTCACCTCTTCTTTCTTGCCTTTATAAGCAAGTCTCATTTGTAAATTACAACACATTGTACATGTGAAGATGAATAAAGGGATAAAAGAAAAAAATATAAGATAAATGCAAATAAAGAACAATTACCTTTCCTTTTACCTTTTTACCTCATGGATTGAGCTGAAGTAGACGCACCCATGTCTACTTGATGTGCTCCTTGATGATGTTTTAGTTGGATGTAATGTGGTTTTTTATACTATCAAAATGATGTTAGGATGGAGGATTGATAGAAGAAAATTCTAACGTAAGGATATGATGAAGGGTATGTCCAGGATCATGATGGGATGGGTATGTGGCTGAAAACTATTTTTTACCCAAAATTGATGAAACAAAAAGCGTTTTTAAAGGAAATTTTCAGCTTTCCACCGATATAAATTATGCTTTACTTTGAATTTAATAAGTAATTATTATTCATTTTCTATTCAAATTACGATTGAAGTCTTGATTGATAGGCTGATTGAAAAATGTCTATAGCTTTGAAATGGTATCGCATCTTTTGAATCCAAAACATGTGTCACATTCTATGCTTCATATACTACAGGATTAAAAATAGAAAAAATGAATTTTGTGAAGTTTTGACCAAGTTAAGGTGGTCAGACATACGAGTTGTTATATTTTTTAAAAAGTTGTAATAAAAAATTCATAATTAATTATTTACTTGGAAAAAAATTATAAAAAAATATGCATCACATTGGGGCATGAGTCCTCTCCTTATATCTAAAATATTATAAAAATATATTATCATTTTATTGTGGTTAGGGTGGTCAGACAGACACCTACTTCATATTTTTTCCCTAAAATTTAAGTACTACTGCATTGAAATTTCAAATTTTCACCAAATATATATATATATATATATATATATTTTAAACAAACCTAGTAGTTTAGAAAATACATTCAATTTGATAAAATTTATATTGTTACATATTTTTGAAAGAATATAGATAACTATTCAAATTTTTACGTCAAGTTGTTTAACTCTGATTTTTCTAAATTTTTTGCCACTTAAGGGCCTGTTTTTTCCATGATGATCCTGCACATACCCTGAAGGTAGATTCTTCAAGAAAATGACAACATATGGATATTATGAATGAATATTGATTCAAAATGAGAGTAAATGCCTCAATTTATATATTTTTGATGGGTGAAATCAATGGCTAAGATGCATTAACTAAATGGAGGGTCAAGATTGAATGAGATGATGAAGGCTTAGCCAAGTGTCATAAAAGGAAAGGAGGTTTAAAAGCAAGGTGTGCTCACACATGTGTGAGAACAAATTGGTGAGAACATGAAAGAGACATGTATATGACATGTGTAAGAGGTAGGGTGGCCTCACATGTATGAGAGATATTCTCACACATTTATGAGAAAGGGGTAGGATAGGTAGGTTAGGAAACTTATCACATGGTGACAAGTTTAGATCTTGATCCATGTAGATTGATTGAAGGGATAAGATTGAGTGAACAAAGATTGACAGTGAGGTGGAATTAAATAATAAGAAAATAGTAGTGAAGGTTAATTAGCATAAATAAATTAATTAAGTAGGTTTTAATTAATTTATTTAGTTGGAAGGTTTGGGGGTCAAGGATAAATTTAATTAAATAAAGGTACATTTATTTAATTAAGGGTGAGATAAGGATGAATTAAATAAATAAATAAATAATAATTTATTTAGTTAGTAGATAGAATGGGATAAATTAAAGTGTGGTCAGGTATGGACATATTTAGATGTCTACATTTTCCCCCTCTTTGATATAGCATCACAAATGTAAGAAGTGTTGTATCAAAGAAGAATAAAATATAGTGGATAAAAAGGGATGAGGACTATTGGTGTGATGCCCCAATCACTAGTAAGATGAGGAAGGATGATGAGGAGATAGTGGTATGACCCCTTGAGAAGATAGGTAGGTTCAAAGAACATGGGTGTTCTCTCAAAATGGAGAGGACTAGAGGATGAAGGATAGAAAGATGATGGAACTGAGATAGATGGATAGAGAGAAATGATGTATAAGAATCATGCTGCAATAGTATAAGTAACCTAGATTTGATATTTTACTTGATGTTATGCACCAAGGTATAAGGAACCAGGGTGACAATATGCCATGTACATGACCAAAAAGGTCAAGTAAAAACATATATGCCTTATAACACATTGATATGGAAGACCATGATGCCCTTGTAGAAATAGAGTGCAAAGACCATGATAAATTCAAAAAATGTAACACACATGAGCAATAAGAAAAAATACACAACAAAATAGTATAATGCCCCTAGTAGAGCTGAAAAATAATTGATTGATTGATTGATTGATTGATGATGATGAGGATAGAAAAGTTAACCATAGGAACAATGAATACCCCAAGGATTGTGTTAACAATAAGAACAACATGTGGATTTTTTGGATTAATGATTTTCAACTGATTTTTCCATCAAAATGATGGAATGGTTTTAGTATGATGGGGTAGATTGTAAGATTGCATTTCATGGATTAGGATTAGTTACATTTGGATGGATTGAATGGGAATGCTAGATGGAGTAGATTAGAAGGATACATGGAGGATAAATGAATTAGGTAGGATAGATAGATGATAAATGGATGGGATAGGATAGGATTGGATGGTAGATAGAAAACAAATGGATTGGATAGAATAAGATTGGATGGAGGATAGGATGATTAGGATAAAGGAATGGATAGGATCCAATGAAAAGGGAAAACCAATGATTGGTAAAAGATAGAAAGATAGATGGATTGATTTGATGGGAGATAAGGGGGATTATGTGGATTGATGAAAGGTGATGGGAGATAAGAGGATGGTGGATGAAGGATAGGAGGATGGAGCTCTAAGGACTATGTTGTAAAGGAACAAGATGCCCCACACTAGAGGTAGTGCAATTATGAATGGAATATGGTAAAATATGCATGAGATGGAAGGATAGTGGATATAAATGGAAAGGAGAGTAAAAATTTCCTTGTCCAAGGCATGCATGGATATTTTCCCCTAGCTCTCTATCAAGATCAAGGCTAAAAAGAGGGGATGAAGTTGATAGGATGGGGGGGATGGAGATAGGAGAAGGGATATCAGATGGTGGATAGTAAACAATATGGATAAGGTATGAATGGAGGGAAAACATTTAGACTCCTTATCAAGATCAAATATGGGAGGGGAGGATGGATTTGGATAGGATGAGGGATATGATATAAGCTATGGATGAATGTGATGCTAATGAGGATCCTTATCCTTGTCAAGATCAAAGGTGGAAAAGGGGGATGGAATTAAATAGGATGATGGATAGGGGATTAAGGATAATGAAAAATGTGGATAGGATATGATATGGATTAATATTACCCCCGAGTAGAGTGAAAATGGATGGGGGGATTACACATGAAACCTATTTACTAGGTTTTCATCAAGGTGCGATAAGAAGTTGTTTTCAACATTGAACAAATGATTTCTCTTTACTTTTTTTAATTTTTTTTTTCTTTTTTCTTTTCTAGATATATAGAATAGAAAGATGGAGTTCAGGATGAGGATAAGGATGTGGATAAGTGGGTTTAGAAGATAGTGGATGGATTATAGGGAGATGGAGGAAGGACTCAATTGTCTAGTTTCATGGATGGAATCCCTTGAAGATGTACTACAATTGACCATGGAAATTGGAGGTATAATTATAGACATTGGTAGAATGGTGGTAATTGGGATAAAATGCATTTATGCAAGGACTTGGATTAAAGGAGGATGATGGGGGATGAATTTTTCATAATGGATGGGGGTTTGGAATACTTGTGGATGAGTGGATGGAAATGTTGGAAATATCATCATTGGTACACACCTTGAAGGGTGGTGGAGTTGTAGAGGATAAGTGGAGTTTGAATTTGGAGATTTAGATGGAGTGAATATGGATTTTGGGATATAAGGGCCCAAAATGGATTTGGAAGATGGAGGATTGTTACATGGAGGATTGGAGGACTTAGGAGTGGATGAAGCTATTGGATTAGCAAATTTAGATGCCAATTTTTATTTTTCTTTGAGATGCATTGCTTCTATGAGTAGTTTGGGAATCCACATAATTTTTGATTTGTGCTTCATAGGCCTTTGCAGCCTTTTGGATGAGATTTGAATTTTCTTTAGCATATAGTTTTGATGGGACATGGTGATCCTTGGATGTATGTGGTTTTTTTGATATATGAATTTTATATTTGGCATCCAAATTTCTTCCAAGAGCAATGTGATTGGTGGATGAAGAGGAATGAAATGGAGATTTGATGGATGGGTTTATGTAGGTAGGATGTTGGAAAGGCATCAAGTATATATGCCTTTGTTGATCTTGATTTGGGATTTGAGGTGATGGGTAAATAGTATAGTGGGATTGGGGAATAAAATTGATGGCCAGTGGAATCTAAGGACCCAAAATGGATGGAAGGGATGCATGACTTGGTTTTGGGACATAGGGACCCAAAATGGATGGAAGGGATCAAGGGTATGATTTTGGGACATATGGGCCCAAAATAGATGGAAGGGATGAAATATTTTTCTTAGGAATATAAGGACCCAAGATGGATTTGGAGGATGGTGGATATACATATTTGGACTTAAGTGGAGGGATGTGAGATTTAGGAGTACCAACATCCTTAGCTTGATAGCCAAGGCCATAAAATTAGGTTTTTCTTAGATTTGGATGGGTTCTAATATGCCTTGCTCATAGAGGCCTAAACCTTTGCCTTGATAATGCATAGTTTCAAAAATACTTTTAGCAATGAGATACTTGTTATTTTGGAAGCAAGATACAAGTTAATTTGGAGGGGGATGTGATATGGAAGGAATTATAGGTTCTTGGAGTAAACTGGATCGACTAAAAGTGGTGGAACCCATTTGATAGGTATGGGGTTGATGGGTAGCTTGGATAGGGGTAATGTGATATTGTGGAGGGTTGATTTGATCTTGACTTCAAAATGGATCATGGGATGAAGGAGGATAATAATATGGAGCAGAAAGGATGGGACCATGAGATTGGGATGAAGGGTCATTTGATTGTGACATGAAGAAGGATTGGGGGATGGTATGGAAGGGATACAATTATGGGATAGAGGAATGCTTTGATCTTGAGATATATTGCGATCATGACATAGAGAGAACACGACACTTTGATCTTGACTTGGGGATGGATCTTGTTGTGGAGTGGATGGTATTCATTGATCTTGATATGTATGGGAATCTATGTTGGCATGATTTGGATTAATGGATTTACATTGTTCATTTGGTATGGAATGGTGTAAGAGGTGATGAAGGTTGAATAGACTCTTCAACTTGGGTAGATGGAGGAATAAGAGAATAATGAGGTTTAGGGGATTGGGGTTTATATTGATGTGGAATGGATGGAGGTGGATGCATGACATGAGAAGATAGAAAAACTTCATTTTTGTATGGGGATTTAGCCACCTTTACTAATAGTCCTTGGAGAAAGTCATGGGAGACTAGGATGAGGTGGATTTGTAGGATTGGGTGATGTGGATTGCGGGGATGTGGGAGATGATAAAGTGAAATAAGAAGTGGAGTTTTCCATGGATTGATAAATTGAGGATGAGGATGAGGATCTTGAAAAGGTTTAGAGATGGGGATTTTGGATGTGGATGGGGTTGGAGGGAAATTTTGGATATATGGTTAGTTTCCCTTGTCAAAGGAAGGGAAATGATAGCAATAATAGGAGATGGATTGGGATTGGAGGGATGTAGGGAGGATGAAAGTTTAGCACCAATACTAAGGAAGTATCTAAGCATGACATGTTTTTCATTTTTGAAGTAGTTGGTGAGGATGTAATTTTTGGATGGGGATAGGTCCTTTTGATAAAAAAAACTCTTACCATCATCATAAGGATCATATTTGGGTTGGTCAACAAGACTAACCTCATCATCATCAAGGATTAGCACTTGTGGAGGTATATAAATAAGGCATGATGTTGGATTGGATTGGGATTGGTGAAAGGGGATTAAGATAGATTGGATGAGGATAAATTGGATTGGATGGGGGATTTACTAAAGCTTAGATTTTGGATTTGGTGAAGCTCAAATTTGGGATAAAAGGATGATTCGAGAGGTGGATTAGGATGTAGTTGATGTAATACTAGAGGATGAGGGTTGATTAGATTTGGAGGAGGATTTGGGTTTGAATGAGGACAAAAATTAGGATGATGGATTTAGAAATGGATTGGGAATTAAAATAATAGGACTTAAGGATGAAAATGGAGGATGAGGTTATGGGTGATTAGGGATGAGATTAGGGTTGATGGGGGTGATTAGGGATGGTATTAGGGATGATGAGGGTGATGAGGGAAGAGATTAGGGATGATAAGGGTGATTAAAGATGATTAGGGATGATGATGGTGCTTAGGGATGGGATTAGGATTGATGAGGGTGATTAAGAATGAGATTAAGGTTGATTAGAGATGGTGAGGGTTGATTTGGTTGATTATGAATGGGATTAGGGATGATTAGGATGGGATTAGTGATGATTAGGGATGATAAGGATGGGATTAGGGATGATTAGGGATGATTAGGATGTTATTAGGAATGATTAGAATGAATTATTAGGATGGCTAAGGAAGATTAAAAATAGATAGTTGGTAGCCCAAAGGGGTTTGGGACACCCACCCTAACAATAGGGGGTTGCGGGGGAACATACGTAATCCCTCACGTATAGGGGTTCAGGGGAAAATCCTTTGAAGATTTTTTTAGTAAGCTAAATGAACTATTTGAAAAGAATTAGAGATGGTTTAGGGTTTTTGGATGGTTTATTATGCAACTAGGTCTATCTAAGGTTAGTAGTGGATGAACCTAACATTTATTAGTGAAGATAATTAACATGTGGGGTCAAATGTCTAAGTTTTGAGGTGAACTAGAAGAGGTGTCAAAGCATAGTGCAAGGGCACCAAATCAACAAAGGGTTGAATTTTGGTTTGAATATGTTTTGAAAAGGTGCTAAATCATAGTGTAGAGGCTTTGAATACTCAAAGGAATTGAACTTGTTGCAGTTTGGTTTTCATTGATGTCAAAATAGAGTTGTAGTTTGGTTGTTTGGTTTCCAGATTCTCTAAGAAATGCTCTGCATTTCTTTGTTGATGGTGTCTTGCTTCTACAGTTTGGAAGATAGATTCATATTTTGTTAGGGCATGTGTGATCCAAGTTTCAAGTATTTTGGGCTACTAGAAAGGGGATTTTGAAAGTGACAGTTTGAAGTCTGTGGTGATTCTATGAATATGTTCTCAAAGTTATAAAGTTTGGCTCTACATTTCTCCACATTCATAAATATGGTTGTGTAGTTCAAAATTTAAGTTCATAAATATGTGAAGGTATTATATCCAAAGTTTCATGTCATTAATCCTTACACAGAGAAAGTTAGAAGTTACAGAGTGCAAGACTGTGTTGTTCAGTGACTAGTTTGAATGTCTATTAGCTTGCGCCAACTTGTTGCTACATGAAGTTGTGAAAGGGATGTATGAGAATGTTCCTAAATATCATGTAATTTTTTTGATCCTCCATAAGGTTTTTTCTATTTTCTCCAGAATGTGGTTCAAAATTGATGTTTTGCTCAGTTATGCTTTTGCTTAGCTGACTAAGGTATGTTGCAGTTGTGTGTCACAAGTTCAATTTTGTATGGAGTTTAAGGAGTGTTTGAAGGTGTTGTATGGGTCATTCCAAATCACCTGGGAGAAGATCAAGTAATTATTTATCATTCATGTGTATTGCCATTAATGGTGTGAGGGCCGACATGCTACAAGTTACATGTCTTCTTGCTTATGGCCGACCTATTTTGAACTTGTGAAGCATGTAGATGATGTTCATAGAAGGAAAAAGGTGTGAATATTGTTTAGCACTAGGTTAATTGTGTGTTGGAATCCACAAGATGTGTTTCTCTTCTTGGTGTTGCATGTATTCTTTTGGGTATTTCCCTTTACATGTTTCATATTATGAGTTTGATCTTTGGATGACTTGAAAATGTAATATTCTTATTGTTGTAGGCTGAAATGTAATGTAATCAATGTAATATCATGTATAAATTGTAAACCTAGTTGATCTAGGTCATGGTGTGTGTGCAACATGATGAAAATTGTATAAGTGATTGAAAGAGAAAGAGAAAAATTCTAAGTTCATGTTTGGTTTCATATTGAACATATTTTTGTGACAAAAGGGAAGTGAAGAAGGTGCTTAATTTTTTGTTGCAGGTAGTGAGCCAAAGGAAAAAATTCTTGAAGGTTGAAAGCAATGAGCCAATAAGATGCAAAGAAGACATTTGAAGATATTTATAGAAGTGACAAAGCAAAATTGCAATCATCAAAAAGAGAAGGGAAAAAGTAGAATCACAATCATCAAAAAGATTGAGCCTAATTGTTAGTTTAAGAAAATGGAAGGACTGTCAACTTGTAATCATTCATGATTTTGTAGTCAAATTAGGGAGTTGTAGGCTCCTTGGGAGTGACCCTAAAACCTCTTTTCAGGGAGTAGTAGCTTTCTTGGGTTGTATCCCTAAAACAAATTTATAACTATTATTCATTTGTGAGGCTGGATTATGACAACAACTCTCCTAACAACATTTCTCACCATGATTTTTTCCTCTGGGGTTTTCCACATACATTTGATGTTATGTTGTGTTGTGCATTGTTTCTATTTTTCATGTTTTTGCTTATGTAGTAGAGTTTGAAGATTCTTTTGTTCTAGAAGTTTTTAGATATGATAGAATACTAATTCGTCCCCCTTCTTAGTATTATAGTGTATTTTCAACAATTGGTATCAGAGCTTGGTTCCTTAGAAGAAGTCTAACAATTTGAGGAAGATCCAAGATGACATAAGAAGGGTATCACAAGGTGCCTAGGTTTTATGGAACAAATTTTTCTTTCTGGTGATTCAAAATGGAATCCTATCTGTCCTCTTTAGGGTTTGGTATTTGGAAATTAGTCAAGGATCATTATGTTGTTCCTGCTACTCCTACAACTAGTTCGAAAGAGATTAGGGCCTATGAGAACAATGGAAAGGAAAATAATGCTATCTTGAGTGGGCTGACAAATTTTGATCTTGTAAAAGTAATACTCTACAAGATAGAAAAGGAGGTTTGGGAAATATTAGTGGCATCGATGAAGGAGACATCAAAGTAAAACAAGCCAAGTTGTAGATCTGTAGAGGCAAGTTTGAGGACCTGAAAATGTTAGAGGATGAAGATATTACATGATATTTTCTTCTGGTAGATGAATTGGTCAATGCGATCAAATGAATTGGTGAAGAACTAGAAGAATTAGTGGTGGTAATAAAGGTATTGATATCTCTTCCTAAACCTTATAGTCCTAAAGTATCTTCTACTGAGGAAGCTAGAGATTTAGATAAATTGTCAATGGATCAACTATATGGTGTTGTCATTACATTTGAAATGAAAGAGTTTGAAAAAGAAGATCCAAAGAAGGAAGCAATTTTCAAAGCTAATAAGAAGGAGATGTATGATGCATCTGATCCAGATAGTGAAACTAATGAAGAAGAAGCAAAATTTGTAAGAAAGTTGAAGAGGGGAATCAACAAGTACAAAGGTAAGCTACCTTTCAAATGTTTCAAGTGTGGAGAGGTTGGTCATTTTTATTCTAAATGTCCATTGAAAGATTCTGAAAAGAGAAACAAAAAGACTAGAAGAAATAAGCTCAAGCAGAGTCTCTATTCCAAAGAAGATTCCTACTCATCAAAATATGATGAATCTAGTGGTTAGGATAATAAGGATGAA
Source organism: Sequoia sempervirens (assembly GCA_007258455.2). Classification (NCBI taxonomy): domain Eukaryota; kingdom Viridiplantae; phylum Streptophyta; class Pinopsida; order Cupressales; family Cupressaceae; genus Sequoia; species Sequoia sempervirens. The sequence goes on along the minus strand of VDFB02000002.1, from coordinate 75,277,532 downwards.
ATCCTGTTCTTGGCTGCTAAGAAGACTGAAGATGGAACTAAAGATCCAAGTGTTGTGTGTATTTCTTTTCATGCAAAAGATGAGGCAAAATCCTGGGTGATTGATAGTGGTTGTTCCAATCACATGAAAATGGATAGGAGCAAGTTTATCAATCTTGTAAAGTGGAATGGAGGCATAGTCAAGCTTGGAGATGATACTTCAATACAAATCCATGGCAAAGGTAGAATAAGTATTGATGGAAAGCATAGGAAAAAATATTTTATTTATGTTAAAGGTCTCAGGCATGATCTTCTTAGTGTGATTTAGATGTGCAAAAATGGATACAATATCATATTCAATGAAAGAAGATGTGAAATCATAAAAGGAAAGTCTAGAAGATTGTTTACAGAAGGATCTGTGACTAATGGTGATATATACTGTCTAAGGGATGTCAATGGGAGAACTTGTCTTTTGGGACAAGCAAGTGAATGATGGATTTTGCATAGGAGAATGGAGAACATTAACTTTCATAATCTTGTGAAGATCAACTCATTACACACAATAAGATATATGCCTAAGATAATCAAGCCTATAAGTACTATGTGCAAGGATTGCCAATTTGGAAAGAAAATAGGGATAAGTTTTAAGTCTAAAGAAAATTCTTCCTGTAGACCATTGGAGTTTATTCATACTAATTTTTGCAGACCTACCAAAACAAAAAGTCTCAAAGGAGAAAGGTATTTCATTCTTTTTATTGAAGATTTGTCTAGGATGGCATGGATTACTTTCTTGAAAGATAAATCTAATGCTTTTAGTAGGTTCAAGATTTTCAAATCAATGGTTGAGAATAAAATGAATGCTAAAATCAAGTGCTTAAGGTTTGTAGAGGAGATGAGTTCACAACAAATAAGTTTAATGATTTTAATGAAGAACATGGAATAAGGAGGCATCTATGTTCTACTATAAATCCTTAGCAGAATGGGGAAGTGGAAAGAAAGAATACGATTGTTCAAGAGATGACAAGGACCATGCCGATGTAAGAAAATCTGACTGATGTGTATTGGAAAGAAGCAGTTCATACTATAGTCTATATTCTCAACATAGGTCTATTAAGGCTTAACGACACTAAGACCCCATATGAGTTATGGTATGAAAGATCAAAAACTATCAAGTATTTTAAAGTCTTTGGAAGAAAATGTTATATTAGAAGAGATGAAGACACTTCAAGGAAGTTTTAATTCAAGAGTTGATGAAGGTATCTTTTGGGGATATTCATCTTTGAGTAAAGCATACAGGTGCTACAAAAAAAGATTGGGAAGAATAGTTGAAAGTACAAATGTTAAGTTTGATGAAGATCTACATCAGAATATGTATAAAATTGAGGACTGTAGATCTTATTCATCTCCCTAATCAGAAGAAGAAGAATAATAAGTTGAAGAGAAAGAAGAAATAGTAGAAAAGAACTATAAGACTTCGACCAAGTATGTTCAAAGCAATCATTCAAAGGATCAGATTATTGGAGATAAGAATGGAGGAGTGTTGACCAGGAGAAGGCTTACAAAGTCAAATGAAAAAGTAAAATTTTATTTGTTATCAAAGATAGAACCAAAAACTTTTGTTGATGCTAGCAAGGATGAAGGATGGATACAAGCAATGGAAGAAGAATTGAATCAGATTCAAAAGAATCAAAATTTTGAATTGGTAGGCCCACATACACAAATGTGATAGGAAAAAAGTGGGTATTCAGTAATAATTTGAATGAAGAAGGTGAAGTTGTAAGAAACAAATGAAAATTAGTATGTAAAGGCTATTCACAAGTAGGACTTGATTTTGAGGATACTTTTGCTCTGATAGAAAGAATGGAAGAAATCGAAATGTTTCTTGCTTTCTCAACCCATAAATACTTCAAGGTATATCAGATGGATGTCAAAGTAGCCTTTCTGAATGGAGATTTGGAAGAAGCCTACATAGAGTAACCTGATGAATTTTGATTATCAGAAGAATCAAACATGGTTTGCAAACTCAAAAAGGAATTGTATGGTCTCAAGAAATCTCTTAGGGATTGGCATGCAAGTTTTGATAAGTACTTGCTTCAGTAAGGTTTCAAGAAAGGTACACTTCAAGATTGATGATGAAAGAATTTTGATAGTTGTTGTATATGTTGATGATATAATCTTTGGTGGAAATGATGAAATGTGCAATAATTTTTTTGAATAAATGCAAAAGGAATTTAAAATGTCAATGATAGGTGATTTATCCTTCTTTCTTGGTCTTCAAATTTCTCAGCTAGATGATGATATCTTTATTTCTCAAGAAAAGTATGTCAAGGAGATGTTGAAGAGGTTAGGTATGGAATATTGCAAACTTGTGAGTACTCCTATGGTAATTGGTTATTATTTGATCAAAGATGATGAGTCTCCCCTGGCTGATCAGACTCTATATAGATATATGATTGGAAGTTTGTTGTACTTAACTACTTCAAGACCCAATATTATATATGCAACATGTTTGGTTGTGAGATTTCAAATTAATCCTAAAGAAAATAATGTGAAGGAAGTCAAGAGAATCTTCAAATATTTGAAGAGAACTCAATATTATAGATTATGGTATCCAAAAGGTAATGAATTTGATCTAAGTGCACACACTGATGTTGATTGGGTTGGATGTGTTGATGATAGGAGTACCAGTGTTGGTGCTTTCTTTTTGGGAAACAAATTGGTTTCGTGGCATACTAGAAAAAGAGATTTAGTATATTTTTCAGCAACAAAAGAAGAGTATATTGTTACAACATCTTGCTCTACTCAAGTATTGTGGATGAAGAAAAATTTGAAAGATATCAAGATAAAGTGTGATGAGCCTATTCCTATTCTATGTGATAATACAAGTTCTATCAAAATTTCAAAGAATCCAGTGATTCATTCTAGAACCAATCACATATCAATCAGGTATCACTTTCTAAGAGAGAAGGTTGTGGATAAAGAAATGAAGTCGGAGTATGTATCTATAAAGGATTGGGTTACAAACATTTTCACAAAGGTACTTGAATATTCGATGTAGAAGTTAGGGGTAACTGCACCTCCTTCCTCTTGCTAGATGCATATTTGATGCATCTTTCTAGAGGGAGTAACTCAAGTCATATATTTATTCCTAGACTGATGGTGGCTACCTCTTAGGGGGAGCAGGTAGTGGTTGTTGCTGACATGGGGAGCCTATGAGTTGTTTCAAGGAGAGATTGTAGAAAGGGGAAGTCCTTTTTCCCTTTTTCCTTGATGTCGAAGGGGGAGAAATTGTGCTTGAAAGTGGGATAGTTTTTCAGTTTTTCCATCAATGACAAAGGGGAATATTGTTGTAGTTTGGCTGTCATTGATGTCAAAAGAGAGTTGCAATCTAGCTATTTGGTTTCTAGATTCTCTAAGAATGCTTCAAATTTCTCTATGGATGGTGTCTTGCTCATGTGGTTTGAAAGATAGCTTCATGTTTTGTTAGGGAATGTGTGATTCAAGTTTCAAGTCTTTTGGGTTACTGGAAAGGTGTTTTTGAAAGTGATAGTTTGAAGTTTGTGGTGATTTTGTGAAGATGTTCTCAAAGGTATAAAGTTTGGATTTGAATTTCTCTACATTTGTAGATATGGTTGTGCAGTTCAAAATTTAAGTTCATGAAGATGTGAAGGTGTTATATCCAAATTTTCATGTCATTAATCCTTCCATAGAGAAAGTTAGAAGTGACAGAGTGTAGGACTATGTTGTTAGATGAATGGTTTCAATGTCTATTGGCTTACACTGATTTGTTGCTACATTAAGCTGTGAAAGGCATGTATGAGAGTGTTCCTAAATATCATGTAATGTTTGTTGATTCTCTACATGGTGTTTTCTATTTTCTCCAGAACAAGTTGTGGTCATAAATGGATGTTTTGTTGGGTTATGATTTTTCCTAGCCGACTAAGGTACGTTGTGATTGTGCACCAAAACTTCAGTTTTCAAGAAGTTTAAGGAGTGTTTGAAGGTGTTGTATAGGTAATTCCAACTCATCTAGGAGAAGCATAAGTAATGCTTTATCATTCATTTGTACCGCCAATGGTGTAAGGGCCAACATGCTACAAGTTACATGTTTTATTGCTTATGTCCAACCTATTTTGAATTTGTGAAGCATGCAGATGATGTTCATAGAAGATCGAAGGTGTGAATATTGTTTACGACCAGGTTATACATGTGTTGGAATCCACAAGGTGTGTTTCTCTTCCTAGTGTTGCGTGTAGTCTTTTGTGTCTTGCCCTCTACACGTTTCATACTATGTGTTTAATCTTTAGCGGACTTGCAAATGTAGTATTCTTATTATTGTTGGCTGACATGTAATGAAATCAATGTAATATCATGTATAAATTGTAAACCTAGTTGATATAGGTCAAGGTGTGTGTTCGTCTTGATGAAAATTGTATAAGTGACTGAAAGAGAAAGAGAAGAAGTGTCAGTTCCTATCTAGTTTTATCTTGAGAATATTTTTGTGACAAAAGGGAAGTGAAGAAGGTGCTTAATTGTTTATTGGAGGCAGTGAGATAAAGGAAAAACTTCTTAAAGGCTGAAAGAAGTGAGCTAGTAAGTTGCAAAGAAGATATTTGAAGACATTTATAGAAGTGACAAAGCAAAATTGCAATCATCAAAAGGATCGAGCCTAATTTTTCAGTTTTAGATAGTAGAAGGACTGTCATTTTGTAATCATTCCTGAGTTTATACTCATATCAAGGAGTTGTAGCTTCCTTGGGTTGTAGCCCTAAAAAAAAGTCTGCAGGTAGTTGTAGCTTCCTTGGGAGTGACCCTAAAACCTCTTTTCGAGTAGTAGCTTCCTTCGGTTGTATCCCTAAAAAAAAGTTGTAACTGTTATTCATTTGTGAGGATGGATTAGAACATAGCTCCTAGTAGCATTTCTCACCATGTCTTTTGTTGGAGTAAAAAAGTCATTATCTGATAATTAATTAATCATCAATTAATTATTAGAGGCTTTTTACTTTAGTTCGCTTAAGGTAAACTAAGGAGTTGATTGATAATCTTTAGTTTTATTTTTATTATTAGATTGGACTAAATTTAGGACAAGTTGTCTCATTGCATGAGATTATGACACTTGTCTCTATCTTGTTAATCCGCATGTAGGGTTCTCTTGTGCCTTACTTATATAAGCATGCACATTCATATGTAATATTATCCAGGTTATTTGCATCAATAATAATTATTAGGTTATTGAGCACAATATCTCTTTTGATCTTCACTATTCTAATAGGTAATCACTTGTAGGTGTTTCATGGGATCAGTGGATTGGATTAGTCAATTCCAATAGTTTTTCCCCTCTAGGGTTTCCACGTACATTTGGTGTTATGTTGTGTTGTGCATTGTTTTTATATTTCATGTTCTTGCTTATGCAATAGACTTTAAAGTTTATTTTGTTCTAAAAGTTTTAAGATCTAATAGAATAATGATGCACCCCCTCTCTCAGTATTCTGGTGTATTTTCAATAGAACTGTGGTTTGAATGTGGTTTGAAAAAGGCACTAAATCATAGTGCAAGGGTGCAAAAACATCAAATGTGTTGAATTGTGGTTTGAATGTGTTTTATAAAGGCACTAAAGCATAGTGCAAGGGTGTTGGAGTATAAAAGGTGCTGAAGTATGGTTTTGAATGTGTTTTTAAAAGCCCTAAATCACAGTGCAAGTGTTTTGAATCATCAAAGGTGCTGAAATGTGGTTTTGAATGTATTTAGGTTTTGGAAAGAGATGTCACACAAAGACAAAATGACTGACTTAACTTTTTTAGGTTAATAAGGTTGTTTTCAACAATGAATGCTAAGTGGATTATCATCGCTATAACACATGAAAGACATGCCAAAAATTTGATCATAATCCTAAGTTATTCAAGTAGGAGAGTAAAATTTAATGTGGGAACACACACACCAAAGCATAATACCTTCAAATGAATGGGTAACTAGGGTATACAAAGGTAATATACACCTTTAAACCACTTACCTTATAAGGAAAAGGTCCTACCAAGGGATATGTGTCTCCTCAAAAAGAGAAAGTACATGGTGAGTAACTTTGGGCATGATACTATACCCTACACCACAATAAGCTATGACCAAATGCTCTTAAACTAGGATATAGAAGCTCTCCAGGGAGTCCTCTAAACACCAAGAGGGTAGTGAGGCACAACCATGAAAAACTGTGAACACTAGCCCATCTAAAAGCATGAGATGAGAGCCAAACAAATGCTCAAACCAGTGCTTTACACTACCTTATGAATCACTAGGGGCCTCAGGGATTCACTAAACATGATGTAGCTAGATTGGGGTACAAATTTCATTCTCCCCCCTTTATATACCCCACCAATAACACATGGTTGAGGTCATCCCTTGGGGTGATGAAAACCCCAAGTAGGAATCCTAAAGGGAAAGACTCTGGTAGGTATTTTTGATCACCCAAGATTGCACTAGGTGCAAGGGGAGAGAATACACAAAAAACTATAAAAATCCTAGGATTTAATCTACAACAAAGATGAGAGAAAGTATGTTTTTGATCCCCATGATTACACTAAGCATAAGGTGAGAGAATACACAACCACTAAATCTCCAAACCCAACAAACAAATTAAATTCCCACTATTTTAATTCAGTGCAAATAAATTAGTGATTAAAAAAAATGTCTTTGGCAAGCATTCCTACACCAAAACATTAATAGTTTCTCTTTTTCAAGTCTTGGATAGGCATGGGACAATTGCACAACTAGTTAGTAAAAAAAGGTTAAGACAAAAACTAGCAAAACAAATAAAAATAACAAAAAGATAGAGGCACTAGAAAAACACAGAGCATAGGTGATAAATCAAAAAATGCGTTGAAACACAAAAAAAAAACACCAAAAGGTGAGGTATACCTACCAAAATAGGGGCATTGAACCAGTCTACGTAAGTGTTGAACCAACACATGCACTAAACCACGTAGGCACTGAAACAATGTAGGTGTTGATCTAGAATGTCTATAGAAAAATTATTAAAAAATGTAAAAAATAGTACCAAAAAGCATTAAAAAAACTCCAAAAATATCAAGGGAGATAAAGGATTAAATAAAAAAGTTGTGAGCAAAAATTTAAAACTAAGAAAACACCAAAACAATTAGCAAAGTTAATGAAAAAATTCTCGTTACTAGAATTAACTGATACACTAAGCGTATGCACTGAATCAATATAGGTGCTAAATCATGAAGGCATTGAATCATGACAAAGACACTAATCCCATATACAGAGGCACTAAAATGCAATTGGAGGCATTGTTCCACTATCTAGAATGTAAAAACTTCACTGAAACTCTATTTTTTTTTAGTTGCAAGGACATGGATCCCACCAGGTGTACCAAAATGAAGATGACAAAAGGGATAAAAAACAAAAAAATAAGAGAAATGAAAATAAAGAATAATTAACCTGCCTTTTACCTTTTTACCTCATGGATTCAGCTCAAGTAGATGCACCCATGTCTACTTGATGTGCTCCTTGATGATTTTTTTGGATGAAATGTAGTTGTTTATATGAGAAAAATGATGCTAGGATGGAGGATTGATAGAATAAAATGACAACATAAGGATATGATGAAGGTAGATTCTTCAAGAAAATGACAAAACAAGGATATGATGAATGAAGATTGATTCAAAATGAGCGAAAACACCTCAATTTATAGACTTTTGATGGGTGAAATCAATGGACAAGATGCACTGACTAAATAGAGGGCCAAGATTGAATGAGATGATAGAGGATTAGACTTGTGACAAGTGTCACAAGAGGAAAGGAGGTGTAAGAGCAAGGTGTGCTCACACAATTGGTAAGAAAATGAAAGAGACATGTTTATGACGTGTAAGAGGTAGGGTGGCTTGGGTAAGTAACATGTCTATGACATGTGTAAGAGGTATGGTGGATTCACATGTGTGAGAAACAGGTAGGATAGGTAGGTTAGGAAACTTTTCACATGGTGATAAGTTTAGATCTTGATCCCATTAGTGAACATATTTTTCCTTCGAAGACAGTTATAGAAAATGACTCAAAATACCCAGGAAGAAGAACTAACAAAACTAATAGTTGGAGAAGTTGTCATTGAATTGACAACTTTCCTCTAAATTTTAGAGGTACAAATCCCTCTTATGATATGCAATGAATTAAAATGTAGGGTATGCTTTTGACCAGAAAGAAGGAAAGGCTCGTTAAATGACTCACAGTTCACATACCCCACAACCTCAATCGGTAAGCAAGAAGAGATGAACAACATAACATTTTCAAAAGATGATTTTACTATGAATTCACAGATTCAAAAATAAAACATCACATAATCTGACATAGTAAATATAATATTGGAGAACAATCATGGAGACACAAAGGACATCAACAATTAAAGAGAATATTGATAAATTCAAAGATTCAGGAATAATCCTCTTATTTCTCCAATATACAGGTTCAAAGACTCTACATTTGATATATCAAACTATGCTTGAAAGAAAAATCTGCCTCTTCCTCCTTGTTCCCAAGCTAAAAAAAATATCCCCTTCACACAACTTCCAATTTGATATTTATAATATCTCCCCCCAAAATGAGCATTTTCCAGTTTCACCTAATTGCTCCTTTTTCATAACTGATTATTTTCAGTTATCAAAAGATTCTTTTTGTAACTTCCTTGCTACTATCCTTGATGCGACTTCATATTACCTTTCTTTGACCAACTCAAAGGCCATTGGTTTATACCTTTGGGCTTACCTGTTTGCTTCAAAACTGATGTAGATGTTTCCAAAAATACAACATTTCCCTCCACCTTCTCAGTTGAGTGTAACAAATTCTTGAGTTTGATTTTTCTTTCATTATAAAAGAAACTCTCGATGAAGATTTTTCCCTCAAAGAAAATTGAAATAGGTCAAGGAAAAGAAAAATTATTGAAATGTCTTTCCAAATTCTACATTCCTTTGGATAGCAAGGCACAATGATGTCATTAGAATAGGACCATGGTATGCTATCAAAATTATTTGAAAGATCCTAAATCATTGGTAGTCAAATTCTTTGCTTATCTTTTCCTCCCCATTGTAGTGAGAAGTGGAGTCTTCCATCATACTAACATTGTATCCCATGTCAAAAAAGTATTTAGCCAAAGTGATACCTATATAAATTGAAGCCTCTCATGCAACCACTGGTATGTTTGAGGTGTTTATAACAAGAGTAGTCCTTTTCATCACAGATTCTTCACCATCAAGCAAGGTCATAGTCAGTTGAGGAAAATCCATTAAGACTTCAACCATCTCATTTCCTCTCTCACCACAACTGACATAGACAACAGTGTCAAAGTTAGAATACTTTGAAAATGCTTGGCTAATAATAGTTTTCCCACAACCAAATGCACATGTTCCTCCAAGAACTGATAGAAATAGAGCATTGGGAACTCGTTGTCTAGTTAGGAGGGGCATGTTAGTTGCAAGCTTGGCAGAGACAAGCTTAGGTTTATGCACAGGCCAGGTCTGGAGCATTGTAAGATGCTTCTTAACTCCTTAAAATTCCAACTCCAGCATGATATCCTTATATACGAGAATTAGTAGGTCAAGCCCTTTAAGAACTTTAGAATCACTTAGTCAGGAGTATTTGGAGTTTCGAAACTCATGAATCACTTGATAATGAAGGGGTCCACTAGTGATTTTCAAACTTAATAAAATTCTGAAACACTCTATGTGACATTCAATACCTTTATATTGTCTTGTTTCATTCTTTGCACCAATATTCGCATTGAGAAAGTATATTTTGGAGGTTGATGATGGTTATAACACCATTGTTTTCCATTCCAACTAAGGAGCTGATAAAGCAGTTTCGTTCCACCCTTGTCATCCACAGATCTGTTGCAATCAATGAAATCAAGCTACATCATCTTAAAACAAAGAGAAAAACTATGACACATGTCACTGCCAATTCATCCTCTCATAAAAGTATCTTGGAAGCGTCGTTGAGTCCAAAATATACATGCAAGCCTCCAACAAATGCCTATGCATAGAGTGTGAAATTACCCAAAGCCACGTCACATCATTGTGAAAGATCTAAAGATTGATCTTCTCCACCCAAGCTCTCCCATGTGACCTGACAAAAGACCTGTAACAAGCTCTATGCAAAATTCTTGTTCTCTATGGACTTCTCCATCTTCCTAATCAAATCTGTCTCCACTCCTTACAAAATACAAACAAAAAGTTAGCTCATAATTACAAGGACTTTGAGTTGCCTTGTCTTTGCAAAGCATGATAATAAGCCGCCTCAAACCAATAAGCTTGCTTCTTTCATTTGATACTCTTGTGCAATAAGCTTCATTATACTGTTTGAGATCCATTGAAGGCTTGAAAGTATTAGCCCAAAGTTGGCCTTTGATGTTAAATGCAGCTTTCAAGTGAGGTTTCATCATCCATTCAAAGTAGTGAAGCTCCCAAACGACTATCATATTATGACTTGAATGTTATAACTTGTTAGAAAGGTCAACTCTTGCAACATTTAATTGGCTTCTTATCCAAAGGCAACCCATGAGCATCAACTAAGGACCCTTCAGACTTTTGAAATCAATATCACCAGTTTCATATCATTCTCACTAGATACCTATTTGTAAATTGAGTACTTAAATCTGAATGAGGATCCTCATGCATGGTATTCAAAGATCATTGAGAATGGTTGATTCCATATGAAAGTTATTTCTTTTAGGATGAATTATAGATCAGAAACTCAGGAGATAGAGTTTTAAAACCATCATAAGCTAAATTGGTGCTTCAATATAGGGATAAAATTAAAATTTTTTGATGATAAAAATTGGGTGTAACATGGGCTCCGACTGGGGGTTGTATTTTTTATAGAAAATGCAGAGAATCATAACATCTCTAGGGTGGATCAGTGTCTATTCATTGGGCCATGGAGTCACCATCCAAAATGTCATTAATATTTCACCTTTAATGCATTTCAATAAAAGTTTGGTCTGTAAGCTTTGTTCTCTTTCCTCCATTTATTCATAGCAGATGATGGGGGCCCAAGCATGATAAATATTAGCTCCAGTAAAACTTTCTAGTTTACTGAGTGGTGCCTTAATGCTCTTCAAGATAATGTAAGATGAATCTAAGTGCTTGGAGAGTATGTATTTGACCTGTAAGTGATACATGTTTCCCATCAAAGGCACTATATGCAACTTTTCCATACTGCCATATTTGCCACTGCTGGAAGTAAAAATGGTAAAGACATGGTAGCATAATCCTCGACTAGAACATGTCCAACACTCAAAATTGCTTCACATACCGATTCATTCTCATTTGCAAGACCATCTAATATGGCTGGCAATACACATGGAAAATAACTTTGAAACATTGATCCCATAGATCTCAGAAAATATTTAGAAAGACTGAGATGGCCATTTCAAACAATAGCCTTTTGAATGACATCTAGGAAATGAGAGTCAAAATATTCCTTACCGGAAGCAGTTAAGATCTCACTAAAGCCTTGTGCAGCTCCCAATCACTCAATGTTACTGTTGTTTGATTTCATGGTCTCTAATAACCATGGTACTAGATCTGGGAAGTTCTCTTCATCCATTCCCATGATGAGGGGCCAACTAGCTCTAGTTGCAACTGCACGTACTTCTGCTATAAGATCCACAAGTATCTTCTTCACTTCTAGAAGAAGAAAACCCATGTATGGAAGCATATCTTTTGGCTCTATTACCAAAGAGCACATGTTCCCAACTATCTAAGCTACTTTCTCTCTCTTTTTTTTTGTATATGCACTTCTCTCTCTGAGACCACGGTGAACTATAGGTACTAACAATGCTATATAAGGTGCATCAATTGTATTAAAAAAACTTGTCTATAGAATAATGTCAAGGGAATATTTTGCATATTGATTAGGATCTGAAATGCCTAGTAGCAATGTGGAGATAGGAGTAGATATTTCTGGATTCTTGATCACACTGCCAACCTATTTTAAAGCCTTCTGACCAACAGATAGGGCCTTTGGGTGTGTATCTGTTATGCTTCTTGAAGGCTTTGAATTTCCTTATAATATGGAAAAAGGGGAACTTCAAGTAAACCAAACGTCACAACCGCACTTATTGAAGGAAACCAAACATGACTGAAATGGAAAACCTAGGACCTCTATGCACCCAGAAAAGGTACAACACTTCAAATTTTCCCATGGAATTACACTAAACCATTGATTGGAAAGGAGAAATAAATACCTGTTGAGGTGCCAAGTTGACCCACAACATGCAGGTAAGATAAAAGTTAAAATATCTCACCTCTCCTAAAAGAGACAATCAGTAATCAAACTAATCACCTCCCAAGGTCTTTGATGTTGGTTCACAATGTTGCTATTTCACGAAGTGGTCAATATGGCTGTAATGTTCAAGGGGCCTGCTGGTTTTGAGCTTCTGGATTATTACAAGATCAAACATCTATTTAAATCTACTTTAATCAAGGGGGTTTTAAAGAAACAAAAAAAGATAGATCAAGGTTTTTAAACTGAAAAGAATGTTGATTCATTCAACTAATCAGACTTGTTACCTTCCAAGGAATTCCTAAACTAGAACTACAGAATAAAATTAACCTGTAATTGATACAAAGTTTCATTCATTCACAGTGAAAACTTTAACAGTAGATTGCAAATCATCATTCAAATGAAACATAAGATAAAATTTCATTCCTTGAAATATTTTCAAATCAAAATGATTAATCCAAAATGAATACCATTCTAGAGAATAATATAAAGAAGGTTTAAATCTGGTTGCTCCTATCGTTAATGAAACAGATAAGCAACATTTACAAATCTGGCAAGATCACCATCGAAGACTTGAAAGTTCCTAACATTATCAGGGACAACCGGGGTGGATATCAATTCTACTGAGAATCTCTTGATCTTGGAGCCTTGCATGGGCTCCAGGGTACTTGCGGCAGCAACTAATGAATCAGCTATTTGATTCTCCTCTCTAGGGATTAAACTAATCCCAAAAGCATCAAAGTCTTCAATTAGGTCCCACACCCGATTCCTATAAGCTTCCAGCCTTTTATTGTGACACGTGTACTGGCTGTGTACTTGCTTGATAATCACTTCTGAATCTCCTTTAACCATCAAGGCAGTAAATTTCTTCTGATGTACAAACATCATTCCCTGAGCTAATGCTTCATATTCTACTATATTGTTAGTGCATCCAAATTGTACCCTGTAAGAAGAAAAAAATGTTTTCCCTTTTGGGCTGGTTAACTCAATCCCAACACCACACCCTATTTTAGATTTAGATCCATCAAATGTGAGGGTCCATAGCTGATTGTGAGCTGGGGTTGATCTCTTTGAGCTTGTTTTGGGTGCTTGGATAAGATGAACCATAGGTGGGGCCACTTGATCTTTTGCATCAAATATTGGGAATGGGTGCTCAATAAGTTCATCAGGTGCAATATCCAATTCCTGCTAAGATATATCATGTAATCCTAGGATATCTTTCTAACAATTATCTGTATCTTTGATTAACCCCTTGGATTTTGGTATACTCGTGAGGGCAGGGGTATCAAACAAACCCTGGGGTTGCTCAAGATGACTATGTTGGTCCGATATTATGACCGAGGTAAGTTCAGTTTGAGGAAGGACTTCCTCTAAAGGTATATTATCCCTGGTTAACATTATTGCATTTTTGGCTTCAAATGAGAAGTGACCTAAAACAGTCTCAAGGTGACTTGGGCTAGTTTCTTCAGTTTGTAAAACATGATTTAGAACACTGATGCAGGGTTGGCAGGTCAATTCTGAATGATTTTTGTAATGCATCCTGCACCAATTTGGGAGTAGAAGACTCCACAAATCAATATCTTCAACTAAGACCAGTTGATACTGTTGCAACTTCCTAATCAATACCTGCTAGTTTACACTAATCATGGGATCAAAGATTTCTTGCATTGAAAAATCATTAGAATCAAGAACCGAAAGAGTCATAATTTCCTCTCCTTTATAAACCCCTATCTCGATTTCAAAATAAGCTACCTTGTTGGGATAGTCATACTCTGTGATGATATGTTTGAGGTGAGGTTCACACTCAATCCTTATCTACGTAGGCATTCCCCTCCATGGTAGCCACATATGTGAAAAGCCAAGGGAGAGATATCCCCCTATACTCTTCATTAGATCTCTGCTCAAAAGCATACCATAAGTCTTAGGAATTTCTGCTACCTGAATATCCATATTGGTTAGAATCCTACGGTCAGACCTTACTTGTACATGTATATTTCTCAATTCTCCAATTACATTAACCTTTGTTTTATCAAGTTGGATGACCTTCGTGTTTGTTTGGATGAGATTCAATCCCAATTTCTTGCATATAGAAAATGGAATAACATTGCCAGAAGCCCCTGAATCTAGCAGACAATTGTGCCAATTCTTCCCACAGATTCTCAAACCTAAAAGAAATGGTGGGGTCCCCACCTTGTTTCTAAACAAAGTCACGTTCATGTCCACAGCGGGTGCAACCTTGGTTTTCCCTTTTGATTTATCAGCTTCTTCCAAAGCTTTCAGCACTATATCTCGTTGGGAAGGGCACCATTTTAGGATGTCAAAGTATGATAAAGAGGTTTTCTATTTCTACATCTCAGAAACAATATCAAATTTTATGTTATAACTTGCATTATATTTGAAAACACCAGATGGATTACCTTTTCTAAGGAAGTCAGGCAGACCCTTTAGTGGAGGAGGGTTGTTATTAGCACTCTAATTTGGAGGCACCATGTGGTTAGGTGGTGCTGATGTAGTGAACAAACCCTTATTCTAGTTTCTTAGGAAGTGTCCTCCCTTTGTCTAGAAGGCTTGGGCATCATACACATCTTCCTCTGGTTCATTCTCATTCTGCATTGGGAATGAAGGTTCTTCTTCAAAGAGGTCATAAGCCATTGTTGTATCCATTGAGCTACCTCCTTTATTTGAATTCCCTTGGAACGTTTGGGCATCTGCCTATGCCATCTTCACAATCTTCTCCATTTCAGGACAGTTCACCTCGGAATGAGTTGCAGTATCATGCAGCTTGCACCACTTAGTCATAAAATTGAGGTCAGCCACATTTGCAGTATGTGGCCTTTCCTCATTAGCTTGATAATTGTGAGAAACCCTACCATTATTTGGCCCTGTGTTCCATTGTTTGTTGTTATTAGGCCTCTAGTTATATCCTCTATTATGATTTTGATAGCCTTGGTTAGGAAAGTTTTGGCCTTGATAATTCCTCTGGCTGTGATTGTTGTTCTGATAATTACCCTGATTATTATTATTTTGATTAGGGTAATTAACTTGATTAGCATAATTAACTTGGTTATGAGAGGGGTCCAGTTTAAGCTGAGCCATGTCGTTTGTGACTTGAGACAAAGTTTTCTTTAGGGTCTCCACCTCGTTTGTGAGTTGAACTGTCCTTTCACTCTCAACATTCTTAGCAACAGGTGGCTGACCAACAGGATTTGGTATTCCATCTTGATTATGATGACCATGTGGACTGTGATGAGCCTATGATTGTTGTGAGAAATTAGGAGCTCCATTGGCAAAGAATGGAATGGGAGATTGAGTCTACAACTCAGACATAGGTCCATAACAAGAAGGAGACATCCATGGGATAGTATTGAATAAAGGGGTTGGATTAGGCATCTGATACCTCATAGAAGGAAAAACTCCTCCCAAGTTCCCTTGTTGAGAGCTAGTTTGTTGTTGCAGCTTGATGGCTAGATGATAAGCTTTAGATAGAGAGTCAATATTTTCTGGCTGATAAGTCCTTTGTAAGAACAAGCCAAGTAAAGGGTCTATAACCCTAAAATATGCCTAAATGGAACTATTCTCAGCAACTAGATAAGGGTCCTACAATCTCCTATACATTCATTGAAACCTTGTATTAAATAAGGGAAATTATTCACATGGCTCCTTCCTAATGGTAGAAAATTGATGGAACAAAATGGCTAGATCCACATAAACTATGAATTGATTGATGAAAGCATTCTCTAGATCTGTCCAGCTTAGAATAGAACCTTGTGGAAGATTTAGGTATCAGTTGTATGCCATATCCCCTAAAGAATAAGGGAACAACCTACAAACCACGTCATGGTGAGCTATCTAGGCTCTGGTACAAGCGTCCTTAAAAGCTTGTATGTGCTCCTCAACACTCCTTGATTCACCATGAATGTATTTGGGACGGAATCTCTTAGATTCTTAGGCATATCATGAAAGCCTCTAGGAATAGTCCCCAATGGAGAGGGATTATTCACAAAAAATGATATTGGTGGCGGTGGTGGAGGTTGAGCCAGCTGTTGGATGGGCTGAACCACCTGTAATGGCAACTGAGGTGGATTTGGTGGTAGATTCAAGTGTACCAACTGGGGTATTGGTGAAAAGCCTGGTGGAGTGAGTGGAGCTAACAATGGTGGTAGAATGGTTGCCTTGTGAATCTTACGTCTTGTTGGGGTCTCGAGTTCTATCAAAGGCGGTGGGTTTTCAATCAAAGACCACTATGGGACCTCTCTGGTATGAAAGACCCAATGTTATCTAGTTTTCTCTTCTGGCCCTCCCTCTAGCACCATTTCCTATTGAGGTGCCAAGTTGACCCACAACATGCAGGTAAGATAAAAGTTAAAATATCTCACCTCTCCTGAAAGAGACAATCAATAATCAAACTAATCACCTCCCAAGGTCTTTGATGTTGGTTCACAATGTTGCTGTTTCACGAAGTGGTCAATCTGGCTGTAATGTTCAAGGGGCTTGCTGGTTTTGAGCTTCTGGATTGTTACAAGATCAAACATCTATCTAAATCTACTTTAACCAAGGGGGTTTTAAAGAAATAGAAAAAAGATAGATCAAGGTTTTTAAACTGAAAAGAATGTTGATTCATTCAACTAATTAGACTTGTTACCTTCCAAGGAATTCCTAAACTAGAACTATAGAATAAAATTAACCTGTAATTGATACAAAGTTTCATTCATTCACAGTGCAAAATTTAACAGTAGATTGTAAATCATCATTCAAATGAAACATAAGATAAAATTTCATTCCTTGAAATATTTTCAAATCAAAATGATTAACCCAAAATGAATACCATTCTAGAGCATAATATAAAGAAGGTTTAAATCTGGCTGCTCCTACTGTTAATGAAATGGATAAGCAACATTTACAAATCTGGCAAGATCACCAGTGTATAGAAACCCATGTCTTTGAATTATCTCCATCTATGCTAAGAAAATATGGAAGATACATCATCTCCTCTTCCTGTTGAACTGAAAAACGTCTAACTTGCTTAAGCAAAACCCTAACCTCCTAACTAGTATGCTAGCTTTCTTTCTTAACCTTTCTAACTCTTCTAACCCTAAAGAGAGATAGCAACAAAAGAGGAAAAAATGCCATATTTATAAAATGCGTCAGATGTGTCAGTGCAGTTTAGGGTTTACAATAAGTTGGTCACAGAACAAGTCGGCCCTAGAATAGTTTGAAACAAAGTCAAAAATTCATTAAATGCAAGGGCACCGACCATATCAGCTCAGGATCTCCCTCATAACTCGGACCAAAATGCGTGAAGAAGAGGCAGAGTGAAAAAATGAGGAAGCATAATTTTCGACGCAACTTTGCATTAACTGCTTCCTCCATGTCGCCCATACCTTACTCCATTCTAGCCTTCATCATCAAGAATGTCTTCTGCAAGCCATCCGCAAGTGGCATAGGTGAAACCCTAGTTTTCCATTTAATAGCATCAATGTTATTCTTCAGCTGTCTCATCGCATTGTCCTAGTCTCTCTTCTTGGATTGATATTCATTAATGACTGCACTGTAGATCGCTGCATCATCCATCTAGTGCCTAGTTACTATATCCCATGATAGCCTTAGTCCTTCACAATAGGGTGTTCATATTCGGATCTTAAACCTCAAACCAGACTGATGCTATCCTGCCCTCATGAATCCTACTCTTTACGTACAACTTCATTCTTTCTTCTGCTTTAGAGATGGATGATCCCCTTTGTGTCTCTCTTAGCCTCTCCAGCCACTGCCTTGCTAGAATCAACCTGCATTCATCAAACACCAATGCCAGAATCCAAATGTTGACAACATTTTCATCCAAGTGTTAGCTTAAAATCATGATAAAACCATTAAATTAGCCATTAAGCATCAACACTAGATCATCAAATGAACATAAGCAACATATAACAATGAAATTCATCAAGAAAAAGCAAAATATGTTTAAGCATTCATCATTAGATTCATCAATTCTATCCAATTTCTTAAATTCCACAAAGCATAGTAGAGAATTCAGAAAATCCAGCCGGACTGGAATTCCGCGGATGACTTAGAACTCTGAACTTCGGAAAACCTAAGGAAACCGGGAAAATTCAGGCAGAAAGGAAAGTCCCGAAACAGGCATAAGGTATATCAATAGATCGTTCGAATGAAGAAGGAATGCATATAACATTGTGAAATTCATGAAAATAAGCATGGAATATCAAGCATTCATCACCTAAATCATTCTTGTGCCAACAATTTCAAGTCACTCGAAGCTTTGGCAGAAAATTCGAAAAAATCCATCCGGACCGGAATTCTGCGAAGAGCGCAAAATGCCAGACACCAGCACATTTCTGGGAAATTGAAGGGATCCGGGAAAATTTGACCGGGTAGGAAAATCCTGAAGTTAGGCAAAAACTCGAAGATCGGCGTGACCTTTGGTTTGTCAGAATGAAACCTATATCACACGACGACGGTAGATGTCTCGCCGATGGAGCTGTTCCGGATGCATATCACTGTGACTCCTGCCAATAGCGTTTGTCTTACCTTTCATACCCTCCCCTTTCTCATACTTAGCAAAAAACTCAACTCTGGCGGAGGTGGAACCAAAAATGAAATCGAAACTGGGACCGAAGTTAGAATAGGAACTAAACCCAGAAATGACCAAGATCTCCAAGTTCAACCCACATTTCGGTTCCACGTCCGCAAAAAGCAAAGAAACCCCGAGACTCGCAGCAGGGTGGGGGGTGGAGTCAGAACTGAATGAGGAAACAAAACTTTACAAAAACTCCTGATCCTAAATCCTTTCTGAACCCGACACCTCAACAAAGAGACCAAACACAAGCAACAAACAAAAACAAATGCAAGCGGGATTAGAATGAAAATGAAAATCAAAACCAAACCCCAACGGGGGAAAAAGTGGAACAAAAACCCGACCCTGAAATTTTTCTCAGTTACAGGTTTAGTTTCCATCCCAACTTCGCCTCCGACAACACACAAAGAGACAACGAAGAAAGAGACAAGAGAAAGAAAAAGAAGGGAAGAAAACACCCCACGACCAAATGCAAGGATAAAAAGGAAAAACAAATGCAATTGGCGGAACCAGAACCAGAATTGGAAACAAAACTGGAACTTGCAACAAATTCCAAAGTTCGGTTTCGGTTGGCGTTTGACGTCTGCCAAAACAAAAAGGAAAAAGGCTCAAGGAAGAAAGAAAACTCCTAAAGCACAAAACACGAAACCAAAGGAAAATGAAACAGAAAGGGGGGACCCATTTTAATCAAGTTTAAAATAGGATGGTTATGCAAGGCATAACAATACCATTGTGAAATAGAGGCGTGCATGCATGAAGCAACTGTGAAATCATTGATATATTGAAAACCATGAATGCAAAGCATAAGATTTTGAAATGAAATAACTTATAAAGATATCTATTGAACAACCATTTCTCATCATAGATTTCTGAATCCTCTTGAACCTCCTAATACTTGCTTTGTATAATGCTGATTATGTTTTCATAACTGAACAATAAACTGCAGAAAGGTGTTCCACTTTTCAATTGCAAACAAAAACAATTAGAGCTCTCAGAAATAAAAGTTGCATCATTCTCAATACTCCCATTGTCGAAATCATCATTCATAAAACCACTCTTGATATATTGATTCACTTCTAGTTTAAAAGAATTATTAGCCTCATAAAACATGGGATCCTCTTTAATCAAAGAAACTTCATCTTCCTTAATTGCAACCAAATCAGAAAATCCCATATCCACGACTGAAGAAGTAGATAGATCAATACTAGGATCTTCAACAAATGAATCTTTTCCTTCAATAGATGATAAAAATTGAAGTATAATCTCTTTTCCATAAAGAGGGTCATCATCTGAAACTTTAAAATTTTTGTAAGCTCGACCATTCTTTTTCTTTTCAAAATTTTCTTTCTCTTTTGCAATTTTAGATTTCGAAGAGTCATCAATCAAGTAGTCATTCAATTCACTTTCAACACAAACCTCATTTCCAAAAGTTATGGGAATCAAATTTCTCTCATCTTCAAAATGAAATGACTCAAAGGAAAATTCATCAATAACCTTAGGTTGTTGCAAATATTTTTCACCATCTTCTTTATGAAACTTGAAAGTTGTGTAATCTAGCTGCAAGTCAATTTTAAAGAGATTATCTGATGCTTTATCTCCACATGTTTTATCATCTTCCATGGTTTCAAATCTGAAAGTTTCTAACTTCGGTGTAGAGAAGAGCCTCAACAAATCATTTTTTTCTTCCTTTACCGCCTTGTCAGAAACATTTTCTACCATGTGTTCTATTTCAGGAATATCAAAAGTAAAGGTTTCTGATTCAGGAAAGAATGTAGGCATAGATGCATCATTGCACATACCTCCTTTATTCTTAGCGGAGTCACAAATGAATTCATTCATTTCAACTTCAACAACATGGCCGTTTTCATCCATGATTCCACACAAAAAGTCATCATTTGAAACTTCTAAACACTAGTTGGGAATTAAAATAGTATTAGAGTCTTCAGGTGATACCTCTTCTTTAGGAGAAACAAGTGATGGTTCAACTTTTCCCATCTACATGCATATCACGAAGATTGTTGATTCTTTGATTTTAATTTGATTAGACTCTTTCATAAGTTTCTAAGGTGTAATGTATGTCTTTGCAGCAATCCGCTCATCAAGTACAGAGAAATTGAAAGAAGAATAGGAATATGAATTGGAAAGAACATTATTATCTTTAGGTCCTTCTTTAGATCATTTCAATCTCCTCATTGCATCTTGCAACTGGTGAATTTCTTTTTTTAAATCTTCACTCAAATAGTATTTGTATTGTACCTTTTCCAACAACATTAAAGATTTGTGGTCATTTGACGGATGCAACCTCTTCTTTTCAGCTTCGGAAATGATTTCTTTGAATTCATTCCACAAAGATTGGAGTATTTCATCATCCTCATCCAATATCTCTTCAATCATTGGCATCGGTCTTCTTCTGGCTTTGGGCTGATTTCTTTGATTTGCCTGGCACCAAAACATTTTCTGAGATCTTTAAATACAATAGAGTTTCCAACCCCCTTTCCAGTGGAGGTAGCATTAAATATTTGAGGAAATAAGAACACCAGTCTATTCTTTCCCTAGTAGAGTCGCCAAAAATCTATTAGTGAACACATTTTTCCTTTGAAGATAGTTATAGAAAATGACTCAAATTTCCCAAGAAGAAGAACTAACAACACTAACAATTGGAGAAGTTGTCATTGAATTGAAAACTTTCCTCTGAATTTTAGAGGTACAACTCCCTCTTATGATATGCAATGAATTAAAATGTAGGGTAGGCTTTTGACCATAAAGTAGGAAAGGCTCACTAACATATACACATAACCGTGAAGTATATGTGAAAGATTGAAATTGAAATGAAAAGGATGCAATTTAAATGACTCATAGTTCACATACCCCACAACCTCAACCGGTAAGCAAGAAGAGATGAACAACAAATTTTTTTCAAAAGATGATTTTATTGTGAATTCACAGATTCAAAAATAAAACATCACATAATCTGACATAGCAAATATAAATTTGGAGAACAATCATGAAGACATATATGACATAAATTTGGAGAAAAATCATAAATATAAATATAAAGGACATAAAATATTTAGGAATAATCCTCTTATTTCTCCAATATACAGGTTCAAAGATTCTACATCTGATATATCAAATTGTTCTTGAAAGAAAAATCTGCCTATTCCTCCATGTTCCCGAGCTAAAAAAAAACATCCCCTTCACACAGCTACCAATTGCATATTTATAATATCCCCCTGAAAATGAGCATTTTCCAGTCTTGCCTAATTTCTCTTTCGTAACTGATTCTTTTCAGTTGTCAAAAGATTATTTTTTGTAACTTCCTTGCTACTATCCTTGATGCGACTTCATATTACCTTTCTTTGACCAACAAAAAGGCCATTGGTTTATACCTTCGGCCTTTATTGTTTTCTTCAAAACTGATGTAGATGTTGCCAAAAATATAACGTTTCCCTCTGCCTTCACAGTTGCGTGTAACTGATTCTTGAGTTTTATTTTTCTTTCATTATAAAAGAAACTCTCGATGAATATTTTTCCCTCAGAGAAAAATGAAACAGGTCAGGGAAAAGAAAAGCTATTGAAATGTCTTTGCAAATTCTACATTCCTTTGGACAGCAAGACACTGTGATGTCATTAGAAAATGACTGTGGTAGGCTATCAAACTTATTTGAAAGATCCTAAATCTTTGGTAGTCAACTTCTTTGCTTATCTTTTCCTCCCCATTGCAATGAGAAGTGGAGTCTACCATCATACTGACATTATATCCCATGTCACGAAAGTAAGCAACCAAAGTGATACCTGTATAAATTGAAGCCTCTCATGCAGCCACTAATATGTTTGAGGTGTTTGTAACAAGAGTAGTCCTTTTCATCATAGATTCTTTACGTCCATCAGAAAAGGTCATAGTCAGTTGAGGAAAATCCATTAAAATTTCAGCCATCTCATTTCCTCTCACCACAACCGACATAGCCAACAGTGTCAGGGTTAGAATACTTTGAAAGTGCTTGGCTAATAATAGTTTTCCCACAACCAAATGCACATGTTCCTCCAAGAACTGTTAGAAATAGAGTATCGAGAACTCATTGTCTAGTTAGGAGGGCGTGTTAGCTGCAAGCTTGGTAGAGACAGGCCTAGGTTTACGCATAGGCCAGGTCTAGAGCATTGTAAGATGCTTCTTAACTCCTTAAAATTCCAACTCCAACACGATATCCTTCTAGACGAGAGTCAGCAGGTCAGACCCTTTAAGAACTTTAGAACCACTTAGTCAGGAGTATTTGGAGTTTTAAAACTCTTGAATTACCCGATAATGAAGGGGTCCACTGGTGATTTTCAAACTTAATAAAATTTTGAAACACCCTATGTGACATTCAATACCTTTATATTGTCTTGTTTCATTCTTTGCACCGATATTCGCATTGGGAAAGTATATTTTGGAGGTTGACGATGGTTATAACACCATCGTTGATAAATACTAAAGTTGTTGTTGCTTGCCATTCCAACTAAGGAGTCGATAAACAAGATTCATTTCACCCTTGTCATCCATATATTTGCTACAATAAATGAAATCAAGCTACATCATCTTAAAACAAAGAGAAAAACCGTGACACATGTCGTTGCCAATTCATCCTCTCAAAAAAGTATCTTGGAAGCGTCGTTGAGTCCACAATATACATGCAAGCCTCCAAAAAATTTCTATGCCAAGAGTGTGAAATTACCCAAAGCCATGTTGAATCATTGTGAAAGATCTAAAGATTGATCTTCTCCACCCAAACTCTCCCATGTGACCTGAAAAAAGACCTGGAACAAGCTCTGTGCAAAATTCTTGTTCTGTATGGACTTCTCCATCTTCCCAATCAAATTTGTCTCCACTCCTTACAAAATACAAAAAAAAAAGTAGCTCATAATTACAAGGACTTTGAGTTGCCTTGTCTTTGCAAAGCATGATAATAAGCTGCCTCAGACCAATAAGCTTGCTTCTTTCATTTGATACCATTGCACAATAAGCTTCATTATACTATTTGAGATCCATTGAAGGCTTGAAAGCATTAGCCCAAAGTCGGCCTTTGATATTAAATGTGACTTTCAAGTGAGGTATCATCATCCATTCAAAGCAGTGAAGCTCCCAAAAGACTATCATAGTATGGATTGAATGTTATAACCTATTAGAAAGGTCAACTCCTGCAACATTTAATTGGCTTCTTATCCAAAGGCAACGCATGAGCATCAACTAAAGACCCTTCAGCCTTTTGAAATTAATATCACCTGTTTCATATCATTCTCACTAGATACCTGTTTGTAAACTGAGTACTTAAATTTGAATGAGGATCCTCTTACATGGTCTTCAAAGATCATCAGGAATGCTCGATTCCATATCAAATTTGTAGCTTACAGGATGATTGATAGATCAAACACTCAAGAGATGCACTTTTAAAACCATCATAAGCTAAATTGGTGCTTAAATACAGGGATACAATTTAAAATTTTTGATGATCAGAATTGGGTCTAACAGATCCATATAGATGGATTCAAGGGCTAGGATTGAGTGGACAAAGATTGATGGTGAGGTGGAATCAAATAATAAGAAAATGATAATGAAGGTTAATTAGCATAAATATATTAATTAATTTAATTAGTTGGGAGGTTTGGGGGCTAAGGTTAAATTTAATTAAATAAAAGTATATTTATTTAATTAAGGGTGAGATAAGGATGAATTAATTAATTAAATAAATAATAATTTATTTGATTAATAGATAGAATGTGATAAATTCAAATTTGTGGTTGGGTATGGACATATTTAGATGTCTACAACATGCTTATAATATTTTTTCATTTTACATATGTTCATTTGTGGATTGTTTTGAGTTGGAAAGAAGATTTTGGTTGGTCCAACATCTTTGACATGGGGATAAGTATATTCTTATTGCAATAGATGTGATTATTGACCATAAATCATATGAATGTATGTTTCCCATGATCTATTTATGGAGAAAAGTATGTTACATTCCTTTGCAATTGATGTCAAAAGGGGATAGTTAGAGAAAGGGAGAGAATTACGTTTTTCATCAATGACAAAGGTGGAGATTATTGGAATTGATTACCATTGGTGTCAAAAGAGTATGAGAAACTTTAAGAATATTGTAATTGATGTCAAATGTGAGAATAACAATTTTTTAATAGAATAAATTGTATGATGGACAAAGGCCACTAATCAATGCTCGAAGACCAAGTAAAATCAGATTGAGAAGAGTGGATAAAAGATGAAGTGCGTGAGTGGAGCAAAAAAAATATATCAATAATGAAATGAATCATATATCAATGATGAAGTAAATCAAATTCAATAAAGGATTGAATCAAATATCAATAAGTGAATGAATAGAATATATATTATGAAGTGCACTTCTTATATGAGAAAAAAATTAATTAATTAAATAAATATTAGTTTCAACCAAAATTCATAAGGGTGTACAATGAAGGGTTATGTTTCCTGATGATACAAGATATATATAAGAGAATTCATTCCATGAGATTCTATTGAAGAGATTGGTGCCTCATATTGGAGAGGTTGGTGTCCCATATTAGCAAGGTTGGTGAGGTTAGTGCCTCATATAAAAGAAATTGGTTTCTCTTGTTGAGTTGGTGCTCAGTTGTGAGGATTGGTGTCTCCAATGGGTTGGTGCTAAAAAAAATTATAATAAGGGATTGGTGTCTCCTATAGGTTGGTTCCTAAAAAGATTATAAAAGAGATTTATATAAAAAATAATATTTTATCATGGTTTTCTCTCGTAAGGCTTTCCATGTAAATCATGTGTTCTTCTTGTGTTGCATAATTGTTAGATATTATGTGAATGAAATTGTGCAATTGAAATTATTATGGTTGTTAGTTTAAAAAAATGTCTTATATTGATTCACCCCCTCTTAGTATAAGTTTTTTCTCATGAATTGGTATCATAATGGGTTCCTTTGAATAGTCTAAACACTAGACGGTAGATCTTAAGAGCACACAAGGCAAGAAGAAAAGGAAATAAGGGAAAATGAAATACTAAATAGAGCATTGATTAACAAGCACCAAAAAAACCAAATGCATAGAGAAAATTTAAGAAAATATGATGGGGTGATAAATGAAATGCACATGGATATAGAAACGAAAGGTGAGGAGAAAGAAGAAAAGGATTCAAATGAATATGATGAGAATGTTGATACAAACTTAGAATAAGAAGAATACGATGAAGATGGATTAGTTGATCTAGAAGTAGAACTTATTTCTACCCTAAGTGAAATCAAGATTCTTAGGAAAAAGAACATACAACAAAAGGAGAAAATTCAAGAGGATAGTGAATTTAAAGAAAAAATATTACACGATCTTAAATAATCTACAAATATGATCATAGATCTAAAAATTCAAATTGAAGAAAGGAAAAGGATTGAAGAAGAGGTGAGAATCCATTTGAAATAAAAGGAAAAATATTATGAAAGGTTAGAGTTTGGGATAGTTTCCATGAGAAAGGAACTAAAGAAGATAACTATTAAGCTGAACAAAAGCCTAAAATTTGAGAAGAGTACCAATATCTTAGATGATATAATTGATGAAAAAGGTTCACCATCCAACGAGATAATTCTTTGATATAAAGAAAATCAACTAACAAATAAAGAAGATTCCAAAGAGGCACCATAAAAGTCAAATGAAGAACCAAAGATGTATGTTGAATCCCTAAAAATACCTATCAAAAGTGGAATCAACAAGAAGAAAGAGAGTCAAGTTCCGCAGAAAAAAACTCCTCACAAAGATAAAAATGATAAGAATACATTCAAAAGATCTTTCCCTCTGAGACAATCTCATATGTTCATGTTTAAAAGTTTCTTTTATGGTTGTTTCTTTTCATGCAATCATTTTGGTCATAAAGAAAGATATTGAAGAGAACATGTGAGATATAATTATGGTTGAAACAAAAATAGTTCTTATGGGTGGGAAAATGGAACTATGACTCATTTTATCAATTAGTAGATTATAATATCATATGCTACAAATACAACATCTATGGGAATAAAGTAAAATTTTGTAGAAGTTATCTTATAGAACCTAAACTGAGAAAGAAGAAGGAAAGCATGGGTAAGCAAAGGAAAGAACCTAAGCATAAAGTTTGGAAGAGGAAGAAAGAGAAAAAAAAGGAGAAATATATACAAGTGTGCAAATCATATTTCTTGCACAAGAGGTATCACTAAGTTCATGAGGAGACGTATAAATTTAGGGGGAGCTAGTCATTGCGTCATCTTTTAGCTACGCAGAGAAGAGAATTCAGTGATAGATTAGCTGATGAAGATTCTTAGGGAGAGTTATAGGAAAATGAGAATGATGACATTCATGTCAAAAGGATGACCCTTTTCATTTAGTAGTCATGTATAGAGAAGGAAGAGTTGAAGTTGTGTAGAGAATAATAATATTTCTAAACAAACTACTGATTTGTTAAATCTAAGAAGATGATCGAAATTAGTTTTGGATAGCTATAGAGAAAATATGTCACCCAAGCAATATAGAAACAAAGGATAGTGTAGTGGAGAAAGGGGGAGCATAAGAAAATCTTCAACATGGGGATAAGTATATTCTTATTGCAGTAGATGTGAGTGTTGACCATAAATAATATGAATGGATGTTTCCCATTGTCTATTTGTGTAGAAAAGTATGTTACATTCCTTTGCCATTTATGTCAAAGGGGGAGAGTTAGAGAAATGGGAAGAATTATATTTTCCATCAATGACAAAGGAGGAGATTGTTGGAATTAATTGTCATTGATGTCAAAAGAGTATGAGAGATTGTTAGAATATTGTCATTGATGTCAAATGTTAGAAGTGCACTTTGTCAATAGAATAAATAGTATGATGGAAAAATGCTAAAGGCCACTAATTGATGCTCAAAGACCAAGTCAAATTAGATTGAGAAGAGTGAATAAAAGATGAAGTGTGTGAGTGGAGAAACAAAATATATCTCAATGATGAAATGAATCATACATCATTGATGAAGTAAATCAAATATCAATTAGGGAATGAATATAATATATATTATGAAGCACTTCTTACATGATAAAAAAATTAATTAATTAAGTAAAGATTAGTTTTAACCAAAAGTCACAAGGGTATGGTGAAGGGTTGTGTCTCGTGATGAGACAAGATATATAAGAGAAGTCATTCCATGAGATGTTATGTGTGAGAAAGTTTTATCATTCAAGAGTGAGTGGGGAATAAAAAAGGAAGGAATATTTTATCATTCAAAGAAGAAGTGTATGGAATTAGAATATGTAGCATGGGATAAACAAGAGGAATATAGAAGAATGAAGTGAATGAATTTTATTAATTGAATATCTAGTTAAGAATATTCAAGAGACAAGTTGCAGAGCTATGACCATTAAAGAAAAATAAAATAATCGAAGATCATTCAAAGGCAACCATTAAGGAGAAATAAAAAGGAGAAAAAAAAGTATTAAAATACAAAAATTAGTCTTGATAAAAAACATATCATTTTAAAGAGTTATCTGTTTTCAAAGAGATGCAACTCTTCATTGAGATGTAAAGATATAAATAAATACGTGTAAGAGAAAGGAAGATCTATTAATCAAGAGAGAAGTGTGTGGAGGGTAAAAATAAATATTATAGTGAATATGTGTAAAATGACATCGACCAAGTTTGAAAAGGCAGCAAATATTATTTAAGAGGATTCATGACTATTTGAAGCATCGTTTTTATTTGAAAAGATGTATCTCTTCATAAAAATAATATCATATAAACAAAGAGGACAACAATATAAGCGCATCACTTTTAACAATTTTAGTCTTAATCGTCCAACCATTGCATTCCAGGTGACCATGTTTTCTTGTTCCATTCCGTCAAATTGTTATTTTGCCTTGTCCCTTATTCCACCTTTTGTACTCATGTTCCTGCATTCAAATTGTATTCTATGAGATGACATCTCTTTTGATATATTCTACTGAATAGTTCACATGCCTTGTCTCTGCTTCCACATTGTGCATGCATATCTGCCATGGACGTTGCATCCACATCATCTGATCAAGTACCTCCTTTCTCATCAATAATTATTTTGTCCATTTACCAGTCACCCAACAATCATGGCATTTAACTTGGTACAGGCCATGGGATGTCAGTAAGGGCCATGGAAAATGGGTTTACACAATTGCCAATGACATTTGCTCAATGTTTTCTAAAGGTTCCTTAGCAATTCCATTTGTGAACCCTTTTCCAAAGCTGCCAGGGAGGATATAAGGTTGTCATTATGCTTGCAAATTATACCAGATTGAAAATTTCCATAACATTATTGACAAATTCAAATTATCCATATTCTGGAATCATTGCATTCCATAAGATAAAATGTCTCTAAGGCATATTCTTCCATTTGAAAGTGCCATTGTCTATGCTACAATTTTTTGCACAAAAAATTGTAATCT
Source organism: Sequoia sempervirens (assembly GCA_007258455.2). Lineage (NCBI taxonomy): Eukaryota > Viridiplantae > Streptophyta > Pinopsida > Cupressales > Cupressaceae > Sequoia > Sequoia sempervirens. Next base: position 75,248,232 of record VDFB02000002.1, on the reverse strand, counting down.
TCTAATTATCATTCCCATTATGTATTGATGAATGTTTTTCCCCTTTTCAAAAGTTGCCATTTTACATAGGAATAGAAAGAACTGGCTATACACCTACCAATTGCATTCACGTGAAAATTCCTACGGAACCATTTTGAAGTAAACCTGCAATCGTGGCATTCTAAGGGATCACATTCATCTGAAGGTGTTTGTTCCGCTTTTGAAGAAAGTGGAGTTTCATAAGGAAGATGGAATGCAGACTTTTCCATGCGAGTGTGATAGTCCGCAAAGTCCTTTTTGTATTTGTTTTGTTTCCTTCACTTTCGCCTTTAACTTGCAAGGTATCCTCATGTGCCCATGGGTTCCACGATTCCACCCCTCGGAAGGGTTTTACTTTTTAATGTATCCTTTCCGCTCTATACCCTGGCGGGATTGTAATGAGGGAGAAAAAAGTCTTTGATTTTTTAACCTTTTCTATGTGCCCATGGGTTCCATGATTCCACCCTTAGAAGGGGTTTTACCTATTTATCTATTCTTTCCGCTCTATACTTTTGTGGGGTTGCAAGATCCATAGGGCGGGGAAGTGAAGGTGTTTTTGGACTTTCCTAAGTGTTTAAAAATGTTTTCTATTAGGAGAGTTTTGCATTTTCACATTATTACATTGAGGTAGACACTTGAAGTACTAGAAATCATTTTTTTTTGTTGATTTTTCACTTTGCAACTTTTGAACTTGTATCAATTCTATATATTTGGCGATGATTTCAAGTGAAATTTTTTATTTATCAAGTGGATGCAAATTTAATCATTATGATTTACAATTTAATTAATTGTGTAATTAAATTTGACAAATTTAATAAAATCATATATAGTGAAATTTATTTACGACCATGTGTCAAACCTTTAAATAATATTAAATTCAATTTTTAGAACCATCATGCTTTCATATAAACATATTTTGGAATTGACAAAAACTTGAGGAGAGCTAGTTAGAACATGTTATTTAACTTTCGAAGTTACTATGCAACTTTATGAAACTACACACTAAACTAAAACCCACATTTATGCCTCTAAGATCATTTTATCATTTGCATGTAAACCAAATTATTAGGGAAATCACAACTGAAATCAAACTCTCTCAAAATGCTTTTAGGAGATCAAACTTGGTTACATACCACTTGCAAGTATGCCCAATTTATTAGTGGTTTTGACTTGATAATCAACTTGCCACTTCAAAATAATTGGGAACATGTATGAATAAGACTTCATGATGTAGATACTAATTTTTTCAATTTGATTAAACTAAGGTGACAACGGGACTCCACATGTGACTTAGAAAATCAACATGACATTTAGGAGGTTGAATTAATGACATGTCTTTTTAATAAGTGAGAAAAGTTTAAAATGTTACTAGTTCAAAAATGTGGAGGACAAAGTTGGCTCTTACTAGATACAAGGACCTTGCGGACATAGTAGGAACCTATCTCTAGAAAAAGGCTAATGCCTTTTGCATTGGGCCATAAATTCAAATTTTCACACAAAATAATAGGGAAATAGGAGAGAACTTGATTCAAACTAAAAATGAAACAAACAAGAAAAGATGCACACACCTAAACTAAAATAAAAATGAAAAAAATCCTAGGTGCCTATGTGCATCGTAGGATACCCCTACCTCAACCGCTTCATGAGAATCATGCAAACTCATTAACAAGTTTAGAAAAAAATATCTAATTATGTGGAATAATGAATAGTATCTTTAAAGTGTCTTTGATTCCAACACCATTTTACATTCGTGGTGAGAGATTCTAAATTTGTGAAATTTGTAAGTTTCCCAAATGATCCATCTATCTAAAGAAATACTCTTCATCATACAAATTAGAAGCCTTTTGAGTTACTTTAATATTATCATGTTTATCACCAATCATATTTCTCTATATCATATCATATCAGATGTGTCAATGTCTAATTCATATATGTAATTTTGACTACCTCAATCTAATAAGAAAAACTCACAAGTTGCATATGCTTTATACAAACTATACGGTGAATAAGATTTTTTCAATTTTGGCTACAAATTCACTTTAAGAATAACAACTTCAATGAGTGTAGGCTCATTTTTTATTAAGGATTTTTCAGCCCTTCTTGTTGCAATAAACTCAAAAAATTCCTTACATAGATGATGAAGAAGGATAAAATAATAAATTTGTATCCTCACCAAAAATGAGTCATGATTTGAAGATTCAAGGCACCAACTTGAAATAAATATATCACAAGGTTGTAATTTTTCTTGATTTTCATTTAATTGATGATCATTAGTTTTATGCTCTCTTGTATTTGAACCAACTCCTCAAATTCCCTTTGCATAATTTGTGTAGGATGCACCTATTCATTGTTGATATGTAGATTTATTTTCCCGTTAGTGAATTCTTATAATTTCAACCATATCTTTCTTGTAAGTTAGCCATTTCTTCATTTCCATATGACAAAAATGTTTCAATTGGTAGAGAAAGAAAAGGTAAAATTTTTGAACTATGATTGATTCGTGAGCTATCCATAATCTTTGTTATACCATTTTCACTAGTAGAAACATTCCACTCTTCATTACCATCATTATTATGTGAATGAAATCTTTCAGTGTCATAATTAATCCTTTGTTCATTTATGTGTACATCTAATTTTTTATTTTATTTTTTAATTGGATAATCGCAAGTGTTATCAAGAATATGTATACATTTTTTTTCCTTTCTTTATTATGCATTTGACTTGGTAAATCATCATGAAAAGGAATAAAGTGTTCTAATGAAATAATAGTGCTTGCATCAAGATATCTTCAAAATAATAAAGGGTTCAAAAATAGGGCCATGCTGGGAAAAGGTGTGTTTTTCACAATGCATAATGTTGTAATGTAAAAGATAATAATTTTTGTGGTTCCCCTAGGGGATCTAGGGATATGTACATCACATGGGTTACACATTCTTGGGTCCATTTTATATGTTGTATAAAACATGAGGATAAATATTTATTGTGGGTTTGTACATTGAGAAAATATTTAAGATTAAGAAAACATAGTACCAAAAAGTAAATTACGGGAAAATGATTTTGAACGCTCATGGAATTAGTCACATGGTTTATGTAATACCACTTGGTGGTTTTGTGCAAGCTTACTTCTATAAAATAAAGCATGAGCAGTTGTTGAGGTTGGCTATTTTGGCTAAGACAAGATTGAGTATCTTTTGAAGATTGCAGATTTATGAGAGGAAGCATGTATTGGGATGTGTGATTACATGATTCTCATTTTTTTGTTCACATAAAGTGCATGTAAAGAGCATATGTTGTAGAGGTGTTCATGGAGACTCTACATATGTATTATAATATTTATTCATAAGATAATACATTGACTGTGGATGCTTTTAGAGGATTATTTTTTTCCCCCATGAGGCTTTTCCTAGGGTACATCTTGTGTCATCTTAATTGTATGTTTCTCTATTCTTTTGCATTGTGGATTCTAAATACTTGTTTGCATAATTTTCTCTTTTGGGGTTCTATGGAAATAGTTCATTATGATTGCAAATTTCTTGTCATTTGGTATTAGAGCTTGGTTGTCAAGTTGTGGGAGGAGATATCCTTGATATTGTTAACCATTGGAAGGAGTATATTTTTGTACATAGTTGAATTATGGCTTTGCAAGGAGAGAATGAAGACATTTCCAAGATTACAAGTGTGTTTGTAGAATTGGATTGTTATAAATTTGGGGTTTGATGGAGATTTGGTTTTGAAGGTTAGATTTTCTGAAGACCTAAAAAAACCCTTGCCATTGAGTCCAAAAGATTCAAAAACCTATGATTTTATATATGACATATGCTTATATTTGGTAAAAAAAGTTTTAGGCCTTTTTGAGGGCATGGACAAATTTGGTGCGTCAAAACTCTATATAGTTTGTATGATCTTATTATACTCACTATTGTAGGTCACAAGTTTTCAAGGGGAATTGACATAAATTTTGTTGGAAAATATATATTTTAAGAAAATATTTCAAAAATCTTCAACAAATTCTATTAAATTTTTTCTATTCCTAATGTCAACAATGCCATTAGCTAGCATAGAGGGGAAGGGATCCTATATCCATAGAGCATGGTTATATGGGAGACTGATAACCATTCACTAGCCTTAGGTAGCACCAGGGGCTAGCCCCTAGTTGTACCCAATGATTCACACCACTAGTGCAAAGCCATCGATGAACCACTAACCCACCACCTAATAGCCACTAGGGCTAAGTTTGATTCACCTAAAGTGGTAGCTTTCTTCCAAAGGCCATAAATTTCACCCTAGGAGTCATACTTTTAACTTTTTATAGTCAATGAAAAGCTATTTTAGAGTATTATACTATGGTATCAACCGGTTTTCCACATTTTATTATTTTTATATAGAAAATTCTAGATGAAATTGGGTTCACTTTTTATATTTGGATCGAGATCATATCTTGTGCATATGGTGTCTAATTTTGGACTTCTTATAGTTAATTAAAACCTTATTCTAAACACTTTGTAGTGGATTAGGTTTAGAGATGTTGTTATGTGATTTGTACACTTACATTTTTGTTTGATATATTTATTAGTTTCTTTGACTATATAGTAATCTATAAGTTTATGGTAAATCAAATCTATCAATGATTTGGTGTTTGAGTCATTGAAAAATTATATGTATATCTTTGATTATCCTTTTTTGACATGGCTATTGATACATTTTTAAATTTGTATGTTGCATTATGAGATTCATGGGTTGTGCAATGTTGTAGGTTATCTATAGTTACAAATTGTATATATAACTTAGATGTGGGTTGTATGTACCCATATATATTTTAGTGTGGATTTTGATTCTATCTGGTGCCTTGGTTTAGTTAAATTTTCAATAGTTTTATTGCTATTATGAGGTATAGATATGGTGTTACCTAATAAAACTATGTTGTGGGACCTAGAATTATTAACTATATAGTGTACAATCATGCAAGACTTGATGGGATTTTGATGTAGGTAAATTTGGTGGTGATGATGATGTCATGGAGTGTGATATTTTCTAACTATCCTACCCAAGAATCTAATGACTGAAGGAAAGCAAAAATAGAAATATGAGAAGGAATAAATGATATTCCTCTCAAGAATGCAAAGCTATATTCAACTTGAGAATTGAGATTACAAAGGAAAAGCCTTTGTTATATAGGCCAAGGGGAGAGATAGATGTAACCAGATTATGAAAAATGTTGTCATCCTATGAGGTGTGACAACTCATGTCATTAAAGCTCAACCACCTTATCTACATGTAAAGTTAAGCTAGTGTGAAGAGAACTTAAGTAGAGAACTAGCTAGGAAGTGAACTAGTTAGATAAAGTACCCCTTTCACACTAACACCCCCCTTAAGTGCAACTTAGGGAGAAGTATACAATGCAAAGATGCAAGTATTGGTCTCCCTACTAGGCTTGATGAGGTACCCATGTACATAATAACCTCTCAATGATAAAGAAGGAGAAAACCCAGTGGGAAAAAACTCCGTTCCATGTGAGGGTGATGAAGAAGGTCTAAGAGACCCCCTTAGAAGATATTTGCCTCACCCCCAAGAGAGACTGAAGATGAACATGATTTCTCTCAGTGAAGGGTTTGGTGAATATATCTGCAACTTGATCTGTTGTAGGACAATATCACAAATCAATGACCTGCTCCTAAAGTAGCTCTCGGAGAAAATGCATATGGATCTCGATGTGTTTGGTTTGTTGATGATGGACTAGGTTCTTCAAGATATGGATGGAACTCTAGTTGTCACAATAGATGACTGATGGCTTTTGAAAGGTGATACCAAGTTCAGTGAAGATATTTTGAAGACAAATAGCCTCAATTGCAACATTGACGGTCCCCCAATACTCAACCTTAGTTGAAGAAAGAGCAATGAAATGTTCTTGATCTACCAACAAATGGGGCCAAAACCATTGTGAAAACCGTAACCGGATGTGGGCTTGCAATCATCAATATCACCAGCCTAATCAGAATCCATGTATCCAAGTAAGTCTAAACTTGTTCTTGCTGCATAGTGAATCCCATATCGATGAGTGCCCTATATGTAGTGCAAGATGCATTTGGAAACTTTCCAATGAAGCTCATGTGATTCCATCATGAAGCATTGTGGCAATGGAAATTCTACTCCATTCTTGGAGACAGTGCAATTTCTGGCCTAATTTAGACCTATTTTGATGCCCTTGCATTAAATACCCTTTTAAGTCATCATTAATAGGCCCCTAAGACCCTTTATTTCAGATCTCTACGCTTATTTCAACTAAAAACCTAACAAAATCATCAAAAGCATTAAAATTTTTAACAACCCATCCTAAAAATATAAGGTGGTACTCATAAGCCACCTTGGGCGTATGAGTCCCCTTAGGTCCAGGACCCATACGCCACAAGTGGCATATGACTCCCACTTGGGCCCTTTTTAGGGTTTGAGCAGGAAGTTCAATTTTTTAATTCAAATTTTTGGTTGATGTCAAATTTTGAGATCCAAATAATAGTAAATTAGGTGTAATGCCTATATAAACAAGCTTATAAAGTTATTTTTCACCTAAGAAAGAATCTAGAAGAGAAATTTCAAGATCTAAGAATTCAAGCATTCTAGAACAAGTAATCAACAAATTTGAAGTCTTGGAGCAACATTGTTGTGTTTTTGCAAGTCTTCAAGCTCACTTTCATTCAAGATCTAGCATTGTCAAGAGTTGATTATGGTTGCCTATGGTGAATTATGATGGATTCTAGGTTGGGGAGATGCAACCATCCATTTGTTGGTATGTGGTGACTAATCATGCTATACTGTACACTCTTGATATATCCTTGTCAGGGTCGAGGGCCAGGCCAGGCCCCAGGCGGGGGTTCGGGGGTGGAAACCCCCGAGAAAACTTTTTTCCCATTTTTGGCTTCGTCACCGACAAAAGAAAAAATTGACTTTGTAAAACCCTAATTCTGGAAGCTTCTAAAAATATTGTTATAAGCGGTTGGGATGGGAGTTGCAGTAGGGCATTATTAGCAAGATTGTAATATGTTTTACACTGGATAATAAAATCATTGGATGGTTGCGGTTTTGTGGATGTAGCCCAGATTGGGTGAACCACGTTAAATTCTTTATGTTGTCTTGTTTCTACTATAATTTTTGTGTGTTTTATTTCTCTATTTTATTGATCAAATATGAATTTAATTGTTAGATATTTTCCTTCTAACCCTAACAAGTGGTATCAGAGTGGGTTGTGTTCAATTATTGTCTACAGGAAAGTCTCATGGTTGAGTGGGAGTCTCACGGTTAAGTGGGAGCAATGGCAGACAAGGGTAAATTGAAGGTAGATAAATTCAATGGGCAGAACTATCAGTTATGGAAGATGCAGATGGAGGATTATATCTATCAGAAGGATTTATGGATGCCTTTGGAAAGAATAGCCAAGAATCTAGCAACAATGAGTGATGACGATTGGAATCCTTTAGATAGAAAGGTATTGGGATCCATTTGTTTATGCCTGGCACAATCAGTGGCATTCAATATTACAACAGTAAAGACAACTCAAGAGTTGATGAAAACCCTGGCGAAGTTATATGAAAAACCTCTCGCTTCGAATAAGGTATTTCTTATGAAGAGTTTATTTAATATGAAAATGGTAGAAGGTGGGTCAATTGTTGATCATTTAAATGAGTTTAATATGGTTACCAGTCAATTAACTTCTGTAAATGTAAACTTTGATGAAGAAGTTAGGGCTCTTTTGATTCTGTATTCTTTTCCTAAAAATTGGAATAGCTTGGTAATGGTTGTTAGCAATTTTGTTTTTGGTTCAAATATATTGAACTTTGATGATGTTGTTGGTGTTATTTTGAGTGAGGAAATTTGTAGGAAAAGCTTAGGTGGAACATCCACATTAGGTAGTGTTTTGAATGCAGAAAGCAGGGGCAAAACAAAGGAGAGTAATTTTTTTTGGAAGTTGTGGGAAGTCACAAGTAAAATCAAAGGACAAAAGGTCCCAATATAGAGACAAGAGGGATTGCTAGTACTATAGTAAGCCAGGTCATTTAAAGAAAGATTGTTGGTCTCAGAAAAATAAAGGAGACAAAAAGGAAGGCAATAAAGAGGAAAATGTGGTAAGTAATAAATCTGATGAGGATGCTTTGATTCTTTCCCTTGATAATGTTGATGATTCTTGGGTGTTAGATTGAGGGGCTTCATTTCATCCTACGCCCCATAGAAGTTATTTTCTTGATTATGTCCACGGGGATTTTGGGTTGGTTTATTTGAGAGATAATGAACCCTGTCAGATTGTTGGAAAGGGAAGAATCAAGATTAAGTTGTAGAATGAGAATCATTGGCTACTACATGAGGTAAGACATGTTCCAAAGTTAAAAAATAAATTTAATTTCAGCAGGGCAACTAGATGATGAAGGTTGCGTTGTTACATTTAGTGATAAAAATTGGAAGGTTACAAAAGGTACCTTAGTGGTAGCAAAAGGTGTGAAAGTAGGAACCTTATATCTTTGTACAAGTCATACTTTTCCTTCTACTTTAGCTATTGCAGATAAAAATAAATGTTCAAGAACAGTTGTTGCAGTTCAACAGGTAGAAAATCAGACAGTTGCTATGGATTATGAATCAACATTGTGGCATAATAGACTTGGGCATATGAGTGCAAAAGGTATGAAAGTACTTCATTCAAAGAATGTTTTACCAGGTCTAAAATATGTTAATATGGATTTCTATGAAAGTTGCATGTGTATGAAAAAAAAAGAGAGTTAGTTTTCTCAAGGATGGGAAGCAAAAGAAAGATGAGAAATTGGAGCTTGTATATACGGATGTATGGAGACCAGCTCAAGTATCTTCTCTCAGTGGCTCTTGGTATTATGTCACTTTTATTGATGATGCAACAAGGAAGGTATGGATTTATTTCGTTAGGTAGAAATCTGATGTATTTGAAACTTTTAAGAAATGGAGAAGCTTGGTTGAGAATGAGACAGGTAAAAAGTTAAAATGTCGTAGATTTGATAATGGTGGTGATTATTTCAGCAAAGAGTTTGAAGATTATTTCTCCTCTAATGGTATTTGTAGGTAGAGAACTGTTCCAAGGACTCCATAGGAAAATGGAGTGGTTGAGCACACGAACAGAACAATAATGGAGCATGCACGGACTATGAGATTGCATGTTGGGATGCCTTTAAACATGTGGGTAGAGGCTATAAACACTATTGTTTATTTAACCAATAGAGGTCCCTCAAATCCTTTGGGTTGTGGTATTCCAGACGAAGCATGGATAGGTAAGAAGGTGAGTTATTCTTTTCTCAAGACCTTCGGTTGTGAAGCATTTACACATGTAGATTCTAAAAATAGAACCAAGCTTGATGCAAAATAAAAGAAATGTACATTTGTTGGATATGGCATTGATGAATTTGGTTATAGGCTTTGAGATTTTAAAAATAAAAAAAATGTAAAAAATAGGGATGTCATATTCAATGAGAAAGTGTTGTACAATGATCATTTGCAGTAGTATGAGAAGAAAGAAAATGATTATGTAGTGTTGGACGATACATCAAAAGTGATGTTCTAGGAATCTAGTGGTTCCTCATGCTCCACAACAATAGCAACAACAAATACCACAAACTCTAGTTAATGTTAGATGATCTTCAAGGATAAGTAGACCTCCAAAAATATTTTCTCCCTCTTTGTATTCTATTTTATTAACTAATGGTGGTGAACAAGAATGTTATGATGAAGCTATGCAGGTGAATACCAAGGTTTAGTGGGATCATGGAATGGAAAAAGAAATGGACTCCTTGCTAAAAAATCAGACTTGGGAATTATACAAGTTGCCTACAAGTAAAAAGGCTTTACCAAACAAATGGGTTTATAGGCTAAAAGAGGAGGATGGAGGTATAAAATATTTAAAGCTAATTAGAATTGTAAAGGGATTTGCGCAGAAAAAGGGTATTGATTTTGATGAAATATTTTCTCTAGTTGTTAAAATGACTTCTATTCGTACTATTTTAAGTATTGTGGCTACTGAAGATTTTCATTTAGAACAACTTGATGTTACAAAAACCTTTCTCCATGGTGATTTGGAAGAGGAAATATACATGGAACATCCAAAAGGATTTGAGGTCAAAAGTCAAGAGAAATTGGTGTGTAGATTGAAGAAAATTTTATATGGCTTGAAGCAAGCACCTTGTCAATGGTATATTAAATTTGATAGCTTTATGGATTATGTTTATATGTTGATGATATGCTTGTAGAGGGGCCTAACATGAATCACATAAAGGAGTTAAAACAACAGTTAGAAAATTCATTTGCTATGAAGGATTTGGGGGCAGCAAAGAAAATCCTTGGTATGAAGATTACAAGAGATAGGAAAAACAAAAAAATATTTTTATCTCAAGTTGATTATGTTGAAAAGGTGTTGCAGATATTTCATATGGAGAATGCAAAAGTTGTCAGTACACCTTTGCTCAGTCATGTTAAATTGACTAAGGATATGTGTCCAAAGACATAAGAGGAGGAAGAAAAAATGTCTAAGGTACCATATGCTTCAGCTGTAGGTAGTTTAATCTATGCCATGGTATGCACAAGACCAGATATTGCACATGTTGTAGGAGTTGTTAGTAGGTATATGAGTCATCCCGGTGTTGAGCATTGGAATGTGGTAAAATGGATTCCTAGGTATTTGAGAGGTACATCCAATATTTTTTTGATGTTTTGGGGGCTCTAATATTGATTTAAAAGGCTATGTTGACTCATATTTGGCAGGGGATATTGATACCAGGCGGAGTACCATAGGTTATGTATTTACATTCGGTGGAACAATAGTGAGTTGGATTTCTCGGTTGCAAAAGTTGGTTGCTTTATCCACCATGGAGGCAGAGTATGTTGTTGCAACAGAGGTGGCAAAGGAGATGATATGGCTGTAAGTTTTCATGGAAGAGTTGGGAAAACAAAAGGCTAAAAATTACTTGTTTATAGACAGTTAGAGTGCTATACATCTTACAAAGAATTCTACCTTGCACTCTAAAACCAAAGACATATAGTTGAGATATCATTTCATTCAGTTAGTGTTGGAGGATGGACATGTAAAGTTAGAAAAGATACATACAAATGCCAATCCAGCAGATATGTTTATGAAGGTGGTGACAAGGGATAAGTTAAGCTCCTCTTTAGCTTCAGTCGGCCTTCAAGGTTGAATTCAAGTATAACAGCACAACAGGGTCTAAGGTGCTTATTTCTAGTGGGACTTGTAAGTGCAGCGATGTCGTCTAGGATTAGTTTCCAAGTGGGAGATTGTTTGGTGTGCAACCTGATCAGTCTCCAAGTGGGAGATTGTTGGTATGTGGCGATTGATCATGCTATACTGTACACTCTTCATATATCCTCGCCGGGGTCTGGGGCCTAGTCGAGCCTCGGGTGGGGGTTCGGGGGCGGCAACCCATGATAATTTTTTTTCCCATTTTTCGCTTCATCACTGACAAAAGAAAAAACTAGCTTTGTAAAACCCCAATTTTGGAAGCTTCTAAAAAGATTGTTATAAGTGGTTGGGATGGGAGTTGCAGTAGGGCATTGTTAGTGAGATTGTAATATGTTTTACACTGGATAATTAAATCATTAGATGGATGTGGTTTTGTGGATGTAGCCCAGATTGGGTGAACCATGTTAAATTCTTTGTGTTGTCTTGTTTCTGCTATAATTTTTGTGTGTGTTTTATTTCTCTATTTTATTGATCAAATCTGCATTTAATTGTTAGATATCTGCCTTCTAACCCTAACACCATCAAGCCAAGCCTAATGACTTATTTGCTAAGTGATTCCATCCTCCATTATCATTCTACATTCAACCTAAGGAAGGTACATACATTATTATATCTCATTTGGGTGATTAGGGATCTCTCAAAGTGAGTCATTCATCCTAATGCTTCATACATGCATCTCATTCTAACACATTAGAATAGGGTTGCACTGCATTTTCAATTTCCTAATCTTAGACACACTTAAGGTTAAGGTTTACATTCCTATTTACATTCACAATTCATTGTTTCTATTAAGGTTTAATTACCAAACCAATGGTTTGACCAAGGAAAACCCCCCATAAGAAAATCAATTTGTGAATATGGGAAATGGATGGTTTGCTTCTTTGTCCACAAAATGGATACAAGGAGAGGGATCCAATTTCACAATATTCACATTCAAGAATACCTTAGAGATCTCAACTGAATGAAGGATGTGAGAGATTTGACTATAAGATATCCTTGGATAATGATTGAGACAAGAAAGGGGTTCACCACCAAGTGTAGACTTGGAAAATACAAAGTGTTTGAAAATACAGTGTGATATGCAAAAAGACTTAGAAATGCAAGTAGAATGTAACAAAAAACTATGAAACTGGAAATGTGCACCTGGGAAATTGAAGAATGTGAGATGGAGCTCTGGAATCCTAAAAAATATGATGTCGAAGCCAACTAGGACTCATACACCAGTCTGGGTGAATTAGTCCAATTTTAGGAAAATTGTGCTAGAACAGGTTTTAGCCAAAAGGGTACTTAGATCTATAAATATATTGTTTAGGCTTGGGTAGTGGGACTCATTCACCAATAGTGGTGAATCATTCCATCTCTGGATTTCTAGAAATTTAAAACAAGAAACTGTATCCCTCAATTTGCTTTCCTACTCCTGATTCAAATCTGGGTCCAAAACTACAAAATTTAGCTTATAGACCTTCTCCAAGTTTGACTTGCCTTGAAAATTTTTCTCCAACTTTTCTTCTTGGAAAATCTACAACCTAGCCCTACAAATCACACATAAGAAGAGGGAAAAATATTGTGGGGTTAGAGAATAGGGGTTTGCCTTGGTCAAACCCCTTGTTGGTAATTAAACCCTTGAAATGAAATGAAATAGAATAGATAATTATGAATGAACAAATAATGATGTTGCAACTCACCAAACCCTAGCAATAAGGTGCTACAAACATGTAAGTAATGGCTTCAATGGATGTGGACTTAGAATATATCTTGATGTTGATATATCTTGAATGCAATGCTTGCTTGAATCACACAATCCTACATCACAAATGTAAGCTCTAAAATAACATGATGAAATCAATCTTTGACATGGTGAATGACACTTGAATGATGCTCTTGAATACTTGATAACCTATCCTTGAAAATTCCTTGAATGCTCTTGTGAATGCTCAAATGCTCTTATGAACTCTTAAGTGCTTGATCAAACTTGCTAGGTATGAAAATGAGAGAAAGAAGCTTGTATTTATACTCAATTATGCAATAATTCTCAAAATTACAACACTACAGGTTGACCTTAGATCTTGGAGAATAAAAACCTTCTAGAATTTTGAATTAAATTTGAATTTTGAGTTAAAGGGGACTCATTTGCCACCCTAGGTGAATGGGTCCCACCTAAGGGGACTCATTCACCCATAATGGAAAATGAATCCCACCTTAGGAATTTAAGGTGGGTTTCAAGATTTTAATGCTTTAAATGATATTTATTAGGATTATTCACAAAAATACACATATATAAGGCTTGTAGATGCAAAATGGGGCCAATTAAAGCATAAGAAATCCCAATTATTAATGAAAAACCTAGGAAAGTGTGAAAGTGTGTTACAACACTTTGAAATAAGCCTTGGTAAATGATGAAAAGAGGTTATTTTATTAACAAGACCCCAAAAAAGTGTGAAAGTATGTTACAACACTTTACAACACTTAAGTAAGGTACCATTTGAATCTTTTTAGTTCACAAGGGACCAAGACTTAATGTGAATGTGTTATCCACATTACAACATTAAATCAAGGCAATATTAAGCCAAAATCACAAGGAGGGCCCAAACGAGTCAGAAAAGTAGAAGGGTTGCTTTTTTAGTGACCACACAACTCTATATTATGTATTGCAGGTCTTTTTATAGGTTCAGATCTGTAAATTAGTTTGGGAAGGAAGAGAAGAGATTGGAGTACAAACCTAGACTTTCAATTCTCAAAAAAGCAAAACAGGATTGATACACCAAAAGTGGCGTATGAGTACCACTACAGGAAAATTTCTAGATTTTTGTAGATCCTAAATCTACACTGCCAAAAACTTGTTCCAAACCATAAACTCTAGTCTGGGACTGATACACCTAGACTGACGTATGAGTCTTGGTGTGCCATAATTCTAGTATTTTTAGTGCTTCAGAGCTCATTCCAAACCTCTACAGATTCCCAGGTGCACACTTCTAATTTATCACCTTTTTGTTATTATTTACATGCTTTTGTAGACGATTTAGTGAAGTTTTGTATTGCATTAGGGCTTGATATTAGGTCTTGCATTTCATTAGTCTTTCCAAGCCATAGCTTAGTGGTGAACCCCTATTTAGTTTATAATCAGACCCTAGGACAACCCTATAGCAGTATCTCTTTCTCATTTCCATACCCTTCATTGAGATCTCTAGGGTTTTCCTTGAATGAGAGTGAAGAAGTTTGTTATTCTATCTCCCAAGTGTAGAAGCAAAAAATTTTCTACCTTTCAAGAATGAAACAATTCCAAATGCAAAGGAAATGTCAAGGAAAGTATAATTCAAGTAGATGAGGCTACCAATAAGTTGATGATAGAAAGTATCATCAACTAGGGGTGTGGAATTTTTTTCCTCAAGCTTATCTATAGACAAAAAGGGAGTTGGTGTAGGCTTACTATCAACCATATGAAAACATGAAAAAATATCAAGAGAATACTTGGGCTATGCAAGTGAGATCCTGGAAGAGATCTATGTGATCTCAATCCTGAGAAAGTAGTGCAAGAGACCTAATTCAGTCATGGAAATTATATCATGCAAAGCATTCTTCACAGTTGTGATGATGGATGAAGTGCTCCCAGTGACAATCAAGTCATCAGCATAGAGAGCCAAGAAGAGAAGAGCATCCTCTTCCCATGAGATATAGACATTCAGATCTGAGTGGCATGGGGAGAATCCAATGGAGAGAAGAATGGAGTCCATTTTGGCATACCTAGCTCGTGGAGCTTGTTTGAGGCCATAAAAAGACTTCCTTAGTTTGCAAACCAATGAAGGATATTGAATGAATCCTTGTGGCTAATCCATGTAAATTTATTCATATAGATAGCTTTGTGAAGAAATGCACTCGTCACATCCATTTTATGTTCAACCCAACCATGATCTACAAAAATAGAAAGTAGCAAGTGAATGGAGTTCATTTTGGAAACAAGGGTAAATGTATCATTGTAGTCAATACCTGGTACTTAACAAAAACCTTTGGCCACAATTCGTGCTTTATATTTGTCAAATAAGCCATCCACTAAAAAATTGGTTTCATAGATCCACTTACACCAAACCAATTTTCTTCCCTTAGGAAGTGGAACAAGATCCCATGTTTCATTCCACATTAAAGAGTTGTACTCTTCCTCCATTACAAAATCCCACTCAACAATACCAGATGCTTCACGAAATGATTGTAGATATGAAGCTATGGCAATGTAGGAATGTGGAATGGCGTAATGTTGTGATTGAGTCCTCCTAGTATTTGAAGGATCCCCAACAAGATCGCCTAGATACTCAAGTGTTTGGTGAGCCAAATGAGGCATGACAGGGGATGGAGGAGGATATTTTGAACTCTAAAGAGGAAGATGAAATCTCATGATCAATTCGATGACTAGAGAAAGCTTGAGGAAAATCCTTGATGTCATTATCCTCTAAATCCAATGTGGAGGAAGGAAGAGTAGAGGATGAGCTAGAAAATATTTCCTCAAAATGCACACTCCACTCAATGAAGATATTATGTGATGTAGGATCCATTAGCCAATATCCTTTGACACCATCAGGGTAACTAGCAAAGATGCAAGGCCGAATCTAAGGTTTCAAGGCCTTTCACTTCTTTAAAGGAATATGTGCCTATGTCAGGGAGCCAAAAACTCTAAAGTTCCCTAGAACAAGTTTTTTTCCACACCAAGCTTCAAAGGGAGTGATGCCCTTTAATTCCTTATGTGGAACTTTTTTTTGGATGTGAGTAGCACAGTTGATAGCTTCTACCCAATATGCAGGTGCAAGGGAGAGAGCATGTATCATGCAGCCAACCATCTCTTTCAAGGACCTATTTTTCCTCTCAGCTACACCATTTTGTTGTGGTGTGTAGGAAACAATATGTTGAAGATCAATCCCTTCAAGAGTGCATAATTTTTCAAATTGATGGTTCACATATTCTCTGCCATTATCAATACGAGGAATTTTGACTCACTTTCTAGATTGCTGCTTAGTGTGAGCCTTAAACTCTTGAAATATATCAAAGGCTTCTACTTTGTGTCGAAGAAAGTAGACCCATGTGTATCTGGAATAGTCATCAATGAAGGTGAGAAAATAAGGAGCCTTAGTAAAAGATAATGATGGAAAAGGACCCACCAAGTCACTATGAACCAATTCAAGGACTTCTAAAGCCCTCCAAGCCTTCCCTTTGTCGAACTTGTCCTCAGGATGTTTTCGTAAGGCACAACCTGAACATACACCATCAAAAAAATTGATAGGAGGAAGATCTATGACCATAGTATATTTGTTGAGTTGTTGAAGATAGCAATAGCTGAGATGGCCAAACTACTCATTCCATAGTTTTCTCACAAAATTTGAATGGGTGAGCTATGCAGAAGAATGTGAATCAGGTACAAAATGAGAGAAAGCATACAAGTGAGACTCATGATTGGCATTACCAACTGCAAGGAGTGCATTATCTGCAAGATTCTTGATGCTAATAGAATCTGGAGTAAATTCAACTTTTCTACAATTCTGAGTGATTTGGTAGATGAAGAGAAGGTTGGCTGACATATTACGCATGCAAAGGACATCCTCAAATGTACCATTTCCAGTACAAATTGAACCCTTCCCAATTACATCCATTGGAGAATCATCCTCGATGAGAATGTGGGGCATAGAACAATGATCCAACAAAGTTAATAGAACCCATGTGATGTGATGCACTTGAGTCAAGAATCCACTCTTTTGAAGAATCAAGAATAGCAACAAGTGTAGTTGCTTTCCCTTTACCTAATTTTGAAGGAGTAGAGGATTGTTGAGCAACAAAAGAAGGAAGATTTATGTTTTTATTTTTAAGAAGATGCTTTAATTCATCGATCTACTTCTTATGACAAGAATGTTCCTCATGACCAGGTTTCTTGTAGTAGCTACAAGTTGGCCTTTCCTTCTTTTAAAAATTACCCTTTGAAGAGAAGTTGGAGTAAAATTTTGTTGTAGAAGATGATGGTGCTTGATCTCTTTGTGACTTCTTCTTGAACTGCTTATGTTTTTTGTTAGGTTTCCTTGATTCTCTTTGACCCTTTGGTTGACTAGCGATCAAAGCTTGTGAGTGTGAAATCTTAAGAAGACTCATAGAAAGAAGCTTTCCTTGTTTGTGCATTAAAATTTTAGAAAATGAAGATGTAAGGTAGGGGATCGACCATGTTCAAGGCCCTAGGTCATGAAGGACCAAAAGCGAAAGGCTGCCCTAGCTTACCTTAGCTAAAAGGGGTGTTTAGGAAATGCAGCATGAGAATGATGAGGACTTTAGGCCCTTCAATCACTCTGTGGACCCGAAACATGGAATGTGGCTAGGTGAGCCAATTTTTAGGTTGAACACTACGCCTTAGGAAGCTCTCTACCCAAGGACGAAAGTGCGGTCCCGGGACGATAGCATGACGCACTGGCATCTCTCAAGTGCGTTAGCATTCGTACGACTAGAGGACTAAAGAGGCATGGTTAAACTCTAGAAAATAGACTAACGTTCTAGGTAACTACTTCCAAAGGGCCAAAAAAACACTATGAAGTAGACAAGGTATGCTCTAATATGATAAAGTAAATATACAAGAGTTAGGGTGGCAAGAATAATCTCACAAAGAAATTTGTTCGCCAGCTAGCTCCTAGTAGCACATTCACCTACACACAAAGAGGAGAGAAATTTGGTTGGGGCTGTTAAGGGGTCTTCCTCAGTCAGACCCCCACTTTAGTGTTTCCACCTCCACAGATAGTCAAGTTTGCAACGATGGAGAAATAGTATGATAAAGAAAGAAATGAATTAAATAACACTAAAACACTACAAAATAGTAAATGTGCTTACTCAACCAAGTAATAGAGGAGAGGAGTGGAAAAATTACCACCTCCACCAAGAAAACTCAAGGATAATGGGGGAGAAAATGAGAGTACTTGAGCCTCTATTACAATGGTGTTATCCCACACTTGCTCTACTAAATTGATGGAGTGATGTTGTTGCTGCTATGGAGTGCAAGAGTGCTACTAAAATGCTGGAGTGCTTGGAGAGTGATGAATTGAAAGCATAGAGGATGCAAAAGAAGATGTGTAGAAGTTAAAATGCATGTAGAAGGAGGAAATTGAAGGGAAGATGAAGAAAATGGCCATATTCAGTTCAGTCGGCCGAAGAGGGTGTTACAAGTTATCTAACAATGAGAAGTGTAACACCTGTACAGGCTCCAACCATAGGAATCTGCGAGGGATGTAAGCGCACCATGTGGATGTCTAGGCACCACGCGGAAGTCCCCGACAAAAATTCCTCTGCCGATGCTCAAAATAGGCACCAAGTGGAATGAAGGCAGTGGGCTTATGTGGAATTTAGCCTCCGAATTTGGTTTTCTAAAGTGAAAAAAGGTAAAAGGGGAATTTGCATAAGGGGTGAAAATTCACTCCTATACATTTTTCCTCCACTTTAGTGAGCACAAATATTGATGAGTTCTTCGGTAAAGTAGATCAAAGAATTGTAGGGTTACGAATGTATACCTGAACCATCGAGGAAGAAAACCACGATCTAAAAAATCTTGAAGGTGCAGGGCAAGCAAAGGACTTCATAGCTTCTTAGAACTATGAAGCTAAAGGATGAAAGCATCTTACAAGCCCGTGGACCTGCAAGGAGGCAACCCCCAAGATCTCTCACATGAAGGGATCCCCATGAAGAAAGAACCTTACAGGCTTGTAGACCTACAAGGAAGGTGTCCCCCAAGAAATCTCACATGGAGGATACCTAGAAAAGCACCTTACAGGCCCACAAACTTGCAAGGAAGCATCCCCCAAGATCTCTCACATGAAGGAACCTAGGAAAGTTCCCTACAGACCCACAGACCTATAGGGAAGGTGTCCTTCAATATCTCTCACATGAAGGAAACCCAAGGAAAGTGCCCTACAGACCCACAGACTTGCAGGGAAAGTATTCTCCAAGATCTATCACATGAAGAATACCCAAGGAAAGCGCCCTACAGGCTCACATACCTATAGGGGAGTGACCCCCAAGATCTCTCACATGGAGAAAGCTCAAAGGAAGTGCCCTATAGGTTCTCAGACTTGCAAGGAGGTATCCCTAAAGATATATCACATGGAGGAAACCCAGGAAAGTAGACTCCACAGATTCAGGAAGTGGCTTCACAAGCACACCTACAAAGCGACATGTCTATTTACAGGTAGAACATGTCAAGAAGCATCCACACAAGAAAGTAAGTGGACAGTCATGCAAACCGTCAACAAGTTGAGAAACTTTCAAAGGGGTCCCTTGGGAACCTGGCGTAAAGAAGGGATCCACTCAAGGGACACACAGTTCAAAAGCATATGTTTTCTTTCTTGAATCGATCCATCATCAAGGAACCCTTCTGAAAGATGTTCACTTCATCAAGGAACTCGAAAGGAAGAATATGCCCCCATGCGAGGGGAAGGTCAAAGTTGTTCCCGCTTTGGAGGAAGGTTTTCAAGTTCTTTCTTTATGAACCCCTGATGAAGGAAAAATGTTTCGTTAGGGTTTCAAGTTGAGAATGCAATTCTGGAGAAAGTTTTGCAAAGATCTTCAAGAAAATATCCGTTGGTAACGAATGCATTTTCTGAAAATTAGAATGTTGTAGAGGTGGTGTTTTCACTCATTAGAGGGACAACTCAAGCAAAGAGGAGAGAAAGCAAAAGAGAAAACACAAACAAAGGGCACAGGGATAGCCTAATATTTCGGGGTCCAAATTGCTCATAAATATATATATGTATAGTAATAGTATATAAATGAACTATCATCAACCCCCTACTATATTAGACCATGTGAAGAATGAACGAGAAAAAAAAGTAAAAATAAAAAATTGGGTCAACATGGAAAGGAAGCCTAAATTCCCCTAACACTTTGCATCATCCCCAATTTACCAAAAATAAAGCACAAACATGGAAGAATGATGATACACATAGAGGAAGGTTTATGACACAAAAGCCACGCTAGTAACCAAGCACCAATAGGGGTGACAAGGGTCATCTAAGCACACATAGCACGATCATGGGGGAATCACATCACAACACACACACACACATCTAATCTAAAGAACAAGAAGAGGCTTCCTCCTAACACTAATTGACTAAGAGGTCATCCGCTTCCCACTCTATATCATCGTAGGGGGAAGGAGGATGAGCCTACAGTGGTGGGATGTTAAGAGGAGGAGCATCCGACCCTCTTGCAACAAGGGCCAAGGAAGAGGTCCTCGCAAGGTCCTCTCCACCGAGCTCCTATGGAGCTAAGGTCAGCGATTTCATGAAGATTCTTGACAAGAATGGAACTTCAGCCAGAGTGTTAAACATGCACTTTATAGGGGTGTCATGCTTAACTTCAATGGATGGGGCAAGCTATGCCCGAGATTCATCGCTAGGTTTACCAAATGACTTAGGAGTGGTGAAAAACTTAGGGGAAGTCGGGATTGGTTATGTCACTAGGATAGAACAAGTCAACACAAGACCACCTTGTGAAGAATGTGTGCTCCTATCTCATTCCATATCGTAGTAGGAACTACCCTCCACCTCCTGCTTCATTGGGGGATGCGAGCTCCCCATAAACGAGGCAAGAGATGCAGGGGAAGAGGAGGAAAGAATTGCAATAGATACGACCAAGGTGTTAGTCATATCCACGGGCTTTGGGAAAGGCAGGATATCTAGAATGGACATCAACAAAGGTGGCTCCATCGAAGGAGTAATGAACACCTACACCCCCTTTGGGTCAGGCACATTCATACTTGCAGCGAAAGCTAGAAGCAATGTGGAACTAGACTACAGGGGGGCAAAGGGAAGGAGAGAGGAAGACGTTGAGGAGGCCCTGAAGAAGGGGCATCATCTCTTCTTCCTTCCTCTGTGAGGCGGCCTGCTCAACCAAAAGAGCCTTTCGCTGGCACTTATGCTTGTGCAAAAGTTAGTTTCTACGACTCTTTGAATTGGAGGCTAGAGGCTGCGAAGGAACGAAGGGCTCTTGCTCAACCATTTGAACATCCACCACAGTTGTCTCTGGTAGAGGAACAAATTCCTAAATGGGAGTAGGAGGAATAGGTTGAGAAGCAACAAGAAGAGTCGACCCAAGAGCCTTGACAATGGGCCTCTTTCCATTCATTGCTTTAGGAGTAGGAGCGGTAGGATGCCATGGATCGAATTCCCTTTGGGAAACTTTCTTTCTACTATATAAGTAGTATCACGGTTTGGGGTATTCATTAGGGAGATCCGAGATCTTGAGCTTGGGCCTACGCCAAGGAGGTATCATTGGACTCAAAAAATAGCCGCCAGGTTGACTCATCCAATACTCCTCCCAAGAGAGGGGAGAGGATGAGGTAGCTCAGGAAAAGGAAACCTTCCCTTTTCCTTTACGGGAAGGAGAGGGAGCCAACGTGGACTTCTCCTTCCCTTAGGAAGGGGGAGCAGTTGGTGTAGGCCTCTCCTCCTCTCGGGAAGAGGAGGCAACCGACTGTTGTATCATAGGAAAGGTCAGTTTCAACTGTCCATTGCCCCCAGTCTTATACTTTACATAATTCTTGTAAATTAGGTCCCATTCTCAGAGGAAGTAGACAGACTGGGGTGGGCCAAAAGTGATCCAACGAATATCCACCAGGGAAAACTTTAGTGGCGAATCTTCGCTAATTGGTGAATAATTAAAATTGAGACCTCCAAAAATGGTGAATAGTACAAGCTAAAAATGATGTAGAATCGCCAAGTTTTTACAAAAAAAAATTCATCTTGATTAATTCGCCTATGTAAATGATGCGTCATTGGAACCGATTCGATAGTAGTTTATACTATAATTACAAATATTAATTAAAGTCATTAGTAATATTATATTAATACCATTAATTTTGGGGCAATATCGCCACAATAATAAATTACCATTTAATTTTAGGGATATTTTAGCCTTGAATAGGGCTTTAATTTATTGCCATCAAATCATCGATTATCGTTTTAATCAGATGGCTACAAGTTGATTCCGCGCCCTAATACGCACATGCCTTTTAAAAGGCTTGTTGAGGCCCAAAATTTTTTTTGGTCCACACGATTAGGTTTGATCATGTGGACCAAAACAATTTCTGAGCCTCAACAAGCCTTTTAAATGGCACATGCGTATTAGGGTGTAGAATCAAACCAAAACAAATTTTGGGAGTCAATAAGCCTTTTAAAAGGAACGTGCGTATTAGGGTGTAGAATCAACCTGTAGCCATTTGATTAAAAAGCTAATCAATGGTAAAAATTTCACTTTTTATTTAGTTTTAATTTTAGAGTGATATTTAAAAAAAATACTTAATCCATGTGTGCTCCAATGCGATTTCGATAGTGAATTTATGCTTGGTGGTGAGGGGCTTTGCCCCTCGACCCCGCTTGTATCGCGACGCTGGGGCCGCTGTCCCCGGACCTCATGAGGGGGCGTTGCCCCTTGACCCCCACAAGGGGCGCTGCCCCTTGACCCGGCCGGTGGCTGCCGCCCTCGGGCCCCTACTTCAATATTACAAAAAATAAAAAATATATGGGGGAACTGCGCCGACCAACTATGCAAATTTTTAAAGGGGAGATTCACCATTGTAATTAATATTTTTAGTGATTATTCGCTGAATTGCTAGGATTCGCCACTACAATTATTATTTTTACCAATTATCCATTAAGATTCGCCAAGATTTTATGGATTTTTTTAATATTGTGCATAGATTCACCAAGAAAATTAATATATTTTTTCAAATAAAAGGAAATATTCGCCAGGATTTTACACCTTTGCCGAGGGGGGGGGTTCTTAAAGTTATCCCTGATATCCACCATGGGACACCAAGGGCTGGTATCTAGTGTCATGCACTACATGCATGACACCTTCATGGGAAAATTTTAAACATTTGTGAACAACGAAGGCGATTCCATTCATGGAAGCTAGCTAGGGTATTCCTAGCTTTATTCTGAATAAATATGACTCCAGAATAACATCAAAAACCATGTCAACAGCCCTAGGTCCAACTAGGATAGACAAAGTTATCGAGTCGTATGGTTTGAGACACATACCATCGTGCATATAGATGGTAGTTTTTATTTCTTCATATTATTCCATCTATAATGAATTCAATACTAATGTTTCTTCCATAATGACATTCACATGGCTCATGGGGTCTACCAAGACCCCTGTCACAATGTTACCATTAAGGAAAGTTGGAATGTAGAGGGGAAAGGGCTTGTTGTTTAAGGGAAAGTCTTGTGACGTGAATGTTATGTCTAGAAAACCGGGTGTAGGTAGGGCAGTAGAACTCACAGTGACCATGTTAACATAGGCCTCGGGTTGAGTAATAAAATTAGTGGGCTCGATAAACATGTTAGGAGAATGTGACGAAATGGGTTCGTGTATATCTGCAATTCACTATTAGCTTTCACCACTGATTTGTTAGCATTATGTTTACTCCCATTGAGATAAATGGTACCATCCTCAATGCAGTCCTATATCTCATGACATAGTTGCATAAAATTTTTGGAATCATGTCCATTAACTTGATGGTACTGACAATAAGTGCTTCCATCATACCAATTAGGGTAAGGCTCCTTAAGAGGCTTAGGACTCAGCAAGGTTATGATCTTATCCTTCAATAGCTTCTGTAAGATTGACGAATAAGATTCTAATAACTTTGTTAACTTTCGGTTACATCTGAGGCCATTTTTGTCAACAACGACTACTACATTCATAATAGCCTCACCTTTCTTAGAAATTGATACGATGGAATTTCCCTCAAAATGGGAGTGCGAGGAGGACCTCCCGAACTGAGCAACTGTCTATTGATAATCCCGTAGGGCTACACAAAAATATGCGAAAGAAGGATACTTCATAAGGGTGAACTTCTCTAGCCAAGGCCTTTGTAAGTTCCCTATGAGCACCTTTTGTACAGTAGAATCAGGCAGCTAATACAAGATTTGTGAAATGAGCGCTTGATAGCGCGCTATGAAATCAATGATTTTTTTGTTGTCTCCTTGTTTACTTCAGACAAGTTCTAAGAAGGTTGTCTTCAGCTTGATATTAGCTTGAAATTTTCTAAGGAATTGATTTACAAGTTGGTCAAACAAGAAAATGGAATTGTCTAGTAAGGAACAGTACCATTCCAGTGTTGTATCCTTGAGAGGTCGAGGGAACAACTTAGCCATCAAAGTGTCATGATGGAAGAAGTCTGTGCACAGGGCATTAAAGGCATATATGTGTGTTTGCGGATTCCCTTTACCACCAAATTTTTCAAATTTATGGATCTCCATTCCTTGAGGGAAGGGAGTGTTCAAAATTGCAACTGACAACAGGCTATGCCTAAAGAAGGGCTAAAAGATAGGCTGGGTAGAGGCTTGGGAGAGACTCGCCAACTGGCTCTACATCTTACCCATATTCTAAAGAAGGGTGTTTAGAATAGGGTCATTAGAAGATATAGTGCCAGATGAACCTCCTCTAAAACCACTGCCAAAGCCACCTCCAGAACTACCACTGCAACTACCTCCAGGACCACCAGTGTGACCACCATTGGAACCACCACCAGAGCCACCACCACCAGTAGGGCCTCTATCAGAGCCACATCTGCTTCTGGAGCCACCACCATGACCTTTGTAGGAACCACTTCCACCAGCACCACCTTCGCTACCAAATCCACCGCCACTACCAAATCCTCAACCACTCATCCCGTGAAAACCTCCACCACTAGAGGTGACAAAAGGGGTGAAGCTGAAGCCCAAGGGGACCTTGTTTACTTTGATAGTTTCAGGTTTTTTGGAGAAAGAAGGGATTTTGATAGAAGGGACCACATCAACCATGTAGATAGATGTTGGAGGCATTGATACTCCTAACTATCCTTCATGCTCTTAAAAAGTGACACCTTGTACAATACTAAGATTGTTCGAAGGAGCACACACTTCAACTAGATTAATGAGGCTAGTCAGAAGTTCTATTCTTGTTCGATCCTTACCCACCATATGTTTTAACTCGCTAATGACTCGAGCGATCCTGGCCATCTTTGGGTTTCTATCCAAGTGATTTTATAAGTCACCCAATCCTTTGGCAAGGGCAGAGACATAGTCTGAAGGAATCTGAATGGCCTCATGCTTGTCTATCGATGATGGTGTAGGAGATCTGGGAGGAGTGGGGACATGATCGGTCTCATCGAAGAATCCCATCTCATCCCTTGAAAACTGCTCCTGTGCAGCCAGACCAATGGCTGGACCAAAGAAGAGGCCTATAGAGAAACTAGTAGTGACCTTTGTCCTTTCCATCGGGAGATATCATATACTTCTCCTAAAAATATACCTAAAAGTTGTGGACTGGGTTGTGATTTTCATAAACTTTCACAACACTCGAGAATACAATGGCTGCGAAGTACATGGGAGAAGCCTCAACACCAATGGATTAACAAACATTGGTTCATGTCGGGTTCACCAAAAATGTAAGGTAGGGGGATTGACCACGTTCAAGGCCCCGGGTCATGAAGGGCCAAGAGCGAAAGGCTGCCCTAGCTTACCTTAGCTAAAAGGGGTGTTTAGGAAATGCAGAATGAGAATGATGAGGACTTTAGGCCCTTCAATCACTCTGCGGACCTAAAATTTAGAATGGGGCTAGGCAAGCCAGTTTTTGGGTTCAACACTATGCCTCAGGAAGCTCTCTACCTGAGGACAAAAGCGTAGTCCTGGGAGGATAGCGCGACGCACTGGTGTC
The DNA here is from genome assembly GCA_007258455.2 of Sequoia sempervirens. NCBI lineage: Eukaryota > Viridiplantae > Streptophyta > Pinopsida > Cupressales > Cupressaceae > Sequoia > Sequoia sempervirens. The sequence continues at coordinate 75,222,248 of VDFB02000002.1, read as the reverse complement.
TCTCATGTGCATTGGCGTTTGTATGACTAGAGGACTAAAGAGGAATAATTAAACTCTAGAAAACACACTAATGACCTAGCTAACTACTTCCAAAGGGCCAAAACAATGCTATGAAGTAGACAAGGTATGCTCTAATACGATAAAGTAAATATACAAGAGTTAGGGTGGCAAGAATAATCTCACAAAGGAATTTGTTTGCCAGCTAGCTACCGGTAGCACGTTCACCTACACACAAAGAGGAGAGAAATTTGGTTGGGGCTATTAAGGGGTCTGCCTTAGTTAGACCCCCGCTTTTGTGTTTCCACCTCCACAGACATCCAAGTTTGCAACGATGGAGAAATAGTATGATAAAGAAATAAATGAAGTAAAGAACACTAAAACACTATAAAACAATAAATAAGCTTACTCAACCAAGTAATAGAGGAGAGGAGTGGAAAACTTACCACCTCCACCAAGAGCACTCAAGGCTAATGGGGGAGAAAATCAGAGTACTCGAGCCTCTTTTGCAATCGTGTTGTCCCACACTTGCTCTATTGAATTGATGGAGTGATGTTGTTGTTGCTGCTATGGAGTGTAAGAGTACTACTAGAATGTTGGAATGCTTGGAGAGTGATGAATTGAAAGCTTAGAGGATGCCAAAGAAGTTGTGTAGAAGCTAAAATGCATGTAGAAGGAGGGAATTTGAAGGAAAGATGAAGAAAACAACCATATTCAGGTCGGTTGGTTGAAGAGGGCGTTACAAGTTGTCTACCAATGAGAAGTGTAACACCTTTGCAGGCTCTAGCCGTAGAAATCTGCCTGAGACGTAAGCATGCTGCACAGATGTCTACGCACCGCGTGGGAGTCCCTGACAAAAATTCCTCTACCAATACTCAAAACAAGTGCCAAGTGGAACAAAGGAAACGGGCTTATGTGGAATTTATCCTCCAGATTTGGTTTTCTAAAGTGAAAAAAGGTAAATGGGGAATTTGCGTAAGGGGTGCAAATTCACTCTTATATAGAAGAAAAAAAAGGTGTAGTGAATGTAGATCTCATTGTCAACCTATGAGTGTGAAAGCTTGAAACAAAAGTTGCAAATTCAGGTCCAAATTTGTTTAGAGTGTTATAGATAAGTTAGATATCTTTCTTCTCTAAGCCACATGATTTACATTATGCTCGAAGGTCATTGACATTTTTTACATAATCCTGGATGTTGTCAAAATAATTTGGATCAAGACTTATTAGTTCATTGTCAATTTGATAACCACGAACTTCATTAGTTGTACCATATAGATTTTTTAATTCATTCCATGCATCATGTGAATTGTTACATTCTTCAATTTGAAACATTATATCAAGAGAAACTAAACTCCTTAGACAACCATGAGCTTATGTATGTTCAAACATCTAGAGTAGTTTTTCCTTATCATTTGTGGGTTTAGTTACCTCCTCAATATAAGGTGTATATCCTAGTTACATTAAGACATTCCATGCATTTTGATGCCATGTGTTGTAGTTGTATGACATTAGTAAGAAAAAATAGAGCACGAAGTATGAGAGATATTTAAGAACAAAGACAACAAGAGACCTCCCTTCTTTACTCAATAAAAAAAAACCCTAGAAAAATATGATTTGGAACTTTATAATTAGTGCAAATTACAAATTTATGGACTTCAATGCTTTCACAAATCCTCAAGAATTGAGTATATCAAGAAGGGACATTTTTGGTACAATTTCATATGAAATAAACAACATTAATGCGAAGTGCACAAAAAATCATGCACTTTCAAAAAGAGAATCAACTTGATCTGAGGTCATATGTAAAAGTTATACAACTTTGAAGTTTGCAAAATGAGAATGGTGAGGTGTCCTCTCTAAGAATCAAAGATTTCTAAAAAATCTATGCATAAAAATTTGAATCCGTCTTCACCAATGTGTAGAGCACAAAAAATTAGCCCAAATAAAAAAAATTGCACTAAATTTGGAGTTCAGGAGCACGAGTTATAAGTGTTCAAAGTTAGCTTAGAAAAATCAATGCATCAATGAAAGGAGGTGAAAAATTTCCACCAAATTTAGCGGAACTGTTGCCAAAGTTAGTGGTCCGAAAAAATTAGATATCCGCCAGAAACTCTTCCAAATATAGCAATCTGCTAGATAAATTTAACTGACCTCTAGTTTAATCTCCGCTAAATGCTCCTTAGGAAACTTGGTCCAAAATTGACGTTTTGATAGTTGATTTTATGGTTTTCAGGCCTTTTGAGCATGATGGAAGGATCAGATTTGATCCAAAATGCTCCAAAATGATGGTTCCTTATTGGATATGGCAATGAACCTCCTACTTCAAATTGTTGCAGATCTTGCCTCTAGTGTCCATTTCAGGCGAAATAAAGGGCAGATTTGAATGTCTTAGCTTCTCTGGACTCAATGATGAGCTCAGAATCTCTCCAGGAAGCTTCAAAAGACCTGCAATTGAAAATTCAATGTATGAAACCCCCCAAAAAATAATTTTTTCTTCACACTTTTCTGATTCTCCAAATCATCCGAGGATGCAAGAGAAGAGCATACTTAATGCTTTGAAAAAAAAACTCTACACTCTTAAATTTCCTAAAAGATTGCTAACCCACAACTCAAATTTGGCTCCCTTGTGATATTTTCTAACTAGCCTACCTAGGAATCTAATGAATGAAGGAAAGAAAAACCAAAAATATGAGAAGGAATAAACTATATTCCTCTCAAGAATGCAAAGCTATATTCAACTTGAAAATTGATATTAAAAAGGAAAAGCCTTGGTTATATAGGCCAAGGGGAGAGATAGACGTAACTAGATCATGAAAAGCATTGTCATCCTATGATGTGTGACAACTAATGTCATTAAAACTCAACCACCTTATCCCTATGCAAAGTTAAGCTAGTGTGAAGAGAACTTAAGTGGAGAACTAGCTAGGAAATGAACTAGTTAGATAAAGTACCCCTTTGACACTAACATGGAGATTCCTTGTACCCTTAGGAACTTTAACATGACATGGTTGTGTATGTAGATGCTTTGTTAGTGGTGTTTGATTGATTCCTAATTGTAGGTGGTGTGCATCTTCTTGGTTTGTATTTTGTGGTTTTACTTTTCCCTTTGGGAGCTCTTGATGTTGCAATTTAGTTGTTTGATTGGTTAGGGCCATGTATGATCTTAATTTTGGAGATGGTTATTGTGATGCCATGGATAGCTTGATTACATAGTTTAGTGGGGGATTTTGATAGTGATGTTTTGGTGATGTTGCATATTATTAGCTTTGCAGATCATTGTTTTAATTTACCATATGATAGATCTTGATGCTGAGTTCTTTGATTGTGTTGGGGCCATGGATTATGTTCAATTAGGAATTTTTTTATCATGATGCCATGATTAGCTTGGTATCATGGTTTAGTGGAAGATTTTGACATTGATCTAGATTCATCATTTGGAGATGGATAATATTCTATAATGGTTGATGGTGTCATGGAGGAGCTCTTGGATTCTATTTTTGTATGCACTAAGAGTTCATTGACATCTTGATTTCTATTGACATGAGATGGTTATTTTCATTTGACGTACAAATGTTAACATGTCGGTACCATGAAGGACTCTTTGAGTCTTTTATTGAGGTGTTGTTTATGATTTATTATTTTGATAAATGTTCCTTATTTATAGGATGTATGTTATTATTCTATGGTAAACTCTGGGTCATGTGTTATAGTTTTGGCATGATACATTGCTTCCATGAGAAAGTATGTTCATTTAGGATATATGATCTTATTTTCAGGAGATGTAGATCATTAATCATGGAGACATCTTGATTCTTGAGATTGGAGCTTTGGTGATGATTTGGGATTATCTAATTGATAAGTGGTGTGCTCATATTTCTTTAGAGCTTCTAATTATTATACTACTACATTGGAGTTTAGTTGGCATGAGATGATTGGTTGTACACCTTATTCAAATTTGGGTGATGTTACATCCCATTTTTCATAACCCTCTAGACTATGCTATTTTGGTTGTGCATCTTAATTTTGGATTTGAAAACATAAATTTTGATCAATTAAGGTATGTTGGTTTATTGTTATATTAGATATATGTATATTGTGAAATTGATGAAATCATGAATTTGATGTTCATAGAAATGAAATGGAATATTATACTCATGTTTTTTAAGCGATTTATGTAGATATATATGTGCACTTTGATGTCAAACTAACTATCTTCTCAGTTTGATGAGGTGAATGCAGAAAAGTGTTATCCCCTCCAAGGATGAGAGGGAGAGTATCACCGGATAGAGGGAATCAGATCTAGCAAGAAAAGTCGTGGTTATCAAAAATTTGAGAACACACACATACAAACAGTTTGCATTATGACTATTTGAATTTGAATTTTTTCTTAGAGCTGATTGAATATTGGTTTTAACTATTTTTTTGGTAAAGTTGCCTTATTGTCATGCTACAGGAATTGCTCTCCTTCTTGGATAAAGTTCTGATGTGTTATTCTTCAACTAATAAGCTATTTAGTTGGAAAGGTAATAATGATTGAGAACCTGACTTATTTGTTCATTCAAAAGAGTAATTAAATGTTGATGCAAAAAATATATATGTAAATCTTGTTATCATATTTAGTTGTCTCAGTTTGAGTTTTTGACTATATAAAGGAACCTGATTATGCTTGTAAATAACATGTAAACATTTGTATATGTATATATATAAGTACATATATACATACATTGATATATACTAATATATGCAAATGTTATAGTTGTTTTAGGCTATACTTTTTAAAAGTGTTATTACTATTATATAAATAAATGTATCAAGATTCATACATCTATATATAGATAAATATGTAGTAATATTTGAAATGCTATGTTAAAAACCTTGCAAGAATCTTTCATGTGCAGACATAATAGAAGAAATAATTTATTGAAGAGATATAGTAGAATTAAGGGAAGCTTGACTCCACATAGTGGAGGAGAGAATGGTAGTGAAAAATATTTACTTCACATTAAGAGAAGTTATTGAGGCAGTTTCTTCACTGCAAAGTGAGAGAGTATGGGGAAGTCTTGGTATTCATGCATAAAAATGGGGAGAAATGCTAGGGAGCTCAGAGGAAAAAATAAAGAGGTGGAGATAGATCAAGGGAAAAAGGAAAAATGGTGGAAGAGGGATTTTGGGTAGTAGAGCTTTGTGCTTGTGAAGACTGATAAGTTTGGTATGTCCTAGATTTTGTTCTTGGTTATATCACTGTGTATATGCACATAATATTTGTGATAAAATATTTAAGTGGTTATTTTTTAAAAATTCGCGAGTCTATTAATATTCGACTCTTTAAGCTAATATCTAATGATGTTAGAAGCCCTCTCGACTTTGCTAGATTGGTAAAACTATTATAGTGCCTTCAACTACATTCTAAACCAAGATTTGGAATGACATTTTCTTCTAATTCAAAACCTTGTTGTGAATAATGCAAAGAAAGACCTTAGCTAATGAATGAAATACTCTTTTGTATAGTCAATGCTATAGTTTCATTAATATATTTTTTTTGATGAATAGGTAGCTATCTATATTAATATAAAGATAAAGTTACATATTCACAAAAAAAGTGGGTGGTAAGAAGGCATGCCTAGAGAGTCATATGGAAAAATCCAAAAAACCAAAAAACCAGAGTCACATGGGCCTAGTCCAGAAGTCCATAATCATAAAAATTATAAAATCAAAAGGCCATCATGCAGCCAGAGAAGTGCTAGCAGAGCCAAGAGGGTCTCTGTCATACATGTGTTTCCCCCATACATCAACGGGGTTTGGAGTGACATCAGTAGGAGGACCCAAACCATCATCAACATATTTTTCCTTATATTTATCTTTATCCTTATATTTATCTTTATCCTCATGTCGGGGCGAGATTGCAAGAGCCAAATGCATAATTTTTTTTCTAGAATATGGCCAACCAGAGCTAGAAGTAGGAGTGTCATTAGAGGATCACCCAGAACTGCCACTGCTGTTCCTTGCAGCTCCTCCAAAGGGCCACCCTTGGCCAACCTACAGAGGAGGAGAGTGGGTCCACTGAGGAGGGCGAGAACCATGCAAAGAGGAGTCTAAGAGCAGGGGTGAGCAGAGCCACTCCATTGCCAGCCCTGAGAGGGTGACCGGCCACGAGAGGAGGTGGGAGAAGCGGGCACCTAAGCAACAGTACATGGGGCATTGCCCCAATGGTCCAAAAGCACCTGCACGTGAGCCACCTCAAGTGCAACTTTGTTCGCCTAGACTTGAATCTGTAAGAGCACATTAGAACATATATTAGCTTTAGAATACAAAGAAACATTTTTATCCATTTGTGTTTTAGCAAACATGCAAGAATTTTTGTCTTTCCAGATATTGAAGAGGATTTCCACCCTGAAAGTGTGCCAAAAATGAGTATACTTAGCAGGAAGTTTTGGCGAGTCTCCCAGTAGTAGGGATAACTTTAAGAAACCCCCCCCTCGACGAAGGTGTAAAATCCTAGGTAATCTTTTATATTTCCCAATAAAAATATTAATTTTAGTGGCGAATGTTTTCGTTTTTCATGAAAAAAAAAAGTCCATTGGCGAATCTTTTCTAATCGCTAGAAGTCTATGGAAAATCCTGGCGAAATACAAATTTTTTAAAACCACTAAATTTTTTCCATTTGTGATTAAAATCTATTTTCAAACCAATAAAATATTTTGATTGTCGAATTAAACCTGTTTTCAAACCAGAAAAAATATTTTTGTTGGCTATTAATTTTTTTCAAAATAAAAAATAAAATTCATTAGCGAATTAAACCTATTTTCAAATGATTAAGAAATTTTTTTGGAAAATTAAACATTGTTTAGTAAGCGAAGGAGGCATGAAAATTTTCATAAAAAGTGAAGCATTTATGAAGGTTTTTTGCCGACGCTGGACGTATGTTTTAGAATCAACATTAATGGAGATGGCTGGGAAATTGAGATGTATTAAAGACACACATCTCATGTAGCCGGTCGATGGTGCGTGGTTTTTTGGAAGCCAGTGAACCAGAGAAACAATGGAGGCGAGTTTTACCTTGACATCATGGAGGAAGTTGGACCCTTTCGTTTGCAAAGCATTTGTGAAGTGGCTGCAGGGTTTATTTCTCTTCAAGGATGTGTAGGTGGCGTAAGCAGTTCAATTTATTTTGGGAAATGGATTTGAAAAATTAAAGCACATATACAGGACCAAAATGGATATTTATTCATTGGTCATGGCTTGGGGTCTAGACTTAGGAGAGTCGATGGATGTAGTGAGGAAATTCATGAAAACTCTGGTTCACAAAGATTTTTTAGAGGATATGGAAGGAATTCTGGAACGGGTGATACCAGGAGTGGGGCTTGTTAAGGTTGAAGGCATGGATGGTGGAGGCTCGAAGCTCATGGATTTAAATAATCTCTTTATCAGGTGGCCAGAAGGGCACACCAAAGGTCTGTGGTGAGAAGGTGCGGAGCGTGGGTGGCAAGCACTCAAAATTTGCGTCGAGCTAATGGAGGTCAAGGAGGTCATAGAGAATCTCAAAGAAATTTCCAGAGCAGAGATGCGTGAAAAAAGGGTTTGCATCCAAGGAAGAAGATGAAGACATGTAATTCATCGAAGGCATCTAAGTAGTACAAGTTTAAAAAAAATAGATTATTGTACTAAATCTTGTCTGTGATTTTGTTTTTTGGGGGTTATCTCTGGATTTGCATTGTAATTGTAAGACACCTTGGGGCACGAACAATGGTTGGAAGGGTAGACTTTAGGCGGGTATGATTAGGGATAATTTGATATGTTGGAAATGGAAACTGTGATGGTTAATTAGATTTTTTGGTAGTTGATGGATGAACATAAATCTAAAGTATTTTTTATAACATTAGTTTAAAATTGGAATAATTTTTGGTAGTTGATGGATGAAGATAAATCTATAGTATATAATAATGTTTATGATAAAAATATAAATTAGTTTAGAATTGGAATAATCCTTTCTAATTTCACTTTATATTAATATATATGATTTATTCAATAGTATTTATTTGATAGCATTTTGTTTACAGTGATTCTCAACTTTTATTTTTTTTCAAGATAATACAACATTTGGTTTTATTGGTGAGCATGTTGAAATTTTATTTCCTTTTACAAATAATTTATGTTTTTAGATAGATGAATTTAAGGATTAAACTATAAAAAAATATCAACAACATTTATTTTATAGCATTTATTTAATATGTATGATTAATAAAATCAATAATATTTTAATATAAAATATTTTATATAAAAAAATATAAAATAAATGTTTGTTTGATAGTTATTTTTTTTCATAAAACGTAAAGTGGCAGGGATTTAAATGAATAAAACTGTTACAAAATTTTCATATGACAATAACAGGTAGGGGTGGTTGTCAAATTTCAGGCCTGGCCAACAGGTAATAATTTTCCAAATTCCACACGTACCGATCTTAATTACCCATCGATCCTCCAGTCATGTCCACTTGCTAAAATATGCCCATGATCTTCACTTCATAAATGCACCATCCTTGCCACCTTTCCTATCTTAATTCACCAAAGTTGATGTTTTGGTGTTTTTCCTAAGCTTAGTTGCAAGTTTTTCTTGGTCATCTATGTAGTCTGTGGGTAAGAAGTTTTGACAACTTCGAAACTTCAGACTTTGGTTCTAAGGTTCCAAGTTTCAGCGACCACGTGACATTATGGACCACTACCATTCGATGAATTTTCGATGGATGACTATAGTTGCATTCTAGAAGTATATCTCTGAAGCAGTAGATTTGCAAATTGAAACCTCCAGAATTACACTAGAACCGTTAGATGCGAACACGTGGGGAGATCAAGCCTCATCATCGTGGTAATGAACCCAGTGGGTTGGATTTTGGTGATGAGCAATAGAAGAGCTTAAGTGGCAGAAATATGCACATGTAGAAAGCTTGTTTTAAAAGAGGGACCGCCTACAAAGAACGTAGGACCAAGGCTTAAAAACTTAAGAACGTTTTACACAAAGGATGTAAACATTGTAAAGGAAAATCAATATAACCATGACCATTCGATGAATTTTTGATGGAAGGCTATAGTTGCATTTTGGAAGTAAATATCTGAAGCAATAGATTTACAAATTGAAACCTCTGAAATTACACTAGAACCGTTAGATGCGAACACGTGGGGAGATCAAGGCTCATCATCGGTTAATGAACCCGATGGGTTGGATTTTGGCGATGAGAAATAGAAGAACTTAAGTGGTAGAAATATGCACATGTAGAAAGTTTGTTTTAAAAGAGGGACCACCTATGAAGAACATAGGACAAAGGCTTAAAAACTTAAGAACGTTTTACGCAAAGGATGTAAAGGAAAATCAATATAACCACAACCATTCGATGAATTTTTGATGGACAGTTGTAGTTTCATTTTGGAAGTAAATCTTGGAACTAGAAGACTTGCAAATTGAAACCTTTAGAATAACACTAGAACTGTTAGATGTGGACATGTGGTGACATCAAGGCTCATTTCTCTCTTTTCAATGCCTTGACATATTAAATTTCATTTAATTGAAATTCTCAATCTTTTAGTTTTGAACATCTAAAGCAATTGATTGGACAACTCATTGCTTTAATGAAACAAGATTTGTTATTATTTCATATTGTTTGAGTGGCACTGGTAGTGCTGACTGGAGTTTGGTGATTTTGACATCTTGTCAGATTGAGGTACAATTTGCATGTAGCTAGATGTCAATCAAATTAAACATTTTAATTTTTTAATTGTACATGTAAGGCTTAAGATACATGAATTGACTAAGTTGGTTTTTTGGTTGCATGAATTAGGCTGGTAGAGGCACTAGTGGCCCATAATTTATTAAATACGGTAGGTAAGTGATAGTAATAATGTGACATTGTAATTCAGTTGTAATAAAATAAATGATTATAAATTTACAGTAAAGAGTTATTCAAATCAATTTTTTTTCCTTTGAGAAATTAAGTATTAATTGCATGCAAAGGTGGAGTAAGTAGCCATTTATCACATTCCATTTGCAAAATTTGAAGTAGTGGTAGAAAATTCCAAAAAGGCGAGCTGTGGGCAGGGAGTAAAATGGAAACACCGCTTGCGTTGGACACAGAGAAGCAACAACAGGTCTTCAGAGGGGAAATAACTGATAATCAACTACAAGGGTTGATGAATTTGACCCATCCACTCATTCATTGGGCAACCAAGTAGGTGGTTGGGCTGGAATTTCTGAAGTCTTATCACAGAGCTAGAGTAAATATAGAGATTCCAACAATTTTCTTAGCAGTCCTTTTGCATATGGGAGTCTCGAAAGAGATAAGCAAAAAATTGACCCAAATGGTCTTCGTGCACGCATGGTTGGGCGACATTGACATGACACTAGATAATGTGGATGAGAATAGGAAAATCCCCATGCCACAAAACTACTACATGATGCGGATGAGAGGGAGAGAGGTAATGAAGTTTCCTTTGGTCCAAACCATCAACCTAGAAGGATTTGAAAAATTGTGGGTTGGAAGGGACCATAGCATTTTCTTTCTCCTTAGGGTAGCAAAGCTGGCGACCAATCTCTTGCGTGGGTGGGCAATGAGATATGCGAAGGACAAAGGTATGGAAAAGGAAATTGTAGTGGGTGATGATGATGATTGGGACCTTAGAGATGGGGAAGAATGGATTGCGAATGATCCCAGGGACCCGGAGGAAAAGGCCAAAAGCCCAATGCACCAAAAATGTGGAGCAGACTGCCCAGTGATTGCAAATTGCAAGGGGGTAAGTGCACAAAGTTGAGTCCATGAAACATGGAAGTTTTTGCCTTAGCCAAAAAATTGAAATTGGCTTTGATAAAATGGGATCCCAATTTTTAAAAATCGGGATCCCGTTTAGCTTCGAGATCCTGAGCCTGAACACGAAATGGGATCCCGCTTTTTAAAAATTGGGATCTCGTTTCCCATAGGATCCCAAACCAATGGAAGAGGAACATGATCTAGATTACTATGAAACGGGATCCTGATTTGTAGAAGTCGAGATCTCATTTTGTAGAAATTGGGATCCCGTTTTATATTACTATTTATTTAAAATAAAAAAAAGAGTTCATTTCATAGCGGACGAGATCCCGAGTACAAGCAACAACAACCACCACAAACAGCTATAGGTACCTGCCCATGCCCCATTTTTTTGCATTTTTTCTATTTTTTATTGAAATTGTCAAGAAAATAAGTGAATTTGGCATTTAAAAAAAAAATTATTTCACGTTTTGAGCATTTTTTTCCTATTATAGTAGAAATGAGTAATTGTAAAAATAGACGAAAAAATGCAGTGAAACCTAAAGATTTTTTAATAGAAATGAAAAAATGAACCTTGAATTATGTTTTACAAACAAAATTTAACTTTTGAAACCTAAATTGTTCAATTAAACAAAAAAAAAAGAATTTGAAAACCCTAATTGAAACAAAACAAAAAATTGCATTTCAAAACCCTAGAAATTGAAATGAAATAAAAAATTGCATTTAGAAACCCTAATCTTTTGAAACCCTAAATTCAAATCAAACAAAAAAAAATTGAATTTGAAAACCCTAGTTTGAACAAACAAAAAATTGAATTTGAAAACCCTAGTTTGAACGAAATAAAAATTGCATTAAAAGTTACCCTAATTGCTTAGAAATTGAAACCCTAAATTGAATTTGAACAATTTTTTTTGTTAAAACCCTAAATTGAAATCGAACAAATCATTTTGATTTTGAAAACTAGGTAATTTCGAGCTCAAAAAAATTTCATTTGCATTGCTTAAATGTTTTAAATTTTATTTGCATTGTATGGAAAAATGATATGTTAAACTTTAGTTTCAATGTTAAATTATAATTAGATTAGAAAACAATATGTTAAAGAATACTTAAAATTCATAAAGTTTATCTTGATGTTTGTTTGCAAATTTTGTTATCAAATTTGTAAATCTAAGCACATACAATCAATTTCAATTGGCACTAACTTGCAAGTCTAAATTATTCCAAGGGCCACCTAAACTTCACCCTAAGTTTGCTAAACCCTAGACCCTAAACTATAAAATCTAAACCCTCAACACTAAAGCATTTGAATTTTGTCTTAGGACCTTAGAATAAAATTTGGTTGCCTTAAAAAATGCTCTGTTGTCACCATTCAATAGAGCTTGTTGTAATGTTTTCACTTATTTGAACACATAATATAAAAACTTTTGGTTTCTACAAGTTTATGAAGAGTGGATGATCACTCTCTATGACACTTAGACATGATCATTAGGGATCTAAATCATTGGAAGAAAACTTTATTCTATTATATCCACAAGATAGGAGAGCGCGAGTGAGAGTGCTATGGGTAAAGTTTCTTTCATTGGACATACCTATTATGAAAACTATTATGAATATCTAGAATATCATAAAAGTATAATTATAGCAATTCCAATTGGAAACACTTGGGTATATATCATATGGAATTTAAATCTAGTAAGGTGTCTATTATATAGGAGAGTTGATAATACATGGAAAGAGGTTTGTATGGGAATATATGTATTAAGAAACACATACCATGACCTCTATAGGATTTTTAAGATTTGATACTAGATAATAATCCACCCATCCTCAATCATAATGGATTCTTTAGCAATTAAGAGAGAATCAATAACCATAAAATTACCTATATTTTGATACTATATAGATTTATATGGAAGGATAGAAATGCATCAATAAGGAGACCAAGATAGAACCATTTAACACCTAAGGTGCACCTATTACATGGGAAAGGGAGGAGGTACATGATGATAGGTTGGAGGAACTATGCTATTATTACAATAGAGATAGGAGGAGGATTCATATTATGCTCCTATAAATAAGAGGTTGATTTAGAGATTAAAAGAACTAGATAATAACAAAGGAAATAATTTTATAGAGGGAGTGAGTGGGATTGTTGGAAATATACAAGGAGAGAGGTGAATGTCCCAACACCTACATAGAGTCCTACATGAAATACACCAATCTAAGCACTTCCTAGAAGGATCAAGATCCATGTGAGTAGCCTCTTTTTATTTTTGTATCTTCTACATATGTATATTTATTCCTTTATTATGTGATTAAAATTATGTATGATATAACTTATTAATAAGTGATTACAAGTATAATTATTAAAATATTTCATATTTATTTTTATATCCTCTAATGTAGGAGTAAATTTTTACTTGTTTTGATAGATGTATGTTATTTTTGTGATATGTATAGATTGATTCATTTTTAACATGATACTTTTTTTTATTAGAGGGATAAACAAAAGACTTTTTTTTATTAGAGGGATAAACACTTTTGACCTAGAGCTAGATGGAACCAATGAGGCCATAGTATGACTAAATTTGGACCTCACTAGACATCTAGATCCCCTTAAGCCATCCTGTCACCCTAAATCGTAATTAGATTTCTTAAGGGGTCCCAATATGACATTTCTTAAGGGGATCAAAGAAGTTCTTAAAATTTGGTGAAGTTAATAATAAGATCATGCAAGATTATAATATGAATGAGATTTCATGATCTAGGTTGGTCAATTGAAACAAGAGTAGATCGCAATCAACTATTCCACAAGAAAATGTTCTTCACTAACTTGCAAGTTCATTATATTTCAAGGGGCACCAAAACTTCACCCTAAGTTATGTAAACCCCAAACCCTGAACTCTAAAATCTAAACCCTAAACACTAAACCATTCATTTTGTCCTACTTGACCTTAAAGTGAAATTTGGTTGTCTTAGAAAAATCCACCAAAATTCATTCCCTTATGCAATGTAATTTTGTCATAGGATCTTACTACATATATCCCCTTAAGTTATCCTATTACCCTAAACCCTAAACTCTAAACTCTAAACCCTAAACCCTAAAGCCATCATTTTTTCTTAGGCTCTTAATGAAATTTGGTTGCCTTAGGAAACTCCACCAAATTTCATTCCCTTATGCCATGTAATTTTGTCCTAGGATCTTACTACATGTAGATCCCCTTAAGCTATCCTATTACCCTAAACCCTAAAGCCATCATTTTTTCTTTAAAGGCTCTTAATGAAATTTGGTTGCCTTGGGCAACTTCACCAAATTTTATTCACTTGAGCCATGTCATTTTATCCTAGGACCTCACTAGACATAGATCCCATTAAGCCATCCTGTCACTCTAAATCGTAATTAGATTTCTTAAGGGGTCCCAATATGACATTTCTTAAGGGGATCAAAGAAGTTCTTAAAATTTGGTGATCAAAATTTCCCAAGGAAACCAAATTTAACAATAATAAGATCCTGTAAGATTATAATATGTATGAGATTTCATGATCTAGGTTGGTTAGTTGAAACAAGAGTAGATCTCAATCAACTATTCCACAAGAAAATGTTCTTCACTAACTTGCAAGTTCATTATATTTCAAGGGGCACCAAAACTTCACCCTAAGTTCTGTAAACCCTAAACCCTAAACACTTTAAACCATTCATTTTTTCCTACCCGACCTTAAAGTGAAATTTGGTTGTCTTAGGAAAATCCACCAAATTTCATTCCCTTATGCCATGTAATTTTGTCATAGGATCTTACTACATATATCCCCTTAAGTTATCCTATTACCCTAAACCCTAAACCCTAAACTCTAAACCCTAAACCCTAAAGCCATAAGTTTTTCTTAGGCTCTTAATGAAATTTGGTTGCCTTAGGCAACTCCACCAAATTCCATTCCCTTATGCCATGTAATTTTTTCCTAGGATCTTACATGTAGATCCCCTTAAGCTATCCTATTACCCTAAACCCTAAAGCCATCGTTTTTTCTTTAAAGGCTCTTAATGAAATTTGGTTGCCTTGGGAAACTTCACCAAATTTTATTCACTTGATCCATGTCATTTTCTCCTAGGACCTCACTCTAGACGTAGATCCCCTTAAGCTATCCTGTCACCCTAAATCATAATTCAATTTCTTAAGGGGTCCCAATATGACATTTCTTAAGGGGATCAAAGAAGTTCTTAAAATTTGGTGATCAAAGTTTCCCAAGGCAACCAAATTTAACAATAATAAGATCTTGCAAGATTATATAATATTAATAGTTAATTGTATTTTCATTCAAGTAACATGTGCCTTAGACATAAATGAGGCTTACATATTTTATCATTTGTATTCAATTATTTAAGGCTATTTATATTGAATGGTTTAAAGGTATTTCCTAAACATGTATCTTACATCTTGAAATTACAAATCTAATGCAGGTTCACTCATATCTTAAAGATCACATGGATCCATTCAATAATATTCACAATCCACCTCCATGGCATCCATCTCCACCACCTTCACCTCCACCTCCACCCACTCCACCTCATAACCCCCCACCTCCACCACCTGAAATCAATGAACATGCTTGTTTGCAAGCACAAATCAATGCCAATGTTAGAACCATCCAAGATCAAATCAACATTATTCAAAATGAAGAATGTGTTGCACCTTCTGTGAGGATGTTTGCATCTAGGATGCAAACCCTTGTTGATGCTATCAGGGCTATGGATGGGATCTTAGATGGCATCGACAATGGCTAGAGGAGAGGAGAACTTCCGATTCTGAAAAGGAAAACACAAAGAAATGAAGAGATGCAGTAGAGAGCCACAATAGTTTCTAAATTAAGACAATGATCTTAAATAGTTATGAATTTATAAATTTGGGGAACGATGGATATTTTGTGTGATGAATTTATAAATTTGGTTCCAGATGGATATTTTTAGTGACATGAATTTATGATTTTGGTTCTAGATGGATATTTTTAGTGACATTGATTTATGAATTTGGTGGAATTTATGAACTTATAATGAATAATATATAATAGTATATATTTTATGACTATCTACTAGATCATGATTTCTCCTGCTGAAAAATTGTAATATATATGTGTGTGTGTTAGACATAAAATGAGCTTTTGTGAATGTTTCAAGTTTATTGTTTAGTATGTATGTGCATGTATTAAAAATTTGCATATATATAGTTCTTAAATTTCAAAATTTGTATGTATGTACATAGTTTAGTTTAATGATTTGTACGCATGCAAATTATGCATCATATTTTTTATTTTAAATGTACATGTACATGTTAAATTTTGAATTTTGTATGGAAATGCTCTTGAGTTGAACAATCAATGTATATATATGTGCATTTCAATTAAATATATGATCTTAATATATATGTTGCTCATCCTATTTCAATTAAATATATGATCTTAATATATGTATGCACATCCTATTTTGTATGATTTAACGTAGGTGTACATTTATATCGAGCATATCATGGATGATTTTAACATTGATGATATCATCAATCCACCACGTCAGCCACAACCACATCCACCTCCCCCTTCCCCTCCACCTCCCCCTCCACCTACCCCTCCACCTCCACCTACCCCTCCACCTCCACCTGCCCCTCCACCTAATATGCCACATCCAACACCTATCGCATCTGACGAGGCTCGCTTGAGAGCACGTATAAATGATCAAGTTGAATCCTTACAAAATCAAATCAATGCTATGAAAAGTCAAGCATTGGTTCCTCCACATGTGAGACATTTTGTATCTGCGATGCAAAACATTGTTGATGCCATTAGGATGATATATTCTAATCTTGATAGGCATCGACGAGAGAGAGAACAAATGAGACAATTTTATTCTGATGGTCTCTCTTAGAAACAAGTATTAGACCTTAAAATAATGAAAGCCCATCTACCCCCTACTTTCTTGACCCCATTACTCGACAACCCATTCCACCCAACAAATCTAGAATATCCATGAGCTGGTGCATACATCCGCAGATGAGTGCACATTTTTGGGATCGATGGTATATGGTTTTTGATAATCCCCCACATGCTAATTGGATGACTTAAGGGGTTATAATACATCTTAAGGGGATGTATTAAGGGGTTATAATATGTCTTAAGGGGATGACTTAAGGGGTCTTAAGGGGATGTCTAAAGGGGTCATAATAGAACGTCTTAAGGGGATGTTTTAAGGGGTCTTTAAGGGATGTCTAAAGGGGTCATAATAGAACATCTTAATTAAGGGGATGTCTTAAGGGGTCTTAAGGGGATGTCTAAAGGGGTCATAATAGAATATCTTAAGGGGATGTTTTAAGGGGTCTTAAGTGGATGTCTAAAGGGGTCATAATAGAACGTCTTAAGGGGATGTCTTAAGGGGTATTAAGGGGATGTCTAAAAGGGTCATAATAGAACGTCTTAAGGGGATGTCTTAAGGGGTCATAATATGTCTAAAGGGGATGTCTTAAGGGGTCATAATAGAATTTATTAAGGGGATGTATTAAGGGGTCATAATACGTCTTAAGGATATAATTGATTTAACAATAATGTATGTATGATATTTAGTGATTATACAATTAGACAAAGTTTCAAAGTAGGAAAACATGCACATTTAACAAACAAAATATATAGAATATTGATTTGATACATAAAAGTACATAGAGTATGTTTAATTTTGTAAGTATGTATGTACATATATGTCATCTCAAAACAATGTTTACACAATTTGGATATGCCATCTCAAGAACATCTCAAACTCGTGGCTAGAATGTAGTAGGTCTTCACACCACCTGATATAAAAAAGGTACAAGAAATATCAATGAAATCATCAAAACATACATATTTTAATTTATATAAAACTATCTATATGTACATAACTCAAGTACCTACATTTAAAAGTATTCCACACATGTTTGTAGGTTGAATCTAGGCATTCTCTCCTTTTTGTTTCAAAGTATGAGATCAATGCAATGATGGCTTAAGGATACAAAAAATGATAATAAATCAATTTTAACTATTAGTGTCCAAGCAATATCAATATGTAATCAAAACATGTATTTAAATATGATTTAACTAATAATTACCTATTTTTACCAAGTATTCCATGTTGTTTAGGTTGAATCTGCATGGACTAGATCCTTTTTGTGATTATTCCTTAAGGATGTATAAAAGGACAATTTAAATCAATTTCAACTAATAACACACTTGATCAATGTCAAAACATGTATTAATGTATTTAAAAGGACAAAATAAAACTAAAACTATATTTACTTGTATTTACTTATTCCATTGTACCATCTGCATCCTCTTTTTTTTGCAATGCATCTATGATTGCCTCATGCTCTTCCATAGAAATTGACCATAGCACTTTTTTTGAAGGTCTTCCACAACACCACTCTAGTTTTATATTTGTTAGCACCACCAAATGTGAATAATGTATTATATTTTTATGTGTTTCATAGTCTTCAAATGCAGGTAGACCATTCTTTCTTCTCAAGTATTTTCGTAGCCAAGTGCCAACAACCACCACCGATCCTATTGGAAAACATGTTCAAAAACTATCATCAAATAAGTTCTCAAAATTTTCTTAAGGGGATCAAAGGCTTGTTATAAAAAATTTCTTAAGGGTATCTAAAACTTGTTATCAAAATTTGCTTAAGGGGGTGTCTTAAGGGGATCACCATACCTGTTGGATAATGAAAGCCATCATCATCTTCTTGAGGTGTTATTAACTTATGTTTAGTTTCCACACAACAAGACAACCAATATTATGTTTGCTCTTCATTCCCCTCAGGTGCAATAACAACATACACGTCCTGCCAACAAAATTCGATTTAATAACTTGTGCATATCCATATAAATAATTTAGTATTGCAAAATAACTTAATAAAGTGAAATAAAATGAAATTGTAGACACCTAAAAATGACCTAGGCCTGCAAGCTTCTTTTTTACCACTTTCGTCCTAGCATAATTATGACATTTAATTATGTCTTTGGTCCACATTCGACTATTGATTAAATAATTCATAATTATTTAATTAATTCATGTCCATTTATTCTTCACAATTATTAAATAAATAAATTTTATTTATTTATTAAATACGTCATTAATTGTCTAAATCTTCCCTTAATTAAATAAATTTCTTAATTTATTTAATCACCCTTGTTCAGTCATTTCTTCCTGATTATTAAATAAATAAGTTTTTATTTATTTGTGTAATATGTCACTAATCCTCACAAATTAAATGCATTAATTTATTTAATTCTTAATCATATCTTCTAAATTAAATAATTATCTTTAATTATCTAATTGACAAAATTAATACTCCTCTCATTTTAAATAAATGAAATTGTTTAAAATGTCATCACAATCTTAACTGACAGTCCATTTTGGTAAATAATATGAAAAAGATTATTTATTTATTTCACAAAATCCATATTTTGAGTTGATTTAATTCAAATTGGTAACTTTCTTCCAAAAATCAAATAAAGCAAGCAAGTTCTTGATTTTATCAAAATTGCTTTTCAGTCCATCTTTTATCTTATTTTTCAAATCTCATAAATCAGGCTATCTTTATCTTCTTAATTTTGAAAATCTTTAATTTTGAAATTAATTATCTCATCTTTTCTCCACCGCTGATATGATTTTCTCAGATGACATCTCAACCACTCATTTAAGGATTTTACCCTAACCCTGATTAGGGATTATCAAATTAAATCTCGTCCTCTAATTTTAGGTTTCTGTCAAAGGTTGATCTCATTCGTCCATTCAAAATTGTGTTTTCTATAAAATGAAAATTTTGTTCATAATTTAGGGACCACTTTGTTATTATAGGCATTATAGTCATTTATCATTTATCATCATTTATCATTTGTCATAGGCATAGGCATAATTTTACTTAAATCCCTCAAAACTTGCATAGGACAATGGCATAGTCAAATTGCTCACACACTCGATCTAAGGGCATCAATCATACGCTGCAAATTAGAAGGTGCTATGGAGGTGAATGAAGGAAGCTTCAACGAGGAATCTGGTATAATCATTCTTGTTTAGTTTTCATTGTGCTTCATAACTTCTTTGGTTTTTTATTATTGATCTAATCATTTGCTAACCTCAAACCTTATGAATTTACCCATTGATACATTTGGTGAACCCGACGTGAACACGAATCTGTTATTTGCTATTATTTATGTACAGTTTTCATGTGTTTTCTGTCATTTTTGCAGGTACAGGTATGGAGTGACGCAATAATTTTTTAAAAATCATGACGCATCTGATGCACCGCGACGCATTAGCAGACCAGAATGCCACAATCGCTATGTCGAGCTGTAATCGTAGTCTGGAAAGCCACAGTTGAAATATCGAGCTGCATTTGACATAAAGAGCGACACATTCACTCTGTTGTGACGCATTCACTTTGTCGTGATGCATTTGCCTAGTAATGTTTTCTTCTCATTTGCATTCGGGTTTTTGAGTTTTTCTGTTCTTTCTATTTTTTTTTAGCACTCTTGTTTTATTTTCTGCATTTTTCCTAGTAGAGGCTTTCATGTTACTAATCGTGTTTCACAGTGTGTGGCAGTTACATTTCGTGGGTCCAAGATTGGTGGATGAAACTGCTAACTTGTGGTTTTACAGCTCTGTTAGTCAAAGACTCATTTCTCAAACAACATGTTTGCGATTTCTATTGTAGAAAACACTTCTTTTGGTGCTTTAAAATGGATGTGTGTTTGATTCTATCTGATTGTGCTTGAAGGTGGTAGGTGATTATGCTCTCACCTTGTGAAAACTAGGTGATCAAAAAACTATACCCACCTTATTTTTGTGTCACCCTCACGATTTAGTAATCGAAGTATCCTCTCCCCTTGCACTTTCGAGTGATCTTGGGTGTAAGAGAAATGATTACTAACTCTAGAACTTGGGCCTATTCTGGTGGGAAAAAGTACTCACCCTAGGATGACTCAGACTGGTAGCACCCTGACACCGAGGGACTTCTAGCCGGTATATAAAAGTGGATTCTTGGGGAAAACCCAAGAATCGCGAGTGTGGTTCCGACGAGATGGATCCAAAAGGTGACTCTCGCTGCATGGATCATGCCCCACAAACGGAATGCCCATATTAAACACTTCTTGTCTTAGTGTCCAACCGTTCTATTGGCCGTTGCTTGATATAGTGCAGGGTACAGTATCATGCCCAAAGACACTCACTATTGATCCCCTTGAGTAGAGATAGTAATTCTTGGGATGTCATTACCCAAAGAATCTGAATTAGGTGTGCTTGAATGACGTTAATGAGCCATGGAGGGAAGCCAATGCCACCAAAATTCTAAGCTATCCTCTCTCGAGAAGGAAAGGTGTTTATCACCAATCCGGGGTATATCGGTGGGCTATATCAAGTATACAAACCCTTGGCCTATTGGCCTTTTAGGATTGTACTTATCTTATGTGCGCTTGCTTACATTCAAAACATTGTGTTTGTCAAGTGTTTTCTGGATTCATCACATTTATAGTTCCAAACAAATCATTCAACATCAGACAAACCAATTTTTCCATCAAAATGACAAGAAACTCAATTTTCACAAACTGTGTCGCATTTGTCGAACCACATTCAATTTTCTGAGATGCAATAGCTCTGTTAAACCACATTTTCCATTTAAAACACCGCATCTGTATACGTCACGACACATCTAAACATTACAGAGCCGCATATGCAAAATTGAGTCACATTTGACAGTCCAAAAGCTGCAATCGCGCAAACCAACCACATTCAACAAACTATGATGCATTCACAGTTTCAAACGACGCATTTTCCTGTCACAATTGAAACCTTGAAACAAATCCAAATATGAGTCCACACTTTGTCAATATTTTTTCAAACACTGTTTCCAAAGGAATCCTATCAGAAACCAAATTTGAAATTGCTCAAACTTTCGACCATTAGTTGCATTCTTCACCATAGGTTTCACCATTCATTATTTTTAGGTGCATACATTAGACATTAGTTTGTCCCTAGGTTTCAAATCATTGCATACTTTGGATTAGATAAATCTCAGCACCAATTCACAAATTTCATTGTTTTCGAAACTAGGTTATCTTGGACTTCACCATCATTGTCCCTTTTGTGAGATTCTTCCAACTCAAAAGTCTAGTTAGGAAAACTCACTAGTCATATTAGCCTTGTCATCTTGTTATTTTCAACAAAGTCCTTTAGTAACCGAAATCAAAAACAAAGATTCAATTTAGAAGTGCTTAGATATCCTTGTCTTAAATTACATTATAGGTTTAGACATTACATATTTTATTCCTAAAAATCCAAAAAAAACATTACACATTCTAGTCGTCATTTTGAACTTAGACCTCACATAGTGTCATCCTTGCATTTAGTTGTCATCTTCATTTTGAGCAATATTATTTTATGGTGGAAACTAGACTCCAAAAAAAAAAAGAGACAAATGGAAAACTCTCAACAAGACCCCACATCTACTGTCAACAATCCCACATATGACCCAAATTTGACTTTTGATGATCCATTTGCCAACACAAAGGATCAACCTCTCACAACAACACCACCCTCATCAAATAGTCCATTGAACTGTTCTTACGTGAGGATGAATATGGTCAAATACTTGAGGAAAAATTAGAGGTAGCAACACAAGATCCAAAGGCCTCTCAATTTTTAGAAAAAATGGTCCTATATGACAGAGATAGATATTTGGCCATACTCTTAAGTCAGGGAGCCAAATTACCTGAAGGTTTCAACATTGATACCTTGAGATCGACATCTCCTACCAATAACGCCAATAGTGGTCAACCTCGAAACTCCACAAGCAATACCTTTTTTAACACTACACCGACCGTGACTGCTACTTCCAACATTCCTAACACCTCCAACTCAATAAACACAACATCTATTGGAGGATCACAACCGACCACAATGCCCACAACATCCACGATACTGTCACAATCGGCTGGAACCACCTATGGTTCCTCGACAACATGGGAAAGTTATTCAAACCCTCTCTATACCATGACAATAAATGTAATGGGGGCATCATCAAGTCACAACAATCCCCCCTTGACAACTACATAAAATACCATGAGTACACCTTCGATACACCCTCTCATTGGTATCTCACAAAATCCTTTGGGGGGAGGAAAATGACATGTATTCATTCAAGGACAGCAACAAAATGTGAACATGTCAACACTATCAAATACCATCAAATCCCAAGGGCACAATACGAACATTCCCCTTGTGAAAAACCAACAATTTGGACAAGGTAGTCAACAAACACAACCCATGACATCATTCACAAATCAAAATGTTCATGGTCACCATATTCCCCAAGTAACTACAAAAATGGCTGGGGGACACATCCCAAAATACGCATCACACATCCATACTCACCAACATACCCCCAACCCTAACTTTCAATACCAACAACACACCAATCCATGTGCATCATACATGTCACAACAATCCATATTGCCACAATACACCAATATTCACGCACAACAAACAGGGACCGATGGTGTACCAGGCAATCCAACACACAAGACCACAAATGACCCTGTTATGGATGCCTTACAAACAAGATTGATGGGTTTAGAGAAAACTATCCAAAACATACACATATCAGGCAAGAAATCAGAAATATCATATGATCTAAACGTATACCCATTCAACATGAGCTTATACATGCCTCCATTTCCTCTGGGATATGTCACCCAATTTCACAAAATATAGAGGCAAGACAAACCCCACTAAACATGTTCGCGAATTTGCAAGTAATTGAATGGTTTTCCAATCAAAAGGATATCGAAACATGGGATGAGCTTAAACAAAAATTCATAATTTTTTTTGCATACAACATCAACATGGATACCTCTATCACTAGCTTGTGCAATCTCATGCAAGTGGATGCTGGTGAGACTTTCATCCCATTCTTTCAAAAATGGAGAAATCTAGCTAGTCGGTGTCATATTGATATACCTGAAAGGGAAAAGGTCGACATGTTCGTGCAAACACTTCTTGGGCCCCTAAAATATGCATTGCAAGTACATTGCTGCAAAAAATTCATAGACTTAGTTGAAAAAGGGGTCCAGATTGAGAAAGCCCTTATCACAAAGGGAGAACTAAGGTACGGTCCCAAAAACACAAACGCGAATCCACCCATCGACAAAAAAAAATATTGGGTTAAAAATAAACACGTTACAAATGACGGTGTTGTTGACGCCAAGATTGCAAACATTGTAGGTCCTCTACTGGCCCTAAAAGGGGTTCAACAACAAAAAAAACCAACAATGATATTAACACCTCCTCCCAATGTCCCTTCAAACAACCAGAGTGGCCAAAACAATCAGGGACAATACCGTCAGATGAGACAATTTCTTAAAGGTCGCACATACACTTCTTTGGGTGAACCCATTGAGGAAGTCCTCAAGAAATGCCTCCAGACTGGCGTCATCACACTTCAAGAACAAAAACCATATGACCCAGGACAATTCAAACCAGCATGGTGGGATGATAATGCATTCTGCGATTATCATCGTACAAAAGGACATAAAACCTCTAATTGTCGACAATTGAAAAAACTAGTACAAGATCTTATCAAAAGCTGTATCATTGAAGTAGGCGGATCTCAATTTGCCTCCAATTCAGATTATACTATCCATAAGAACCCACTACAGGACCATGGTTCTCATAATACTTCCACCTCAGGTCCACAGCATCAAGCTAACTTCACCCGAGCCAAGTACAATTACTCCAGTGGACCTATTATAAATAATGTCCAAACTAATGATGAGTACATTAATACCATTACGATCAAGAGAGCACCTCAGTGTAATGCTACTACTCGAAGTGGCAAGGTCACCATAGCTGGTCTGTCTCCCGCTAGGCAACCCAAAATTACCATACCTGGCCCATCTGCTAAATAGTCAAATCCCACCTCGACCACCAAGCAGGGGCAACCCAAAAGTTAGTTCAACCTTATCAACCAACTAGGCAAGACTCCCGCACAAATCTCTATATTTGAGCTACTTCGTATCTCTCCCATGCACAAGGATATACTAGATAAAACCCTACAAGAGTCCTCAGTCCCCAAGGACATTGATGTCAATCAGTTTGAGACCATGGTGGGATACCTCACTATGCCTCACCATGTCACCTTCTCGGATCAAGACTACTCATCACCTAAAACCAACCACAACGATGCCTTGCACATAGAAACGTTTGTCCACAAGCACAAAGTCAGACGGGTTTTAGTAGATGGCAGAGCAGGATTGAATATATGCTCCCTCAAACTAGTTAAGGCTCTAGGATTCTCCGATGCATGTGTGGACCCAACAAAGAGTATAGTGATCAAAGCATATGATGATGAAGAATGCTCTTCACGTGGCATTATCTCTCTCCCTATCAAAGTGGGACCAATCATTGTGGACACAACTTGCCAGGTCCTGGATTTGGAACTACCATACAACATCTTGCTCAGCCGTCCATGGATCCATGCCTTAAAATCCATTCCATCCACATATTACCAATGCCTAAAATTTCCATTTTATGGCACAGAAATAACCATATATGGATACCTCGACCCTTTCCAATATTGTACAAACTTAAGGGGTATCTCTGAAAACTGAGTACCTATTAACCGAGAAGCACCTAGCTCCTTGTCATCCAAATACATTGACCCATCCGCACTCATATCATCTTCCACATCCGCTCCATCCACGTCTTCCACCACACCACCACCTTCCGCAAGCCCTAAGGCTAAATCCACTGTCAAGATCTAGGACATCGGCTGTGGAGAATTCAAACTGCACACATCACACAACATAACGACAATAACCAAGTCTCCAAAGGTCTACAGTAGGCCATGTTTTAGAATGGAACCCCAGGAAATTTTCGAAGTTCCACCAAAAACAATTTTCATCAAATGGGCATACATGAGTAATGAGGACCTTGCTGATATCATAGGATGGATCTATAAGGATACTATCACACAACCCCCATTACCAGTTAAGATATATGGAAAAGGATATGACATGATGAAGGCTAAAGGCTACGATGGTACTAGTGGCCTAGGAAGAAATAAAAATGGTCGAAGGGAGCCCATAGAACCTTTCAAAATACCAAAGTATCTTGGATTAGGGTTTGTATTGCCCAACTATGACAATCGACGTACCTCTGGACTTTCAAGTGAGCGAGTACATGCTTCGGACAGTGTCGAGACCTCTAGGGAAACCCTCACCAAAACTGACTCCCAAGAGTGGGAATTTGGCTCAAAACGATCCCTAAGTGACTATTGCCTAGATGATTTATTTGTCAAAGAGGGGGAACTGACCTCTAAACAAAGATTTTGGCAAACATTTAAAATTGATCAGGCACCAAATAGTCAAACTCCCATTACCACCCCCCATGACTTGTGAAACCCACTATCTGAATCCCATTAGTCCAACCCATCTGAATTACCAAATGACATTGATAATCATGACTCTAAGTCCTTCACCCCTTATTTTGACAACGAATATGAGACAAGCGAAGGGGAATATTGGATAGAATCCGATGTGGATTTGGATGATGATAACGTCATCTACAATATCATTGAATCCGTCTGCATCCTTTCCGCATCCTCCCCGCAATTCACCAACACTGACAATGGCATTTCCCTAGTTTATCCTCAACTAGTCGATTGGGACCAACAAGGCCCGCCAGTCCTGGATATGTTTCAGAATGATGAGGCAATTGCAGAATTTATGGGATTACGTGAGGACATACCCAATGGTGACCACAAGGCAAGATTCACTATTGATCTAGATTGCATGGCATACTTCAGCGAGACTACTCCGTCCTTCAGTCGCAAAAGTAAAAATAAAAATAAAATAAAAAATGAAACGTCTCTAGGTGAAAACTTAAAGGCACCTTTTGACGATAAAATAGTAAAAACAAAGGACGTATTTGGGGGTGAAAACCTCTTTGAGGTGCCCAAAGATGGAGGACTGGACTTTCTTCCTATGCAACAAGAGAAGTCAGCTATGCTTGTAGAAGATACCGTAGAAGACAAAATATCGACTGCAGAAGATCCCAAAATGGTCTTCTTTGCTGCATCATTGACTGAAGAAGAGAGACGAAAATTTCATAAATTCTTTGCTGAATGTAAAATAAAATTCGCATGGTCCTATGCAGACATGCCAGGATTAGACCCAGAAGTGGTCTTGCACCACCTGCCACTATTGCCTAATGTCAAACCAGTCAAACAGAAGTTACGCAAAATGCACCCTCAAGTCGCTCTATTGGTCAAGGAACAGTTGAAGAAACTTCTAGACGCGAGATTCATACGGTCTATTGATTATGCTGAATGGATATCTAACTTGGTGCCGGTAACAAAACCAAATGGGTTGATCCGCATTTGTACAGATTTTAGAGATCTAAATAAGGCATGCCCAAAATATGACTTTCCTTTACCCAACATTGACATCATAGTTGACTTTACAGCAGGATATGAGATGTTGTACCTCATGGATGGTTTCTCCAGCTATAATCAGATTCGCATTGCCCCAGAAGATCAGCACAAAATGACATTTACTTGCCCATGGGGAACATACTATTGGAATGTCATGCCCTTCGGTCTCAAAAATGCAGGTGCCACATATCAAAGGGCTATGACCACAATCTTCCATGACATGATGCATAAAATAATGGAAGATTATGTAGATGACATATTGGCTAAATCAGTAACCAGGAAAGATCACCTCAAGGTTTTAGACATAATTTTCAAATGACTAGAAGAATAGAAAGTCTGACTAAATCCTAAGAAATGTGTCTTCGGTGTAACATCGGGTAAACTCTTGGGCTACATAGTTTCTCGAAGAGGCATTGAGGTTGATCCATCAAAATTCAAAGCCATCATAGACATGTCTCCTCCCAGAGGAATCAGTGAACTCAGAACTCTACAAGGCAAGGTACAATCTATTCGGCGCTTCATAGCCCAATTGGCTGACAAGTGCCACCCATTCCAATACCTATTGCACAAGGCTATCCCCTTTGTGTGGACAGATAAATGTCAAGAAGCCTTCAACAAATCAAAGAATACCTACTGTCAATGCCAGTTCTCATGCCTCCCATTCATGGAAAGCCATTGATCCTATACATCTTGGCAACTAATTCAGCATTGGGGGCATTATTAGCATACAATGACCAAGAAGAAAAAGAAAGAGCTATATACTATATTAGTCGGACGTTGGTCGGATATGAGCTTAACTACACACCAATTGAACGAGCTTTCCTTGCCATGGTCTTTGTAGCACAAAAACTAAGACATTATATGTTAAGCCATCAGACGCAACTAGTAGCCAAGATCGACCCCCTAAAATATTTGTTGAGTAGGGCAGCATTAACAGGACATTTGACAAAATGGGTCATGATTCTAAGTGAATATGATATTCAGTATGTGGAAAGAAAGGCGATAAAAGGACAAGTCATTGCAGACCAACTGGTGGATGCACCTTTGCAAAGTGATCACCCGTTAGTTGTAGATTTTCCAGATGAGTCGATATTCCATACAGAACCTAAGGCACCTTGGCGACTCTACTTTGACGGATCACACACAAGTCATGGCCGGGGGTAGGAATCTTGTTCATCACCCCTCAAGGAGACTCCATTCCTAAGTCTTTTTGCATTGCCTTCCCATGCACAAACAATGTGGCAGAATACGAAGCATTAGTTATAGGAATAAGAATGACAATAAAATGGAAAATCAGGGCACTACATGTCTATGGGGATTCTTAGCTCGTCATCAACCAGGTTAATGATGACTATGACACAAAAGATGAGAAGTTGATGCCCTACAAGTGGATGGTTGATAGTTTCCAAACGTACTTTCATATGGTAACTTTTGAACAAGTTCTGAGAACACAGAACAAAGCAGCAGATGCAATGGCTACAATAGGCTCTCTCCTTGACATCCCAAGCAATCTGCCAAAGTTGGAATTTCTCATAGAACAATTGTTGGTTCCTGCCTATGACATTCCAGAATAAAAAATGGTCTGCAAACTTGTTGGTCCCAACTCTCCCTGGTATCAAGACATTCATGACTACCTTAAGTCCCAAACTCTCCCACCCAACCTATCCAATAACCAGAGGAAGTCCTTCATTCAAAAAGCCGCAAGATATGCCATCGTCAGTGACACCCTTTACCGCCGAAGCTTTGACAACACCCTCCTTAGATGTCTCGACACTAATGAAGTGGGTACAACCTTATGTGAAGTACATGACGGTATATGCAGATCTCATTCGAGTGGTCCTACTCTAGCCAAGAAGATAACGAGACTTGGGTACTACTGGCCAACCATTGAAAATGATGCACTAGAATATGTCAAGACTTGTCCTTAATGCCAGGTTCATAGTGATTTGATCCATGCTCCAGTGCAGGAACTTCGGCCGATCACCTCTCCTTGGCCCTTCGCTTAATGGGGACTCGACCTCATGGGTAAGATCCATCCAACCTCGTCCAACGGCCATAAATTCATTATCACCGCCACTAAGTATTTTACGAAGTGGATTGAAGCCATCCTGCTGACATATATAACCGGTAAACAAATATCCAAGTTCATCCTTAACTACATCATTTGCCAGTATGGCCTTCCATAATCCATCATCACTGACAATGGATGTCCATTAAAAAACCAAGACGTCTGTGAGTTATGTGAGCGATTTCATATCCAACACCACTTTTCATTTCCATATTACCCACAAGGAAACAGTCAAGCTGAGGCATCAAATAAAACCATTGTTAAAATCCTCAAAAATACTATCAATGATGCTGGCCGTGACTGACATATACAACTCAACCCGGCTCTGTGGGCTTACCGCACTAGCATTCGCACGCCTACGGGAGCCACTCCTTTTGTCCTAGTCTTTGGAGCTGAGGCCATCTTGCCCATTGAGGTTGAAATTCC
Organism: Sequoia sempervirens; assembly: GCA_007258455.2. NCBI lineage: Eukaryota > Viridiplantae > Streptophyta > Pinopsida > Cupressales > Cupressaceae > Sequoia > Sequoia sempervirens. The sequence continues at coordinate 75,192,466 of VDFB02000002.1, read as the reverse complement.
TTCCCTACGAGTCTCTCTAAAGGGTTTAACTAATGAGGAAGAGTATAGAAAGTCGTGCTTGCATGAGCTGGAGATGCTAGAATAAAGAAGGAAAAATTCCCTGAACCATCTACAAGCGTATCATAACTTTCTCTGTCGTAGTTACAATAAGAGAGTCATGGTCAGGAAATTTGACATTGGTGACTTAGTCCTAATGTAGAACCCTAAGAACCAAGCTGACAGAGAAAAGCCAGGAAATTTTGAACCAAACTGGTTGGGTCCTTATGTCATCATATCTTCTTTTGGTTCTGGGGCCTATTAGCTGGCGACTTTAGATGGAGAACAATTGATAGAGCCTATCAACAATCTACATCTCTGAAATTTCTACACATAGCATCAGGAGATCGAGCTGAAAAAAACATTAAAAAAAAAAAAGAAAGAAAGAAAAAAAAAGAAAAAAGAAAAATGGAAAAATAGTAAAGAGAAAAATGATTCGTCCAACAGTGAAAACCTAGCAAACAGATGCTTTGGATAAGTACCATGGTGAAAACCTGGCAAACAGGTGCCATGTGTAATCAATCATTGCTCTGCCATCTACTGTCACTTTGTCTGCCTTGGCCTAGGATGAAGGTCATCTCACACCATTATAACGCCAATCGACATGAAATTATACCCTTCCTTTCATGGTTGATAAACGATTGACATCAAGTCCTAATGACTATCCATCTAGTAAACTAGCAACATCCTGTCTATGTTCCTTAAAGTTGGCTAAGTCTTGGACCTAACTGGGGGCAAAATTTGTATCATATAACTGTAGTGGATGTCACACATGGCTTCGACAATTGGCAAAAAGTCCTAAAAAAAAAAGACCTAAACATTGAAAAATGTCTTGAAAAAAGACCTAAACATTCAAAAAAATGTCTTGAAAAAAGACCTAAACATTGAAAAATGTCCTTAAAAATGACCAAAAATATAGCAAAAAGTCCTATGAAAAAGACAAAAACATAGCAAAAGGTTCTGAAGAAAAAGACAAAAACATCACAAAATGCCCTGAAGAAAGACCTAAAAATTGAAAAATGTCCTGAAGAAAACCACCACAAAATGTCAAACACATCATCATCTCTGGTGAAAATCTGTCATGTCAATCAGTCAAGTCTTTGTCGTTTGTCTGAACTACGTTGTCTCTGTGCATTTGCTGCGTAGGCAAGACTCATACTTGAGTCCCTGAGACATTAGGTCGGTCCTTTTAGGTTTTTCAAAATAAAATCATGGCACAATCTTTGGTCATCAGTACAAGGTCACTGGTCATGTTGAACTACAAGGTCTCTGAGTGCATGACGTAGGCAAGTCCATCTGTCGATGAGCCCCTGAGGCTGCACTAGGTCAGTCCATTAGGGTTTATGGCATCACACTGGCACACACATCAAAAAAGTCTTCGGGACAAAGAAAATATTTCCCAAACAAATAAAACTCATAAAGCAAATGATGACAATCATTTATTCAACATGACAATCTCATCGGCACAAATCATAATGACAATATCAACATATAGTCAACAAAAGTCAAACTCGGTCGAAGCAAGTCACATCATCATAACCTGTCAAACTGACAACTCCTAGTTAACCTTCAGATGTGTCCTTCTGAAAGATAACCTCTGTCATTCATGTCATAGGATGTGTCCTTACTAGGCATCGTCATTGTCCTTCGACATTTTGAGCAATCCTCTTGCCATCTAAGGATCACTACTTGACACCTATATTCTTCAGATGTGTCCTTCTGAAGAACTAAATCTGTCATTTATGCCTTAGGATGTGTCCTTCCTAGGCATCATCATCGTCACTGTCACATGGCATTTTGAGGGACCCCTTTTGACATTTAGGGATCAAGGTCCTCTCGACATCAACTTTAATCAGGATGTGTCCTTCCCGAATTCAGTAAATCTTGACATTTTTCATCTAAAAATCATCAAGACTTTAAACATTTCGGCATCTCGACATTATCAAACATGGCATTTTGACATCAGAACAATGGATATCTAGATGCACTTGGCAAACATTTAACACTTCTATTTTTGGCTTTTATCATGTTATTAGTTTTTCAGTGAGATCCCACTAAACATGATTTAGAGAAACAACGATGTATCATGACAATTGACACGTATGACTACCAGTTTCTCTGCGAGGTCCCGCTTCTGGGATTTAGAAAAACAACTTATCATGATAAGGACTCTATTTTTTATATTTTTGCAATCATGTTGCTAGTTTCTCAAGGATGTCCTGGAAACATGATTTAGAGAAGCAACGACATTTCATGAATTATCTTTGTCTTTTTCTGCTTGTGGTTGATTATGACAAAGAGACTGGGGCAATTGTGCTTTTAGTCTACATCATGATCATCCTTGTCTGCGACTGCTTGTCTTATGTAATGGTATGACCTTGCACACCTCGATTTATGTCATATCATGGTGTTTGTTGGCCATTACAATAGTTTTCCCAATGCTGATTAAGAGCAATAAATATTAAAGTCCTATGGTAAAGTTTTGAAGGATTTGGTCTAGGAACTAACATGCATCTCCTTCGGTCTGGTCATGTTCTCTCATCGGTCTAGTCGTCTTCTCTCATCGGTCTGGTAGTCTTTTATCACCAGTCTGGTCATCTTCTCTCGTTCATCTTATGATGATATCCTATGACATACAAAAACATGAGTGCATACATGATCATATAAATATTGCAGTAGGTCCATACATACATCATCCATAGCATTTACATAATAAAAAACAATGTATTAACATAATCATCAACATTGCACCCATTTAATAAATACATTATGCATATTATTATCATCATCTTCTCACATAAGTAAGCACTACATCATCATGGCATCATAATCATAAGTACACATCATAGGACATACATGATACATCATAAATAAAGCATCATACATAAAACATCACATCATATGCATAAATCAAATAACATCACATAACATACATGTAGGCCACATCAAAACTGCATCATCATATAAAACCATCTCAAAAATATACAATGTCACAGGATAAAGTCAATAGATAACCCAAAAATGGAGCTCGCAGGCTCAATAATATACATAATGTGTCATAATCACAAGCATGCCCCTAGGGTAGACTCTCATCATCCCATCATGGTGAAGAGTGTGGAGGTGGAAGCTCTGTCACTGGCACTAAAATGATAGGCGGACCTATGGCAACTTTTGTCTGCACTACCGGTGGAACTGAGAATGAAGGCGTCATCTCCACGGTAACAGACACCTGTGACGTCACTGCTGCCTGACTCTGAAAAGTAGATGGATCTACCACTAGTGGCTGCCTCTGCATTGAACCAGTAGACCCGTGACTGTGGCTCGAGTGATGACTCGAGGTGTGCCTGCGTGAGTGGTGGGACCTGTGCCTTGATATGTGCCTTGAAGAGGTAGACCCTCCTGCACTAGTATGACTCCGGCTACCGCTGGCACTCCCTGATCTGTGTCCACTACCCGTCCTCATCTGTGACTGCAACAATGTAGGATCTCGTCGCTCAGGAGGCACTACCTACTCATATAAGGTCATGTACTAACCCAACTTCATGCTCACCCTAGCTAACTCATGAGCAATATCCCCAGAGGGCCCTGTGCATAATTTCACAAACTGTGTACACCACTGAGCGAAGTCCTGCTGACGGATCACTGCCTGATCCCACTCTACCTGAGCTACCTCTAGCTCTGACTGCAATACTCTAACTTGGGCCATGCTCTCATCGAGTCTCCGCTATAAATCGACCACCCTCTGATCTATCGTGGCATCGAGGGACAATGCTGAACTGGATGGTATCTCCTCCTCTCCCTCCACCATCCGCCATCTGAGGAGTCTCTTGGCCTCATCCATGGTATCATCCTCATCATCATCATCGTCAACCACATCCTCTGCCACCTTCACAGCCTCCTCTTGCCTCAACTGCTCCTCTGCCACATGCTCCTCATGTCTCTCCTCCTTTGCCACATCCTCCTCATGTCTCTCCTCCTCCCCCTCCTGTCGTGGCTGCTCCTCCTCCTCTCTCTCACCCTCCTCAGCAACCTATGGGATGGCATCTAATGGTGCTCTAGCCATGTGTTGTCGCACCCTCTGGCCCTATCTCTGACTGTCTCGCCTCCGCCTTCTGCCGTCTCCTCCATCATCTTTGTCGTCTCCATCATCTCCACCCTGGCCTCCATCCCTGCCTCCATCTCTACCCCGACCTTCATCTCTGCCCCCATCCCTGCCTCCATCTCTACCCCTGCCCCTATCCCTACCTCCATCTCTCCCCTGGCCTCTGCCCTTGTCACCATCCCTGCCTCCTCGCCTGGCCCTCGGCACGCGAGGTATCACTGATCGCCTATCCACAGGTGCTAGCCCATCAGGATCTGTCAATGGCACTGGTATATGTGCCTGCCACCATAGGTCGTAATCTGTAGTAGTACCAGGATTGGCAACTCCACCCCTCCATCCCCATGGTTGGGCTGCTAGGCCATCGATCTGTTGCTCTACAAACACTACTGGAATGGCTGGCCCCCAAGCATACTCTCTAGAAGACCGCGCATACTCAGCTGTCCCTGTCGGTACACCCTGTGCTCTCCAAACTGCGTGAGCACATGTTGTGGTAGATACATCTTTATAATGAGTGAAGTCTGCACCGTCCTACCGATCAGGTACCGGTACTGTCTGCATAAGCTCAGGTGATCCACCTTGTCATCCCACTGATCACAGTCTCGGTATGGCCTCTAGATAAATGTCACCATGGTGTCAATCCTGTGCCACCACCAAATGGTCTCACCCATCCATGTCTACTGTAGGGCACCCACATAGTAGTAAGCGTAAGGCATCCCCTCCACCAACTATGGTCTCTCAATCGGTGGGCAAAATATAACAATATGCTCCCAGACCCATATCATCATCAATGTCGTCCTACATGAAATGCTCTCTGATCGTCTATATGCAACCTCGTGCAGTTGATGGTAGAGGGTACCTAATAAACATGGGCCCTAGGCATACACTATCCTATCACGTTTCATCCCAACCAAGATGTCTCCCTAGCCAATAGGAAATCCATGTCCCCGACGGTCAGGAATCAAAAGATTGTCAATTAAGGTCACAAGGAACGCATCAAAATGAGCATAGTGCTCTGCCATGAACTCCCATTTGATCTCATATCCCTAGATGCCAAGTCCTACACCCTGATCTCAGTAGTAAGTCCTAAAAGTTTGCTCACCGTGACGAGGGTCATAAACAATCCACTCTCCTCAGATCGACACTTGTAGGATGCAGTACACATCCTCCAATGTGATCGTCGCCTCACCTATCAGCAGGTGGAAAGAGCATGTCTTTGAATGCCAACGCTCGCACAATGCGGTCAACAGTCCCCTATTTGCTCCAACAGCGGGCATATAGGTGACATAAAATAGACCTAGCTACATTAGTCGTCATCGCTCCCTTGGAGTCAGCTGGTCCACAAACCAGAATGTAGTCGGTCTGCTCTCTTATGTGTAAATCTGGGCAAGCTACCTCTACAAAAAGCTGAACAACGTGTCAGTACTTTCTAAGCAATTGTCAGCCTTACCAAAAGCATTCAAGGTTTCACAGGTATCAAAATTAGTCCCATACAAAGTAAACGTCAAATGTGTTGCGTTCCTACAATTGTGGCCCAAAACATCGAATGTGTCGCTCAAAGATTCAAATGTGTCGCAACATGACAATTGCATCGTTTGATTGGTCAAATGCATCGCGTCAGGGCATTTGCGTCATAAGATTCACACTTGTGTCTCAAGAACACGAATGCATCGCAAGAATGTGAATGTGTCGCTTAAATAGTCAATTGCGTCGCAAAGTGATGAATGCGTTGTTCCAGCATTCAAATGCGGCTCGCAATGGCGAATGCGTCGCAAAATTTTGCAAATGCGGCACAAAACCTCGGTCTCCTCTAAATTACTATATCATTTGTGTCGCGACGCATCAAATGCGTTGAACGCGACGACAAATGCAGCTTATGCGAATGCATATGCATCGTGGCACATTTGTTGTTTGTCCTAGAAACCTAATTATGACACGGAAAAAAAAAATTACAAAGTGGGACAGGGGTACATACTGCTGGCTCCAAGCCCTCTAGCTGCCAGAATGTCCGTACGATCTCGCCGTGATGCTCTGACACTGGAATCACCATTCTCGCTGCTCTCCTTTTTCGCTCTGAGCTCTCCAAATTCGCAAAGTGAATAGTAAGAATGAATTGACTTTTACTCATTTGTCAACCTATTTAAAAGGTCAAAATGACATTTGTCAACTAGGTTATTACTAGAGGCTCATTTGACCAAGTTTGACCACCCTGTTGGACATCTTAAACATATTAGGATCTGAAACCACCTGCGCCATTATCTTTCTAGTCATTGATTTGACTTATCGGGACCCTTTTCAAATTTTTCTACCGCCGACCCAAAATTTGAAAAATTTCCCGAGGGGGCATTGATACTCTATACCTTCAATGGGGCATATTTTTGACTTATTTTCTTTGTCACAACGTGACAAGTGACATTATGACAAAGAGGGGCAAAATGTAGACACCTAAAAACGACCTAGGCCTGCAAGCTTCATTTTTACCACTTTCGTCCTAGCATAATTATGACAGTTAATTGTCTTTGGTCCACATTCGACTATTGATTAAATAATTCATAATTATTTAATTAATTCATGTCCATTTATTTTTCACGATTATTAAATAAATAAATTTTATTTATTTATTAAATACGTCATTAATTGTCTAAATCTTCCCTTAATTAAATAAATTTCTTAATTTATTTAATCACCCTTCTTCAGTCATTTCTTCCTGATTATTAAATAAATAAGTTTTTATTTATTTGTGTAATATGTCACTAATCCTCACAAATTAAATGCATTAATTTATTTAATTCTTAATCATATCTTCTAAATTAAATAATTATCTTTAATTATTTAATTGACAAAATTAATATTCCTCTCATTTTAAATAAATGAAATTATTTAAAATGTCATCACAATTTTAACTGATAGTCCATTTTGGTAAATAATATGAAAAAGATTATTTATTTATTTCAAAAAATCCATATTTTGAGTTGATTTAATTCAAATTGGTAGCTTTCTTCCAAAAATCAAATAAAGCAAGCAGGTTCTTGATTTTATCAAAATTGCTTTTCAATCCATCTTTTATCTTATTTTTCAAATCTCATAAATCAGGCTATCTTTATCTTCTTAATTTTGAAAATCTTTATTTTTGAAATTAATTATCTCATCTTTTCTCCACCGCCAATATCATTTTCTCAGATGACATCTCAACCACTCATTTAAGGATTTTACCCTAACCCTGATTAGGGATTATCAAATTAAATCTCGTCCTCTGATTTTAGGTTTCTGTCAAAGGTTGATCTCATCCATCCATTCAAAATTGTGTTTTCTATAAAATGACAATTTTTTTCATAATTTAGGGACCACTTCATTATTATAGGCATTATAGTCATTTATCATTTATCATCATTTATCATTTGTCATAGGCATAGGCATAATTTTACTTAAATCCTTCAAAACTTGCATAGGACAATGGCATAGTCAAATTGCTCACACACTCGATCTGAGGGCATCAATCATACGTTGCAAATTAGAAGGTGCTATGGAGGTGAATCAAGGAAGCTTCAACGAGGAATCTGGTATAACATTCTTGTTTAGTTTTCATTGTGCTTCATAACTTCTTTGGGTTTTTATTATTAATCTAATCATTTGCTAACCTCAAACCTTATGAATTTACCCATTGATACATAAATAAATTGAATTAAAATTACCTTCTTGTACAAGGTCTGAAACACGGTCATAATCTTCAGATGGAAACAGTTGATCATTTTCTTCAATAGTTTTTTCATATTGATTATGTGCTTCTGCAGGTGTCAACGATCTTTGCTCCCACTATTCAACCCATTATGTATTTTTACATGCTTCCCAATCTCCTAAGATACAAAAATGGAAAAAACATGCAAGCTCCCTTGTCCAAATAGTCCATGTGCTTGTTGTCGCACTCCTAAATGAATTCCATTTAGTAGATCCACTAATTGTCTCACAATCAACTCTAGGTACAATGTTCTCTTCTTCCACAAACCAAAAGAATCGATGAACTATAGAGTAATCACTCGAACCAGGTGCAGATAATCTTCTATTACACCAATCCACAATCTCACGTGCATCTTTAAAGTTTACTAAATCCTCGAATTTTAATTGTTCTCTAGCAAGAATTCTTTTGACACATGCACCAGCTCCATCATGTTCTCCTTTACCACGCCCAACTTCAAAAAAACTCCATATATGCTGGACATTGAGTTCCTTATGAACCCTACTTAACCAATAGAACATTCGAGCATTCTTGAATTGCCCTGTACAATTATCTGACCATATGAGGTGTTCTTTCATCTGGATTCCTCTTTCTCTTAAATTTCGATAAAATATACTAAAACAATATTGAACAAACTCGACGAGTGTAACTGATTGTCACTCAAATAAAAATGATACTCCTTCAAAACTTTTCTATCATCCTCGTGCTATAATCTGCATGTCTATAAACAATATGGACAAACATGCTACTTGCATTGAATTATAATATTGAGATTGAATTTCCTCTTGCGGAGCGAGAGTATAATTCTCTGCAAAATCAACCACTAAAAGTATATTACCAATTGGAAATGTGTTTCTCCATGTGCGAAATTGGCCATCAAGCCATCGAGCATGTTCAGAGTGCATGACATATTTTGGTACAATTTTATTCTTAAATTCACTCATAAATGCATCCACACTAACTTTTTCTGTAACTAAATCACAATGCTTTCCTATTTTTCCATCTTTTAAAGAATAGTGAACATTCCTAAATCTTTTGACATCTACTAATTGTTGTCCAAAATCATGATCAACACTTTCATGCAAACAAATTCTTAAAAATGAAAGATTTCCACAGTTAATGCATTGTCCAAAAATAGAAGAATTTAAATAAAATAATTTATGATTATATTTTTCACAAAACAAACCTGAAATAAACTCTCTTATTGCTTCAGGTGGCATATCAATACCACAATCTTGTATAATCATGTTAGTATGCAAGGTACAACGTATATATAAAAAAACATCATAAAAATAACGAAATTGAACATGTCTTTTACAAAAAAAAGATATTTGTTGCTTATTAATTTTTACATACGAGGGTTTACATTTTTCAAAAGACCTTTGACTTATTTTAATATTACCAGGTAACACTAAATCACTACAAAATTTTCTATAAAATTCAGTTTGTGTTGTATCGAATAGGTGTTTTGGGTGAGGATCGTGAACTTTAGACCCCACCCTTAATTTTAAAACATCTCTAGCATTAGATGAAACCCTAGTATTATCATGCCAATATTTTTCGATCAAAGATTTAATTTCAACATTTAATTTTATGTCAGACCTGGGTAGTCGTCCATTGAAACTCCAACATTGATTGATAGGATCATTTTCTATACTTTCTCTTCTTTTTTCCGCTTTTAGTAATGTTTTAGGATGTATTTTTAAAACTTCACTAATATTGTTTACCATTCTTTTATTCAAAGTTGCTTTATTAACTATAGCAGTTGTTATAGCTCTTCTTGCTATGCTTTTATCTTTAGATCCATTATTTTTCCCAATAGATTGAATGGCACTAGCAATAGTAGACATAACATGTTTTAATGGTTGATCTTTTCTTTTTGGTTTAACATAAAATCCTAACCTTTTCATTACTTTCCTCATTTTTTGCATTCTCATCAATTGCATCATTAGTTGACATTGAAAAACAATTTTTTTACGATAAAATAATTTGGTGTATATTCTATTTGCATGTGTTCTTATTTGCCTCCAAGAAATTTGACTAGGAAGATTATCGAAAATACCACTTCCAATTTTTAAAAAATTATTTTTATTAAATTCAACATCACATTCTAGATTTTCATCTTCATTTTCATCTTCATCTTCATTTTCAGTTACATTTTCATCTTCATTTTCATCAACAAAATGGTTTTCATTTTCATTTTCATTTTTTATCAAAAATATAGGTTATATTTTCATTTTCAAGAAAATGATCATTTTGATTTTCATTTGCAACAAAAGATTTTTATTTTTTGTTTTCAAAAAATTCTATAAAAGTTTCATCTCTCTGAATATCATCAATGTCAACATCATTAAGTCCAACAACTTGTAAAATTTCTATATGCAAATTTACCATTTCACTAACATGTGGATTTGAAGACGTACCTGGATTTGTGCATATTGAAACATTCTCCATAGCATTTAAAGAGGGATTTGAAGACATAGTAGGACTTGTTTGTATAATCATATTCTTCTCCAAATTGACTCCTTGCAAATTAGTTTCATCTACAACCATGGTATCCTCAATGTTTTCATCTTCAATAGTTGTGGAATTGGTTGCTTCACCATCATTCATTGATTTCATTCTCATTCTTCTTTCTCTTTCTCTTTCTCTTTCTCTTTCTCTTTCTCTTTCTCTTTCTCTTTCTCTTTCTCTTTCTCTTTCTCTTTCTCTTTCTCTTTCTCTTTCTCTTTCTCTTTCTCTTTGTCTCTCCTTCTCTCTATTTGCTTCAACTTCTTGAGGAGTCAATGTATTCCTTCTCTTATTACGAGCTTTATCTCCCATAATTATAAAATTATCAAGCACAAATGAATGTTAATAGTGAAATACTTCAAAATATTCAATCCAAATTAGAAGTTGAATACCTATTAGGAAAATTCTTCCTCTTGTGTTCCTAAAAAAAAGTAGAAAACTAGCACAATTCCACTTTTAAAAATTGTTTTCTTCATGCCTCCTTTGAAAAATTCAATCCATATGCCCCGTTTGATAAAATCAACTAAAAATCAAGTTCACCACCTGTAAATACAATAGCTCATGAAAAATGGTTTACTTTTATTGCTCTCGACTATACATGTGAAGTTGCAGACTTCACAGTTATTTTTCCAGTATATTTAAATAAAAGAAACAGGATCCCGTTTATAAAAACCAAGATCCCGTTCTATAATCGAGATCCCGTTCTCCGACATTGAATGTGGGGACCGTTCGAAGGGAAACGAGATCTCGTGTATAAAACGGGATCCCATTTCCCTACCAACGGTCCGAATATTATAGAATAAGGAACAAGATCCCGATTATGAAACAAGATCCCGTTTATTAATAAACGAGATCCCGCTTTATAGTTAGGATCCCGTTTTTTAAAATTTGAATTTTTATTTGCTTTGTGGTTGGGTTTTTTCCTAGGATTTTGGTTCGGGAAAAGCATTAGAAATCCAAACCTAGGCCTTCAACCTGGTTTGACCTACAATTTGAAGGTCCTAACAATGTCAAAGAAAAATACCGACTTTGGACATATGGCCGACGACTTTTTTTTTGAATTTTTTGACGAAATTAAAACCCATTTTAAATGAGACAATGCAAATTCTAAATATGTAATTTTTTTTTGCAATTGGATTATTTTTTCTATTTTTCAATTAATTTCTAATAAAATTGGTCCATAAACTTTAAATATTAGGGCTTTTTACTATTTTAATAACTTTTGATCAACATAACATTTTGACAAACCGATTGCACGAGAACAAACTTCAGACAATTCTTTTCAATTTAAAAATAAAAAATAAAAAAATGATAAGTTTAGGTCATCTTATGCATGTTGTACAAGACGATTTTGCAAAACAACAAATCTGCCTAATAAAAAATTAACAAAAGAAAATTACTCAATAAAAAATTACAAAAAAATATCAAGAACAAGCTCTAGTGAGTCACAAATATTTTCCCAAAAGGATTTAGAAAAATACGATAATTTAAGTTAAAATATGGATGTCATACACGTGCATGGTATGTTAAAAAAAAAGTGACTTTTAAACAGTGGTTTTTAGAAACGCATATTGAAACTCAATTTGTACAATCTGGGTATTGAAATAAATTACATATTTGGAAACTAGACTCCGAGCACTACATTTTATGAATAGTGAATTTTTAAAAGATTTCATCTGTAAGTGCTTCAAATTTTAAGGGAAAATGTGTCAAATTCTGAAAATCAGGAAAAACACTTCCACTTTTTGGCCAAAAAGTGGACTCAACTTCTTGTACACACCCAAGGGTGATCCCACAATAGTGGTTTACAATTTTTGGCCAAATTGGACACTGAAATTATTATTTTTAACTATATCTTCACATTCAGGCACCTATAGCTACTAAACCGTGATAAATTTGAAGATGGTGCAAACTAGAGTCTCGTCACATTTTGTCTGTAGATCCTAAAAATATTTTTTTCAAAAATTTTGGAATCAGATTGCACTTCTTTTTCCATCTCCCACGAAAATTGTTTTTTTTCGAAAAACAACATTTTTAAAAAGTGACGCACATTGTATAACACAACTTTTTTTCCACTAAGGATAAAATTCTTATTCTTTCGAATTTAGATTTGTAACTCCGATATCTAATGCTTCCACTTGGTTAGATAGTTTTTTATTGAATACTTTTTCTTTAATCAAGTTTTGAAGTCAAACCAATTACAATTCAGACATAGCGCGACCGTATAATGTGTAACTTTTTTTGTATATATAGAAATTCATTTTTTTTTTGTTGGATCAAGGACTTCAATATCTGGTGCGATCATATTTTTCAATTTTTTTTGATAATCTACTATTTTTCCACATGTGCAGAACAAAGACCTTCATTTTCAGTGAAGAACCTATGTTTAACAAAACTAAAAAAATAAATACATAATAAAATCAGAACATATAAAAATTATATTTGTTGGATAGCTCGTTCCAAGGACTATCTTATTCCAAAAGGGTTTCTGAAGACTTCTTCATTTTCATCCTCAACCTGAGCTCTGAAGCATAAAAAAATAGAATTTTTTTGTGTCTCAGGAGGGGGATGAGGGGCAAGGGGGTTCGAATGAACCCCTAGGGGTTTGAGCGAACCCCTAGAGGTTCACTCGAACCAGGGTTTAGCAGAACCATGGTTTGAGCGAACCTCTTCAAGGGGGTTCGCTTGAACCCCCTTATCTATGCATTTGTTTTATTTTTTGGCGGCCAAAATTTAAAGGGGTTTGCTCGAACACTGGTTTGAGTGAACCCCTAATGCGTTTGGTCGAACTGGTAGGTTCCTACGAACCCCTAAAATCACTTTTTTTGCTTTGGGGTCATTTTTTGATTTTTCCTTCCTCACTTGAATTGTAAACCACTATTGTGGCTTCACCCCCAAGGCGTACCTGAAACACATGGAGTTAGAGGATGATGATGAATGATAAAGCATGGTTGGGTATGATTTCAACTTTTTGTTGTTGAATAGCAATAGTAACAGTAATATGGTAATTGAGTCAGTCCCAAGTCTTGGAGTGCCTATACTAAAATTCAGGCCAATTTTGTAATAAATTTCGTAATGCATGAAAATCTAGGTGGGCTAGCTAATCAGGGAATGTCACTTGACAGAAAAGGCCTTTAGGGTGGCTTTTTGAAAAACAAAAACTCATGTAATCCTTTTTTGATAATCAATATAGGGTGTTGCCCCTAGCAGTGTTTTACCTAGCAAAAAAAAATAATTGCATGCAGGTTTAAAAGTAAAACATAAAGAAATGCACATGTATTACATTTATGTTTTCACTAACAATCTAGTAGAAGCTTGGCACTCGTGATTACATTTGTATTTGTACTACGTAATAATGTGACATTGTAATTCAGTTGTAATAAAGTAAATGGTTGTGCTATTAATTTGACATTGTTAAAAATAAAAAAACTTTAAAACACGTGTTTATTATTTATATCATAAATTAGTCAACCGTTCGATGAACAGTAACATTTCATGTGTGGTTGTAGACTCAAAATAAGGGAGCAAAGCAAGCTTAGTCACTAGGCATTCGAGTTTTATAACCATGTGACATGTCACATTGTCATGGAGTTCTAAATTTTCATAACTACCCGATTCCCCAACTTGGTTCACTTTGTTGAGTAACTTAAGTTCATGCATACGTAACCTTTGAGTTATGGTGTGTGGATTTAGTCGGTGCATCAAAGGTTTCAAAAACATTGAAACTTCAGACTTTGGTTTTGAGGTTCCAATTTTTAGTGACCACGCGACATGTTGGACTTATCGTGTCTTTCAAAGGCGTCGTCGTCTAACATCTCATTGAATGCTATGTACGGAATGAACTTGAGTTGTCTTTTCAACAATTTCTAAAAGCATGCAGGTTTAAAGGCTATCCTTTCAAGGTATGAAATTGAATGGCGCATTTAAAGCACATCCTATAAAAAATAACGATGACTTGAAATGAGAAGCAGTCAAATGAGAAGCAGTCTGCAAGGATCCCAAGGTGACTTGAGCTAGCTTTCTTAGCTTGGGAAACTTGACTTAAAATGTCAATGCAGGATTGGAAAGTCAGTTCATAATGATTTTGGTAATGTACCCTGCACCAATTGGGGAGTAGGAGACTTTGCTGATCTTGTTGCAACTTTCTAATCAGGGCCTGTTGATTTTCATCAATGGTGGGGTCAGGGGGTTTTTGTTTTGACATGTTCTTAGCATTGAGAACCAAGAAGGCTAGAATTTCCTCTTGTTTATAAACCCTCCATCTCAGTCTAAAAGTAAGCTACCTCATTGGGACAATCATACTCAGTGATGATATGCTTGAGGCAAGGCTCACTTTCAATTCTAATCTGGGTAGGAATCCCTCTCCATGACAGCCACATATGTGAAAACTCAAGGGAAAGATATCCCCCTAGACTTTTCATCAAATCTCTACTCAGCAGCATACCATAGGTCTCCAGAATATCTGTTACTTGGACATCTATGTTGGTTAGGATCCTAGGGTTTGATCCTACTTGAACATGTATGTTTCTTAATTATCCTACCACATTAACCTCTATCTTGTCAAGTTGAATGACCTTCTTATTTGTCTGAATGGGGTTCAATCCCAACTTCTTACATATGGAAAATGACATGACATTTCCTGAAGCCCCCGAGTCCAATAAATAGTTATGTAGGTTCTTGCCAGAAATTCTTAAGCTTAAAAGGAAAGGTGGAGTACCTACCTTGTTTTTGTATAAGGCTGCATTCACTTCCCCAGCAGGTGCCACCATGCTCTTTCCTTTTGATTTATCAACTTGTTCTAGAGCTTTCAACACTATCTCCCTTTGAGCGGGGCACCGGTTTAAAATGTCAAAATATGACAAAGAAGTTTTATGTTTCTACATCTTAGAAACAATATCAAATTTTGGATTAGAACTAGCAGTACCTTTAGAATCACCCAAGGAATTACCCTTGTTATGGAAATCAAGTGGGCCTTTTGGTGGAGGAGGATTATTGTCAGCACTTTGATTTGGAGGCACAATGTGATTAAGGGGTGCTGATGTAGTGAATGGCCCCTTTGATTTCTCAAGAAGTGTCCTCCTTTTGACTGAAAGGCTTGGGCATCATATGAATCTCCCTCTGGTTCATTCTCACTTTGCATTGGGAATGAGGGCTCTTCTTCAAAGATATCATATATCATTGCGGTATCTACTGAGCTGCCTCCCTTATGAGGGTTCCCTTGGAATGTTTGGGCATCTTCCTGTGCCATCTTGGCCATCTTCTCCACTTTAGGGTAGTTCACCTCAGAATGGGTTGCAGTCTCATATAGCCTGCACCAATTGGTCATAAAGTTGAGGTCAACCACATTTGTAGTATGTGACCTCTCCTGATTTGCTTGATAGTCATGAGAAACTCCCCTATTATTGGGCCCTGTATTCCATTTCCTGTTGTTATTTTTTCTCTGGTTGTACCCTCTGTTTTGGTTTTGATAACCTCTTTGGTTGTAATTGTTGTTATTTTGATAAGTACCCTGGTTGTTGCTATTTTGATTAGGGTAGTTCCCTTGGTTTTGGAAAGGGTTCAACCGAAGCTGAGCCATGTCATTTGTAACTTGAGACAGTGTTTTCTTCAAGGTTTCTACCTCATTTGTAAGCTGAACTGTCTTCTCACTTTCAATGGCCTTAGCAATAAGCAGCTGATCAACATGACTTGGGGTTCCAACTTGGTTATGAAGACTCTGGGGACCTTGAGGGACCTGTGGTTGTTGAAAAGGGTCAGGAGTCCTATTAGCATAGAATGGAATGGGAGGTTGAGTTGGCAATTCAGACATAGGCCCATAGTGGGAAGGAGACATTCCTGGGATAGTGTTAAATAGAGGAGTGGGGCTAGAAATATGATACCCTAGTGAAGGAAAACCTCCTCCCAAACTTGGTTGAGAGTTAGTTTGTTGTTGCAGCTTAATAGCCAAGTGATAAACTTTGGATAGAGAATCAATTTCAGCTGGTTGGTAAGTCCTTTGTAGGAGAAAACCTAGCAAAGGGTCTATAACCCTAAAGTAAGCTAGAATGGTGCTGCCCTCAGTGACTAGGTAGGGATCTTGCAATCTCTTATACATTCGCTGGAATCTGGTATTGAACAAGGGTAAGGATTCACATGGCTCTTTCCTGATGGTGGCAAACTGATGGTACAATAGAGTTGGATCTACATAGACTCTGAACTGATTAATGAAGGAATTTTCCAAGTCTGTCCAAGTCAAAATGGAACCTTGAGGAAGATTAAGGTACCAATTGTATGCCATGTCCCCTAAGGAATAAGGGAACAACCTACAAACTACATTATGATAAGCTATTTGAGCTCTTGCACAGGCATCCTTAAAATCCTATATGTGTTCTTCAGCACTCCTTGACTCCCCATGAATGTATTTAGGGCAGAATTTCTCAGGGTTCTTAGGCAAGTCGTGAAAACCTCCTGGAATAGTCCCCAATGGCTATTCTGAAAGAATGCCATTGGTGGGGGTGGTGGTGGTTGAGCCAGCTGTTGTATGGTTGAATCAGCTGTGATGACAATTGAGATGGACGTGATGGTGGATTGATAGGTATCCACTGGGGTATTGGTGAAAATCCTGGTGGAGTGAGAGGAGCTGATAAGGGTGGTATGATGGTTGCCCCAGCCTTATGATTCTTGTGTCTTGTTGGGGTCTTGAGCTCTACGAAGGGTGATGGATTTTCGGTTGATTGAAGAACTCTGTGGGGGTTTTCTGATGAGAAAGACCAAATTTTTTCCAGCTTGCTCTTCTAATGATGGCCCTCCGTCTAGCTCCAGTTCCTATTGATGGTGATTTTGGCACCACAACAATGCAAAAAAAATATTGCTATTTTTCTTCTCCTGAAAGAGAAAGGCAACACATGGATGCCTTAGCTTCCAAGGTCTTTGTAGTTGGGTCTCAACCGTGCTGATGTTACTCAGTGGTCAATGCAACAATAATATTCAAGGGGCCTGCTGGTGTTGAGCTTATGGATCGTTCTAAGACCAAGCATGAAATGAAACCTACTTTAACTGGGATTTTAAAGAAACAACAGAAGATAGATCAGGGTTTTGAAATAGAAAAGAACAATAGTTCATCCAGTCTTAACCAGACTTGTTAACTTCAAGGAATTATAAACTAAAACTACAGAACAAGATAAGCTTGTGATAGACACATAGCCTACTTTCATTCACAGTGCTAATTCACATAACAAAGTTTTTTTAGCTATCCTTTAAATAAAACACAAATAACATTTCATTCCTTGAAGACTTCACAAATCAAATGATCAATTAAGACAAATATCATTCAGGAACACAACATGAAGTAGATTAAACTCTGATTGTTTCTATTGTTATTAAAATAGATAAACAATATTTACAAGGCTGGCACAATCACCAGTGTACAGAGAATCTGTGGCTCCAGATTGTTTCCAACTACACTAAGAGAACTTAGAAAATACATTACAGTCTATACTAAAACCTTACTGCTAACCAAGAGGACCATAGAAGCTCTCATTACTGAGAATCGAGATGCAACTCTATCTCCTTCTATTAACTCACTAACTCCTAATAGTTCTAACTCTGAAAGTTCTCAATCTAAAAGTTCTTTAAATCTAGAAGTTCTAATCCCTTATTGTCCAACCTTTACAAAGAGGCAAGAATGCCATTTATACAGAGTGTGTATCAAAAGAATGCACTGTCCTCTGCGCTAGGGCTTACAAAATATTTGCATCCAGGAGAGTCGGCTCTCAGATATTTTGAGGAAAGTCAAAACTGCATTTAATGTGAATCCTCGTTGTCCATGCTGATGAAGGATTCCTACTCACAGGAGAAGTCTTTTTAGATCTTTTGACAACTGCAGCATTAACTCTAGCATCTTCATGTCCACCTTTGAAATCCCTTGTGGAGTCACCTTGAATGCTCCAAGATATCTACATTAATATTGACCTGCCTCTGTCAGTGGTCGCCATAGGTGTCCTTATGAGTCATGGCTCCTTTCTTCATTTGGATTCCTTCATGTTCTGGACCTTTCACACATTGACCACTTCTAGGAGCAACATTGGGCCTCCCTGTAGATCTTTGCATTTCGCCTGAGACATCTCCATCGTCACCTATTCTGAGAAAGAGTCCATCTAGTTTGCATTCAGTTGGCCTTCTTTCCTAGGAACAGTCAATCGGTCAAAGGGACCAATGAATCACTCTTTGGCCTTTCCTCTGGTTGGTTGGGCATATGCCAAGCGAGCTTTTTCAGGCGGTCAAAAGTGATCCGAACAATATCGCATGTTGGTGAGACACCATCAATGTCTCCCCGATGTGATTTCACCATTGTGGAGTTATTTACATAGCACATGGCAGTCGATAAGACGTTTCAGTGAGCAGTAGAAGTCATATTGAGTCCGTAAAACCCATCGGCAAGACTCCTTCACTCCGCTGAGACCTCTTGGCGCCTGTCCTTCCTCTCCATGAGTTCCTCTACATCGGCAAGACCTTTCCATCTCGGGGAGACCTTTTATTGAACCCCTTTATGCTTTTGGAGTCTCCCCGATCTTTATTTTTTTTCTCCGGGCTTAGGCTCCTCTTGCTTTGGCATGACTTTTCATAGTCACCGAGACTTCCTGATGAGAGTCTAAATCTTCCCTGAAAACCCTTGGGGAACCGTTGTCGGCAAGACTTATGGCAACTCCCCTGCATGTCGCCGAGACTCTTTTGTTTCACTGAGAGCTTCAGCTGATTTCCTTCACTCTCGTCGAGCTTCCTCCTTGTCACTGAGACACCATCTAGTCAGCAAGACATCTTACCGAACCCGATCCATCCGCTCAGAGTCTCCCCGATCTCTTCGTTTTGGCGTGACCTTCGAACATCACTAAGACCTTACACCGAGGTCTCATCCTTTGGCGACCTTGTTTCATTTCAGTCAGACTTTGTTGAATCGGCAAGAGATTATGCCAATATTACTTCATGTTGGTGAGACCTTTCCTCTTCGTCGAGACCCTATATCAAGGTCCTCTTCTTTTGCCGAGTTGTTGACTATTCGGCATGACATTCCGTAGTTGGGGAGACATGATAGCAACCCTTTTGTTTCTCGCCGAGTCCATTCTATTTCGGTGAAGCTCTTCATAGTCACCCAGACCTTATGATGAGCTTTTATTTTCTCCTCGAACTTATTCTGTCGGCAAGAGTCACGGCGATGCCAGATTCCTTGGGTGTGCTCCTCTCTGATGTCGGTGAGACTCCGCTGGGTCGGGGAGACATCATCCCGAACTCCTATTCTCTTACTGAGCCCCAACCTTTCTATTTCGATGTGACCTTCACTCCTCACCAAGACCTTGTGGCGAAAGCATGACCCTTTGCCGATGCCGCTTCACTCTATGTCGGTGATACTTCATAAACTCGCTAAAACATCTTGGCAGGGATAACACCTTATGCCAAAGGGATCACCTCTTGATAGCAGTTGACGAGACATGGAGACTTCGCCAAGACCATACGCTGATGAAGATGACTCCCACCGAAGTATTTTCCGGTGGTGGGGTAGTTAGTGAGACTTTAGGGATTCACCGAGACATCTCGGTGAAGAGAGAACATCTGCCGATAGTGTATGCCTTTTTCCGCCAGTCAGTGAGACCTGAAGATCTCGCCAAGACATCTCTCTGAATGAAACCTCTCACGCCAATAGGAAACTCATGTCACCGGGACGATGACCCTTGTCTTGCTGATGCATTTTGCATATGATTTCTGATTGCTGTGACATCTCTGGGGTCTTGCCGATAGGCAACATAAACGCAGATTTGAACCAAATGAACCATAGGTCGGGGAGACCATGATAACCCTACGCCAATAAGATGCACAATGGGGAGTATTCTGATTCTTTGGATTTCAAATAGTTAGAGCCGGGCCACCAGTCGGTAAGAGTCCAAAAAAGTCTTGCCGACTTTTTCCTTAATTGATTTTCATAACCAACTGGATAGAAGAATGCCTTTCATCTGAGCTCCCTTGGAAAATATCATCGTGTGTACGATTTAGTCCTGCATTCAACAAAGAAAACCATAGAAAAGATGACATAAAAAAAAGTTAAATAAATGAAAATCATCATTGAAACAGATCCTATGTCAGCAGGGTACCATTAAATCTTCAGAAAAAATCATCATACACACAGTTCGGGTTTCAGGCTGACCCGCGGAATCCCAGCCAGGGAGGAATTTTGGAGAATTCTGAGTCAGGCAGATTCCAATGGAATAAACATGAAAACATCCACTAGAAACTTAATTCGATTATTATCAAACCAGGAACAACACGCGAGATCTCAAAATAGCATAAAGGAAACATAAAATGCATCATCATTTGCTAACTAGCCTTACTCCATACTTAACATTTTACAGATTCTGGGGAAATCCGCGCGGGGCAGATTTCCGTGAAGAAGAAGACACTCCGGAAAATCTGGAACAAATAGGGAACAACAAATTTTGGGAAAATCCAGAGGAGATAGAAACCCACGAAAATCCGGACGAGGAGGAAATCTGCGAAAATCCGGACCAGGAGGAAATCTGCAAAAATCCGGACTGGGATGAAATCCGTGAAAACAATGCCCAGCTGGAGTTTGAGCGAGATCCGGGAAAATCTGAATGGGGTGGAAAATCTCGAACTCGGGAGAAAACCCAAATTCCAACTGAGGCAAAACCAAAATTAGACAAAACCAAAAGACAAACATAAAACAAAAGAACCCCAAAAGCAAAGCGAAAAATAAAGGCAAAGAAAACAAAAGAGAAGGGGGGCCCATTTTGTTCCAAATCAAAATGGTGTGGTTATGCAAGGCATAACAGTTGTTTCCTGTGCATTGGGGATTCTAGAAAGGGAACCTATAGAAGACATGTATGTCACAGTGGTAGGGGAATTTTTCAAAGTGAATAAGGACTGGTGTAAGAATTCCATGGCCAATACTTGGTTGAAGTCTGAAAAGAAAGGTAAGTCGCAACTGTTGAGTAAACTCAAAAGATTGCATTTTTAAGGGAGAAATTGCAAATGTTATTGCTTTATTGCACTGCATTGTTGGGAATCCATAGGCTGAGTTATTTGAGGATTGGATGTTCTGGTTTATCTCGATAGTCTATGATGAGAACATTTTCATTGACTGGGTTGAAGTTATTTGCTTTCATTTGAATGAGCAATTAATTAATTACCATAAGGCTGCTACTTTTTGTATGTGTTCTTGCCTAACATAAATTGTACTTAGTCAGAGGTCACTTTGGCCTGGGTTGGAGCTGCAAGGAACCCCAAATTCTGATATGCCTGTGTATAAACGCTTTCCTCAGTTCACTAAATAATTTGGAATGTGTGATTTTTGTCATGTTAATGATACATTTTTAATGGAGGTCAGGAGGAAGCTAGATGGAAATCCAAAAATGTGTCTTTCCCCTTAATTGATTTCTCTTGTATCAAAATTTGTGAGTTTTTATATCCAATTTGATAAGTTTTCCTATATGAGAATAGGGCATTTCGAGAAAGCCCCACTTAAATTACCTCGGTATCTTGAAGATTTATTGATATTTCTGGAAGTTTGTTGACAAATGGTCATGGTTAATATTAAGTATACGAACATAGGGAAACAAGGGTATGTATTCCCATTGGAGACCCCTTCTTGTGTGTGCAAAACAAACCAAATGGCTAGGGGAGCTGAAGGAATTCTCAAGGAATATAACCTCCAAAATATGTCTATGAGAGTTAATTTTGATAGTAAGGGTTTTGTGAAGCATAATCTCTATGGAGGGAGCTTATATCGACAAGACCCATCTATTGAAGATTTCTAGGAAGATTGTGTCAATGAGAATGAAGTTTTGAGAAGAGATTATATGAGGCTAACGCTAAACCAGATACAGGCTTTTGGTCTACCATTTCAAATTCCTGAAAAATGTAGCTAAGGATTCAACAATCATAGATCCTGCATATGAAAAATTTCTTGATAAATCCCACCCTAGGGTTGATTGGAGCCAAAGTTAAATTTTAGATATGAGTGTGTGTGCTGCCCCAGTGTTTAGAAGAACCCAGGACTGGTTGGATGTGAAATGGAGGCAAGTTGCAGGTCATGTTCAAGAGTCTAAGTCATCACAGAAGAATGAACAGGGGTCTACGCAAGCATCTGATGCAAGTGTATCATTAGGGAAACCCTCTATTAGGTCCTCTAGTGAAAATTCTTAGTCAGGAGGTGATGGTGATCGGCCAGAAGAAACACTCAAGTTGAAGAGCATCTGTGAACAAGACATTATGCGTTCTCCTACCCCTAAGAAGAAGACCAATCAAGAAAAACTTGTGGCCACAGATTCTGAAGCTATCTTTAATCAAGTCACTGAAGATAATATATTTCCTCCTCTGAATGAATTTCCTTCTTCTCCGCTTGATAATCCACCTTTCACTCCTAGCGCTCCTAAATAAACTATTAGTGGAAATGGAGATTCTTTTTTGGTAGTATCCTCCCCAGGATGGCTGAAAAAAGTAGTGGAGAAGAAGAGAAAGCATATTCCTATAATGACAGTTGGAATGTTAGTGGATATAGTTTCAAAGTTACTTCAAAGCTCTTCAAAACCTAAGAAAGCCACGAAGATCTCATGGATGGTGATTGATGCTACTTTTGGAAATCAAATGTTAGAAATTGTTGACCCTGTGAAGGATTTAAATGAAGATGAAATAACAGAGGTAGATTACAAAGTCACACATGTTGATATGGGGCCTCCAACACTGGAAGGTGATGTGTACCATGCCGATTATTTAGTCAATGTCTTGATTAAAAGAGTGAAAGAACAAAGGAAAGAAAATATAAAACTGCAATCTCAAGTCCTCACATTGAGTAACTTTATTTCTTCCATGGCCACTCCTACATCTGATGAAGCCTCAAGTTCTCATGTACAGGGAATCAATGTGCTCACCATAGAGCAATTAAAAAGAATTTGAACTATTCTAGAGGTACTTGTGAGGGGATCGATAAAATACCTCAAGAGGCTATCTTCTTTCTGAATAAATTTGTGCTCTTTTACACTCGATTTGTTAAGAACAGGGAGGAGTTACTAATAGAACTTTAGTAGGTAAGAAAAGATCAAACTAGTCTCTATGTGCTATCTTAGGAAACAAAAGAATTGAACTCTATGGATCTGAAGATATTAATTGGTGAGAAAATTGTGAATAATCCTAAGGAGCTAGACCCTTCCTAGTTTGATTTATTGGAATGGAAATTGAACATGTATGATAATCTAGTGAAGGAAATTAATAACAGACTTGAGCTATATTATGAAATGTTAGTGGAAATTATAGAAGATTGTAATATTCTAGGAGTGGAAATTACTAATGAGTTTGATGAAAGGATTCTAGATATAAGAGAGATCTCTCTGAAGTTTAGAGAGATATTCAATAAAGAAATAGTTGATCCTACTATAGTGACATGGGAGTCCTTCTCGAAACTCTATGAAATGAAGATCCACCTAAAAACTTATAAATGTGGAGAAGAGAGAAGATCTCAGATGTTGGTTGAGTCTGAAAATGCTTTGGGAAAATGGAGAACTAGGTTACAAATTACTACAATGCCAGGGAGCAGAAACATCACCGCAATTGTCACCAAGTATCGAGAATACAAGAAAAGAGTAAAGGCATAGGAGGTGTTACTGAAGGAGAAGGAGGTGAAAATAATTGAAAGCAAAGGAGTTGGTGCTGGAAGAGGGACCACTATTTAGTTTTTAGTTTTTATGTTATTTTCTTTAATTTGGATCTCTTGATACTTCAAAGACTTTTTTATTTTAATTTCTAAAAGGGTTGTCTACTTGTCTTCAAGAAACCTTTATCAAGACAAAAAAAAATCTGCTATTTTTATTGCTTTTAGTTATTTCAATATAGAAAGACAATGGTGAAGTTCATGCATGTGTAATCTTTGAGATATGGTGTGCACTATTTTGGTTTTCCTTGAATTAGAGAAAAAACTATTTTATGATTTCAAGTTTGTTTTACAATTATCTTTCAATATAGAAACTCATATGGTGAAGTTCAAACTTCATGCAGACATAATATTTGTGTTGTGGTGTATGAATTTATTCTGTTTATTCTAAATATCTTGCCAATGGTTATCTATGTTAGTGTTCTGGATGTTTATCTTTGAATGAATGCTTATGTCAATGGTTGAGTTCAGTTAAAGAAATTTATTAGTTCTGAAGTGACTCAAGTCTTTGTGATTTAGTTTATAGTTTGATATTGGCATGCCTTTCAAAGCTCTCTAGTTAAAAGCTACACCTTTCTTTGCTTTTTAGTTAAAAGCAACTTGAATTTCTATTCATTGTATATCATAAAAGGTAGTTGCCACCTTGTAAAATAAGCAGAGAATCAGTATGAAATTTAATTGATTTGGTAGTTTAAGCTTTTATTGTGTAAGTTGGGTGGATGCCTTTATAAGTTGTTTATGTTGAATTTTTAGCTTATGTTAGCATATAACTTATAAGTTATGGATGTTGAACTATTAGCTTCTATTCAAGGAATGAAATAATAATATTCCTTTTAGTTATTTATCAAAGATTGTGTGAATGGAAATCCAATAGGAATTTATAAGTAGTGTGATAAGTGTTGTTCTTTAAAAATGTTGCAGAATCACATCTCAAATTCAATACCATGGAATACAATATATTTTTTTTGGCTTTTCCTAACCTTAGTCGCTAGTCCTCAGAGTTTTATAACCTTATCATGGAGTTCTAAATTTTTATAACTTCCTGATTCCCTGACTTGGATGATGGTTCACTTTGTTGAGTTGCAAGTCTTTCTTCGTCATCTTTCTAGTCGTTGGGTCAGAGGTTTCGAAATCTTTAAAACTTCACACTTTGGTTCTAAGGTTCCCTATTGAACATCATCTTTAAGACTGAAGCAGGAATGGAAAAGAGATAAAGAAAACTTATTATTATAACTAATAACACTATGAAGAAATGATTATTCACCTTTAAGTCTACGTTTTCGGCTTTCGCTGACTTCTGAATCGAGAAGTAGAACCTCAGAACTGAACAAAATGTGTAAGAATAAATGAGACGTTCGATTGTATTTATATCAATCCATGATTCCATATTTGGAAAATTTCACGGGATTTTTAAATGGTATATTAAAAATTGGGTGAATCTCGCGTGCTTATACAACGATATGTTGTAATTTTCAAGGACAAATGTGTCCTCAAATGTAATTAATTTTTAATGTTATTGGTGAAATAGGTCTTGTAAGCAACTATTTATAAATTTTAATTGGTGAAATGGGTCTTCACAAGAAACTATTTATAAATTTTAATTGGCAAAATGGGTCTTGATACAATGTTGTTTTAATAGTATTAGCGAATATGTAGGTGTTTCATTAAATGCTTTCGAGATTCTAGGAAAAATATTAGTTGGTTCAATTGAAACACGTAGTTTGACAATGGCAAATTTGTTGCTTAAATATGCCTCATAAAAAAACTCATTGGCGAATGGACATTCATTGGACCTATAGTTAGTAAAATCCATGTGATTGGACACCCTGTTGGGTGCGAGAAATTCACCAATTTTGACTTGGCCAATTCCTAGAATTCCCCAATTGGCAAAGATTCACCACTAAATTTTTCCTTTCCCAGCAAAATCATATGCCAGGAAAAAGGCTTCGATCTAAAGGGCTGAAAGAAGTCATGAATCCAAGTCCAAAATTGCTAAGCTCTAGTACAAAACCAGAAGAGATGCTTAAAAGACTCAGCTTTCTTGCAGAAAGGGCAACGAGGGTCCTGGACCCCCAGGTGAACAAGTTTAGAACCCACAAGAAAGCCTTGGAAAAGAATACACCAAGAAAAGTGGGAAAGTTTAGGCTCAACACTTACATACCAAGTTGTAGAGAATATTTTTCGCCAGACATGTGTGTGAGATTGAAGAAGCCACCTTTGGTTTAGACTTTCAATCATAGGAAAGTGCGGTGAAAGCCACCTATATCCAAGCCTAGGCTTGTAATTTCTGAAAGGGGTGTCTGGGTACCACTTCTAGTCCTTCCACTAGGGCTTGCACCCACGAATTCCCACCTTATGAAGTATTTTTGTAGGAATAGCATTCACCAGACCATCATAAGTAGCATGGTCCTAGTTTTGAAACCTATAAAGGGAACAAAAATCTTCCCATGGCATGATGTGCATTGTGGGTCTGTGAAACACCTATTGTAAAGTTTGAATACCTTTCTTGTGGAATCTGAGTTCCTTAAGCCAAGGTGACTTAGCCAGAGGCTGACCATTTTTAGTAAAAAAGAGGCGACCACCAAACATTTTGTTGATTGAGCAAAAGCACATCATGGAAACTAGAGCTTGCACAATAGAGTCAGGGCTTAGCTGCCTCCCAGGCTCTCCAAATGTTCTTGACCACGAAATTTCCCACAATTTGAATTGGTTCCTTCATAACCAGAAGGGTTTGAAATCCAATCCCCTTCCAAGTGGGTCTATGAACAAAAAATCCTAACTGAATGCAATGCCTGAGAAGAATTTTCTAGGGTTCATCTCTAGTAAGGGCATAGATTATCCATTTCACACACAAGGCAGTCCCTTGTCGTTGAGTGGAGAGCAACCCAAGTCCTCTAGAGTCTCTAGGAAGGAAACAAAATTCTTAGGTAGTACGGTGAAACCCTCTATGGGACTCCATAGAGGCCCAAAGGAAGTCTTGAAGTAAATTTTCAAGTTTTTCATAAGAAGATTTTGAAGGGGCCCAACAAGAAGAATAATAAAAATGGGTGGCAACAAGAATTTTAGAGCACACCTAGAATTTACCTGCCAAAGAAATGGGCTTGGTAATCCAGTAAGCGAGTTTTTGCTCTATTTTGGAAAGAACAACTTGCCATAGCTCAACCGAAGAGGCCTGGAAGGAAAAGGGAATGCCCATGAACCAAAAAATTTTCCCTAGCCCAATCCACTTCCAACCATACTGCAGAATCCAGGGAGGAGTGGGAAGTATAGACTATTTGTAGCACAAATTTTTCTACCACTAAATGGTGGAACTAGACGCAAGGAAAAAAGTGTTAAGAAATTCTAGAGCCGCCTTGATAGTATCTTCTTCCTCCAGAAGAGTGAGGAAATAATCATTAGAAAAATTGCCATTAACTAGTTGATCCTAAGAGTTAGGTAGTGAAATGAATTTGACACGCTGCTGAGAAACCACGTTGGCCAAGAGATAGTGAATCCTTTGTCAACAAGCACATAAAGAGAAGGAGCAAGTGGACATCATTGTCGAATAGAGCAAAAAATCCCAAAGGCAAGAGATTGGCGGCCATTAATGGTGATACAAATAGAGACATCTGTGAAGAGCAATTAGACAACCTAAATGAAATTGGGCCCAAACCCCAAGGCTTGCAACATAGCAAGAATAAAATGCCATTCAGTGCATTCATAAGCTTTAGCGAAGTATATTTTAAGAAAAATAGCTTTTTGTTATGAGTGCCTGGCCCACTCCATTCCTTCCCACAAAATAATAATGTTGTCCAGAATAAACCTAGATTTGATAAACCTAGTCTGCTCTGAGCGCATAATCTGAGACAAAATATGGCGGATCTTTAGAGCCAAAGATTTGGCGATGATCTTGTAAGAAACATTGAGGAGCGTGATAGGTCTCCACTTGCAAATATCCTTGGGATCTCTAAATTTAGGTATTAATTTAATATTTCCTTTTTTTATTAAATTTCCCAGAGATTTAGAATGAAAGGCCTCAAGATAAACTTTGTACAAGTCGTGCACAACACAGTCCCAGAGGGCCTTGTAAAATTCACAACAGAAGCCATCAATCTTTGGGGCTTTGTCATCAACCATAGAATGAACAGCTTCTTTAAGGTCTTCCATTGTCAGAAATTGATCACAAAAATCTCTCTGGACTAAAGATAGCCTATTTGGCACAATAGTAAGGCAAGCCTGGAGGGCTTGCTATCACACAGGTGTAAACTCCTGAGTAGTGAAAACTTTCTCATAGTGACAAACTAAGGCCTGGAGAATGTCAGGAAGCTCAGAGAGCACCTGAATTCAATCTTTAATTTTTTTAATGCCTAGAGATGAGTGCCTGACACACAAGGCCAGAAAAAACTTCTTGGAGGCATGGTCGCCAATTTTTAACCAGTGCAACCTTACTTTGATTTGAGCACCTATGAAAACATAATTATCTGCAACTTATTTTTTGTGCCTTAAATCTACCACCCTGACTTGTAATGATTGGGAAAATGGGCTGGCTGGAAAATCCTTGGTAGATGAGTGCAGGTTAGTTGTGGTAGCCTCATAAGACCACCAACGAAAAATGGCCAACTAGAACCCATAAATGCACAAAATCTAGCTGTGCGAGTGATAACATCATTCCACCAAGTTATCTAGCCTATATGATGAGCTGGTCTACACTCCAAATTTTAGACTTTGCAAATGTGGGCCAATGTGGGCTGATGATAAAGCAAATACATGTTAAAAAAGAATTTAGTTTTGTACGTACGAGGTTGTCTTGTCTCCCATTCAATGTGAAAAGAAATGGGGAAATGGTTTGACAAGGTCACATCCACTAACAGTTTAACCAAGAGAGAAGAGTTGTCAAAAGAGAAAAAAGATTGAGCCGTGATCATAGCATGATCAAGGTATTTAAATATCCTATCAGATCCGACCCTATAATTACACCAAGTGTGCCAAAGAGAATGAGAATGGCAGTGGCCAATATTGGGATCGAAAAGCCCCAATTTATTGCGCATGTAAAACCATGCCTCCCTTTTACCAACTTCCCATCTGAAGGGCAAGGTGCCATCTTTATCATATGCCATCTAAACCATATTGAAATCTCCACACAATAACCAAGTATCAACTAGCAATGAATCAACAATCCAACGCCAAAGCATAGAGAATTCCACAACATCATTAGAAGCATAAACATTAATAATCCCAAAGGAATGATTATCAATGTTGAGAAGGATCTAGACGAGCCGATGATGGGGTCAGACCCATGGTTGACCACACAAGCATGCCACCATGGGGAAAAAAGGGTGACAGCTCCACCACACCCAGCTTCATGACTAGTACAAAACATTTGACTAGCTGGCCAAATAGAGTGACAAGCCAATGCGAGCAAAAAACTAGAAATTTTAACTTCTTGGAGAGAAAGCACTTCAATACCAGAATATTTCTTCAAAGCATCCCTAACAGAATACTTTCTAGAGAGGTCTATCAGACCTCAGACATTTCATGAGAGGAAATTCATGAGTGAAACTCATCCATATCGTCAGAGTCTGGCTCCTCTTCATTTAGAGAAGAGAAGTGATTTTGCTGAAACTTTGGCGGAACTGACCCAATCTGAATAGAATGAGAAGAAAATCTCCATTTCTCTTACACATATTCACCTTCTTCCAATGGTGGAGAGGGACTACAAGACCGCCTTTGAGCTCCCGACATGGGAGGAGAAACGTTTGGTTGTGCTATCATAATGGTAGTAGGTTGAGGCGTAGTCTTCAGCCTAGGCTGCATTGGAACATTATCAGCCTCGGTTGGAGCTTCTTTCCCCTTCATCGAAGGGTTTGAAACATTCTTCGTTGGTTTAGGGGCCTTGGAAGCTAACCCAAAACCATTGGACTTATTTTTTCGGTTCCTAACTGTGGTCCATTTTTCATCAAGTTTGGCAGCAGAATTATCTGCGTGACGAGGCTTTTCAGTTTCTCATGGCAGAGAAGGTGTATGAGGCACTGCCAAAGGGCAGTCCTTGATCTTGTGGTCTATGGATTGACACCTATAACATGTGTTGGGAAGATTAAAATAAGTGACCTTCTAGGTATGCTAGAGAGCTCTAATTCAAATGTTAATGGAGTCTTTTAAATCTTTACAAAGGTCCACTTCAACACAAACCCATTTTTTGGGCAGGCCTCAAAGAACCTATCTGGCTCAATACAAATGACCCTCCCTAGAGAGGATGCAATATGATTTAGAAAAGGTACACAAGGAAAGGGTAAACTTAGAAACTCAATCCAGACCGGGACCCACAACTTGGTGTCATCCAAGACAATGAAGTCCCAGGTCCATGCCTAGAAAACCAACAAAGAAGACCTGGCATACCAGGGACTATTGGCTAGGATAGCCCAGACATGATTGACCTCTGCAAAGCGGAACAAGAAAAAACCCTTAGTTAAATTTTGGACCATATCAAGGTGAACCCCATGAGGGACCTAGGCCTTGTTGACCCATTCCTTAAGCACACTTTTAGGGGGAGTCCTCCCAACAAAATACCCAATAAGGGTGTGTTGCTCAAGCCATTGACAAGCAGAATCAAAATCAGGTAAAGGAAAAACCACATTAGTTGGGGAGTTAGTTATTTTAATCTACCCAACACGTGTCATAGGTGTCAGTCTGTAGACCACAAGATCAAGGATTTCCCTTTGGTAGTGCCTCGTACACCTTCTCCACCATAAGAAACTGAAAAGCCTCATTAGGCAGATAATTCTACTGCCAAACTTGATGAAAAATGGACCATAGTTATGAACTGAAAAAATAAGTCCAGTGGTTCTAGGCCAGCTTCCAAGGCCCCTGAACCAACAAAGAATGTTTCAAACCCTTTGGTGAAAGGGAAAGAAGCTCTAGCTGGGGATGATAATGTTCCAATGCAGCCTAGGCCGAAGACTATGCCTCAACCTGCTGTCGAATATTTCTTTCATTATTCATATCATGGTATCATTATGAGAGGGTTCTATGTAAACACATAGTCATTCAAAAATATGCTTTGTATTAGTGGGTAAAACCCCAAAATTATTTAGTCTTTTGGATATTTACTTTGTTACATCTAATGAATCTCAATTGATGAATACTTGATCGATTATGATTTATGATAACATAAAGCATAATAGAGTATATATTTTATAATGTTATGAACCACCATCGATGAATACTCAATTTGTTATGAACCAACAATGATGACTACTTTCTTTGTTATGATTTATATGTAGTTACAATGAGAGTGATACATAGTTATCATAGGCTTATGGATATTTGGAATGTCTAAACTTACTAATTCTAAGCCATTAGAGATTTTCAACATATCCTCTGTTTGACTGTATAATGTTAGACATATAAAAATATTTAGGTATCATATGCTTATGGGTGTTTAATATGTGTAAACTTATTAATAATGCTAAGGCATTAAATCCTTTCGACCCATCTTTTATTCGACACTATTATTTTTTGCATCTCCAAATATTTTTAGCTTAACACTTTTCTAGCAAGCATTAGTGACTAAAAATCTTTGTTGATTTAGTCCACTATGGTGGAAAATATGGTCCCTCAGTCCGAAGAATGGGCGAGAGTAAATAGGTGAAATATGAGTTTGGTAAATTAGGTATTAATGATACTATGATTGGATCCCTTGAAACTAAGATAAGAATTGAATTTTTTAAATATCTATGCCACACAATTCATTAACTATGTATTCATGAATATGTTATATAAATAAAGATTCATACTAAACATTTGATTGTATGTAAATTTTAGAGATGACTATTGTAATGTGTATTGAAGTGCATGAAATTAAGAATTTATTAGAATCTAAAATTTACGATTTATTTCTTTTGATTTAAAAATAAAAATAATGACATATACTTACATAAGCATATAAATATACCTTAATTGGATATATGAATATGCTTATATGAGTATCACACATATGGTGAACATATCTTTCAAAGAGGATCTAGATTAATTTTGAAATTATGTGTATGGTTATACATGCATATATATATATGTATATATATAAATATAGACACAAACATACACACATACACACACATGTATGCATATGTAGATATACATAACTCCACTGAACACTTATTATTTTATTTAAATATCTCATAAATATAATATTTGCTTACTCTACACATGTTTGGTTTGGTAGATGTGACAATAAAGAAAATCAATAGGGAATAACTGTACATTCCAACCTATAAGATGGTAAACAATAGAAAGACTATTTTTTTTGAAAACAATGTCATATTCTTTGTTTATAAATTTTGTATTAATCTATAAGATCAAGAGATATGATGAACATTCTAATATGTTTAAAAATTATTTCATGAAATCAATGTTAGAACAAAATGATATAATAATGGTTGGGGGCGGGGGGAGGGGGTGAATCAATATATCCCACAAATTTATCCAATTCAACTTTATCAATAACAACTTCTTACTACCTTAAATAGATAAAGTATCAAACTCAACTCAAAGGAACAATAACACAACCATAATACCAGATTTACATGGAAAACACTAGAAGGGAAAAAGCACGGTGAGCAAGCTGCTTGGAGCTACTGTCCAAATCCAACCTTACAAATAAAAACAAGATTTACAAGTCTTATGGGATGCAACCCAAAGGAAACTACAACTCCTTGAACACAATTTATATGGCTTCAACCAAAGGAAGATACAACTCCCTACAAATAACAAAATTTATAAAATGAAGCTACAACCTTTGTACAAAAATATTTGATGAAATATACTAATCAACCAACACCATAACACTCTTCAAATATATCTTTAACACCGCTTCTTGGAAATCTCTATTGTTCTCGACTCACTGCTTTTGACACACTTCCTTACACAAATACTAAAAACTGCCTCTTCACATATTCACACACACTCACTCATTTTCAACCAAGTTTATATTTCATTTATACCCTTTGCAAGCTTCAAAAAGTGTCTCCTTAGTCGACCAAAATGAAATGTACAAGAACCACAACAAGTTGACTCCAAAACATCAACAATACTCGAGAGAATCAAATGCAGTACAAACCAGGAGATAATCAAGACCTATTTTACCTTAGAAATCTTCTCCATGTTGATGCACAAACAAAAAAATTGGCACAAACATCTCAACATACCAAGTCGGCCAAACAACACTTAACCTTCAATCCATTAGCTCCAAACCAAAGGCGGTACCAAACAAACCAAACAACATCATGTAGATCACTTTACAAACATTACATGATATTAAAAAACATCCTCATACATCATTTTGACAACTTCATGCTACTTTATGCTAGCACAAGAAAACAAACACTGATCCCAACATCTCTTGTAAACCCATAAAATATAGTCTTGAGATAGAACATTAAAAAAAAAACTTGTGGTACACCTTAACCTCTGCTACTTGAATTGAGAAAGAATATAGACAATTTACACTTGTTATCCAAACCAAAGGAATACATCTTCAAATGTAGAGAAAAGTAGAGAATTCCTCTAATCCTTCCTAACTACAACCACATGGTATTATTGTTCTTCAAGTTTCTAGCACTGAAAACTTCTGCGGTAACTTTCTTGCACTAAATTCAGGAACATACATGCACCACACTTGTCTCTGTCTATCATCTAAACCACAAGGACATATATTCAAATGTGGAGGAATTCAAAGCATTCTCCCAAGAAAATTTAGTACAACTTCCTATGCCACATACTGCTTGAAACTTTTACATACATTATTGCATTTATTACGCAATGATTTAACTCAAGAGACAAAGAATACAACATTAACACTCATATACAAAAAATACCAAAAGAAAACAAGAAACCACATCTACTTCATATTAGCATACACTTCCATCTATCAACATTCACCTATTCATGAGCAAAAAATATGGTATAACTATGTACATCATTCTCATTACATTCATCACCATGTCCTTCACTTCAAAATACAACCTTTCAAAACACCTACAACAATCTCCATCACATGCAACCTTCCACAATACCACACTATTGACATCAATGAAAACACATGGAACAATCTCCCCCTTTTGTATTAATGGAAAAACTAACCTAAAATGTAGTTTCTCCCCCTTTGACATCAAGGGAAAAGGGTTAGTGGTCATATTTTATGCCAACAAACAAGCTCTCCATGTTCGCACATACCTAATCATCCATCTCAGTTCCTTTCTACCATCTCCCCCTAAGAGGTAGCCCTCATCAATCCAAGGATAAAAATATGCCTTGAATTGCTCCCCTTGGATAGATGCAACAACTATACATCTAGTTAGAAGGAGAGGAAAGAACCCTTAACTTCTACCTGAGATATTCAAAAGTGTCCTTAGAAAGTTCCTTTGTAAATATATCTACAACTTGATCCTTTGTAGTTACATCTTCCAATTTAACCTCTTGATTTGCAACCTTCTCTCTCAAGAAGTGATACTTAATAGATATGTGCTTGGTTATGGAATGTATCATCAAATTATTTGAAATATTGATGGCACTTGTATTGTCACACAAAATAAGAATGGGATCATCATACATAACCTTGATATCCTTTAATATTTTCTTCATCCACAACACTTGAGTGTAGCAGGATGTTGCAACTATATACTTTGCTTCTACCACTGATAAGGACACACAATACTACTTCTTACTAAACCAAGAGACCAATCTATCTCCCAAACATAAAGCTCCACTACCAGTGCTTCCTCTATCATCAACACTACTAACCCAATTTGCATCAATATATGCACTCATGGAAAATTCATTACCCTTTTGATACCACAATCCATAATTCGGAGTGTTCTTCAAATACTTGATCCTTTTGACAACCTTCACATTATTTTCTCCATGATCAACTTGAAACCTTGCAACCAAGTAGTCAACTTGCATAATATCAGGCCTTGATATTGTTAAGTGTAGTAGGCCACCAATCATAGACCTATATAGAGTTTGATCAGCCTTAGGTGACTCATCATCTTTGATTAAATTCCAATATGTCACCATGGGAGTACTTACTATTTTACAATTTTCCATACCAAACTTCTTCAACATCTCCTTGATATATTGTGCTTGAGAGATAAAAATACCATCATCTGATTGAGAAATTTGAAGTCCAAGAAGGAATGACAAATCACCTATCATAGACATTTCAAATTCCTTCTACATTTCTTTTGAAAAATTCTTACATATTTCATCATTGCCACCAGCTTGTTTCAGGCCATATAAATCCTTCTTAAGTTTCTCTATACCATGTTTTCATCCTTTGATAGTTGATAACCATCAGAATGCTTTATGTAAACTTCTTCTAGGTCACCATTCAAGAAATCATATTTAACATGCATTTGATATACCTTGAAGTCCTTGTGAACAAAAAATACAAGAAACATTCTGTTGCCACCATTCTTTCTACCAGAGCAAATGTCTCGTTGAATTTAATCCATTCTACTTGTAAATAGCCTTTACATACCAATCTTGCTTTGTTTCACTACTTCTCCATCTTCATTCAATATATTTTTGAATACCCATTTTGTCCTTATCACATTTTTGTTTGCAGGTCTTGACACCAATTCCCAAGTCTAATTTTTATTTATTTGATTTAGTTCTTCCATTTATTGTAACCATCCTTCATCCTTTCTCGTACTGACAAAAGTTTTAGGTTCTATTATAGATAGTAAAAAAAGTTTACCTATTCATGTGTCATTGCAAATCTTCTTTTGGTTTGCACTCCTTCATTCTTATCTCCAATTATCCAATCTTTTGAATGATTCCTTTAAACATAATTGGCATGAGTCTTGGTGATATTCTCTTGTATTTCTTCATTTTCTTCAATTTATTCTTCTTATTTTGAGCAAGCAAGCTCATCTAACCAACATTATTATTGTGCATGTGTGTGATTGGATATGAATCTTCATCAACCCTAATATTTTCACTTTCCACTATCTTCCCAAGCCTTTTATTATATATAACTTGTAATATTTTCTCCTAGTTGAGTACCCAAGAAATATGCTTTCATAAGATCTTGAGTCAAAGTTTCCCAAACCTTCCTCATCTCTTTTGATGTAACATCCGCTTCCAAAATTTCTAAAGTACTTGACCATTGTTGGTCTTTCATACCATAGATCATAAGGGGTCTTACTATTGTTTATCTTTAGTTGTCCTTTATCAAGAATATAGACAACAGTATGGACTGCTTCTTTCCAACAAACATCAGGAAACTTGGCTTCATTCAACATTGTTCTTGCCATCTCTTGAATAATTCTATTCTT
This sequence comes from Sequoia sempervirens, assembly GCA_007258455.2. NCBI lineage: Eukaryota > Viridiplantae > Streptophyta > Pinopsida > Cupressales > Cupressaceae > Sequoia > Sequoia sempervirens. The sequence continues at coordinate 75,156,080 of VDFB02000002.1, read as the reverse complement.
TCTTTCCACTACTACAATTTGTTAAGTTCTTGTAGTAGATAGATGCCTATTTATCCCATGTTCTTGGTGCACAACTCAACAATTGAGAATCCACAGGATTTTCAATTTTTTTGATTAAGGGAAAAGTAGGTTTTGAATGGACCCAAAACCATTTACAACAGGTTTTGAATGGACCCAAAACCACTAACAGAAAGCTTTTGATAGGGACCCAAAACCCACACAAAGAAGATCAAGCTGCATAAGGAATCAACAAAGACAACCAACAACAAACCATCAACAGATCAAAAGAGAAGCAACAAGACTACCCAGATATGCTCAAACACAACAAAGCTAAGTTTTACAAGGGGTCTTGAACCCAAACTAGGTTTAAAAGGGAACCTGAAACCCACTTACAATTAGGAAAAAACCAGGTTTTAATGGGGACCTTAAACCCATTGCTCACACTGACACAACTAGACTCCACCTGACAAGAAGCAGAGTAGAACCACCAGGTTTTACTAGAGACCTTAAACCCACGAAACACATGAACTTCTTCAAGAACCATCAACCAAGAGGCCATCCTATCATACCACTAAAAAGATGCTCTCTTATAGTACCCCAACACATGAAGATAAAAAATAGACCCTACCTCAAAAGGAGTTGGCTCCCCCTTATAGGAGCAGATGTCAAGTAGGCCCTTACCACCACTGCCATCAGCCTATAACAAGAAACTACTCCACCTTCATAGGAGCACATACCACCTCAATAGGTATAGTAATAGAGCAAACCAATAACAAGGAAAGCTTCTCCACAAATCCATAATCCCCAACTCTACCTCTAGAAGAGTGTGCTCCACTTGAACATGAGTAATCTTCACCTCAAAAGAAGACTCTGACTAGAGAAAAGAGGATCTAGATCTAACCAACCAACAAAAGGGAGAAACCTACCACCCATCAGCAAATCGAGGGGAGGGGCCAGCAAAAGAAACACAAAGAAAAGTCCCACCAAAATTTTGAGAATAAAAACATGATCAGAAACAAGGTACATGAGAAGTAGCCCATCCAAACCAACCAACACACTACCCCTCCAAAAGACACACAAGGGGAGCCAAACCAACTAGGCTAAAAAGGAACAAACAAAGCCCTCTAGAACCAAGCCTCCAACAATAGTAGGGAGGGAAAAAAGCCACTCCACAACAACCCCTAACATAATTTTTTTTTGAAAAATAACCTTTTGAGGGCCAGAGAAAGTGGAGCACTAGAGGGCAAAAAGAAATCCCATAGCCAAAAAAAGCACTCCCACCAAGGAAAAAAAACACCCACACCCACATAATGGGAAAACAAAACAACATCCCCATTCAGAAAAGATAATAAACACAAAACAAGGGGGAAAAACCAAGAACAAAAGAAAGAAAGAAACCCCTACTCGCACAAAATAAGTAATCAAAGAATACCATAGAATGACCACATAACACCCTAAAGGGAACAGGGAGGAAAAGCACCCCACCTGAGCAGTAATTTCACACCAAAGAGAGGGCCAATGACCCAGAATAGGTTCCAAACCACAAGAATAAACATGAAAGTGCAACAGTCAGTTGGAAACCAAGAGCAAGCCGATAGAAACAACAACAAGGAGGGAAACCTCCAAAACCACCACCACTCCCAAAACCAGGAGAGGCCAAATACAGGTTCTTCGAGCAACACAACAAACAAAAATGATTATTGTAACCATCTACAGGTACCAAGAAAATCTTCCAAGATCTGCCAAAAAAGGCCCATCGATAAGAGCCTCCCAACCTTCAATAGCACGAGCTAGAGGGAGTCAGAGAATCCACTACATCACCAAAATCCCATCAACATAATCAACAACTTCCTCACTAGAGACTCCAAATTCCGCTCCCCCTCTAAGGTAAGAATCTTTCCCGCACAACACAACAACATGAGAACACCAAAAAGCCAAGAAAACATTGGAGATAGGCCGGCAAAGACCGACGTCCCCCCAACAACACATCCCACTTCAACTACTTCAGCCTCAACTCCTTCGACGCCCTCAACCACCTCAGGAACCAAAATGATCCCACCATGTAGGAACCATCCAACAAAAGCCTGAACCGGAAGAGGCAAAGAAGGAAACTATATTGCCAAAACACCAACAACATAGTCACCTGAGGCAGCCTTAGCCACACTAACAGGCACATCCCCACTTGGATCGTCATCATCTCCAATGACCAAATCCACTTATGGATTCAAAATTTTCCTCCCGCTCTCGCCCCTGCTCATCTTCTTCATTGATGAAAATGGGATAATCAACAATGTTGATATACAAAATTTTCAATTGTTGTAGCAATTTAAACTCAAAATTTTTTGAATGCACAAATGGGAAATAAAATAAAATAAGAAATTTGAAAACTTTTAATTTATTCCAATGTGCCTGCAACAACAATTTTATACAATGGTTGCAACAATTGCCAAAATATCACTCCTACAACAATAATTTATAGGCAATCCCCCGTCCCTTCCTCTTTGACTTGTAGCATATTGCAATCTTGTTTAAAAACTTCATAGTCCTCCTGCCAATGGAACGGTCCGTTCAAGGAATTTGTTTCATCTTCTAAGCACTCTTGGAGGTCTAGGATGCCTTCATCATTTGGCTCTATTGTTCCTCCTTCCTCCATTTTGCCTCCTTTCTCCGATTCAGAGTCTGATGCCAGCTCTTCACTCACTGTTTGATTTCTCAGGTTGATCATGTAAGCTTCAAACATCATGGAAAGCTTCTATCGGTAATCCAAAAATCAGATTTCAACTCATTAAACTAGCAAGAAGCACTTGCAACATACACACAAATCCAACAATTTCATCTTCCCTTTTGTGTATTTGTCTTTTCCTTCATTTTTCTCATTCTTTTTCCAAGACCAACCTGTATGCAAACACAAGCAAAATTCATATTCTCTGAAAAAAATACAAGCAACCCAAAATTAGATCATTGCTCACTCTAAATAGAAAAAATCAGCTACAACACACTTCCATTGACATCAAATTCTCCCTCCCTCAAAAAAATCACCATTTTTCACACATTCTTGCATCTTTGTCCCTACCAAAAGCTCCCAAGAAACTTGGGCATGGGATTTCCTCTTTGCTGCAGTCAAAGCTTCTAAACGTTCATTATTATTTTTTGGGTGTGGTATTCCTCTTCCAGCATATGCCTTCAATGTGTAATTCAAAAATTACCTTCCCACTCTCTAACCCACTCTCTCCACTTTCCCCAACACCTTGCATTCCAATCTTACAAAAAAATGAAAATTCTAAAATTCAAAGTGGATTTATAGAAAACATTAAATTACCACTCCAAGCTTGGACATGGGATTTTCTTTTTTGTCAAATTAACAACTTGCAACAATTTAACAAGAGAGACTTTTATGGATTCAACTGTGTGTTGTTTTTTGCATCAACATTTTGAATCACACTTAGTGATTCATCATTAGGATGAAAGAGAGCTGTAGGAGTAGAATGAATCACAGAGTGTGATTCAAAATGTTGATGAATAAAAACAACACATAGTTGAATCTAGAAAAATTCTTTCTTATTATTATGGATTGTGGAAATCTAATGTCTTTAACAATTTAACAATTAATCAATTAAACAATTGATTTTCCCACAACTCATCATCAAATTCTACTATGCTGGAGGGGTAGATATTTCAATAAATTGTGCCTACAAAAAAAACAAAACAAAGCACAAGAATTAAAATTTAAAATATTTTTGGTTGTGCATGATTGCTTGTGCACCCGAATGCTCCTGCATTAAACACCCCGAGTAAGAAATAATGTTTCATGAGTGGGAGCTCATGAAAATTTATCTAATTCTGGGTTTCTAAACCCATGTTGCCCCTTCCATCTTCCTTCCTTTCCATTTGTTCAAATATCCCTTGTTTTCTTTTCTTGGTGTCTTCCTTATTGTTCTTGAATTCATCATGTTATCAATCTCTTTATTCTTCCTTTTAGTTAATTTCTACACCCTTTGTGTTGTGCTAAGGAAATATGAAACACTCTCACTTTTCCTACTTTTTTCCTTTCAAAAACCTCTCCTTTCGTTGATGAGATAAAATTATGTCTTCCTAAGTTTTTTTCTTCTCCTTCTAAAATTAGCATGCTCTTTGTGTCTCTTGGTGCTTTTTGTGACTTCTCTTTCACAAAATTCAATTTCTTAAAGTTATCCAACAAATTCTCTTCCTTTAAAAATTGTAAAATTTCTCTAACATGTTTCAAATGATAAAAAATTTCATCTAAAACAATCTCAAACTTACCAAGGAGTTGTTTCTATGCTTCATCCTCTTCCATATCTTTGATATCCATGTATATTTCCTACTCTTCCTTCTTTGTCCCAACTTGTGTTGGATGAGAAACCAAGGCATAACACATCTCTTCCATTTGCATCTCCTTTAGAAGTTGTTTTTCTAGGATTACACATACTTTAGTATCACTACCCACTTCATTATATTTCCCCTTCACTAGTGTCATAACATATTTCTTTGCATATTTGGTTATTGTATAATTGTTGGCTTCACCATCATATATGGCCTTCCTGCCATACTACCATGTTCTACCCAAAATAATATGACAAGAATCTATAGGCATCACATCATAAATAATCTCATCTCTATAATTACCAATCTAAAAACAACTAGACTGTTCATTCACCAAAAGTTGATGGCCCTTTTGCAACCACGTAACCTAGTAGGGGTTTGGATGCTTTTTTTTCTTCAAACTTAGCTTCTCTACCATTTCTTGGGATACCAAATTTTCTGTGCTACTTTTGTCCACAATCATAGTGCAACACTTTCCCCTTTCTTTGCAAATGGTTTTGAACAAACTCCTCCTTTGTATGGGTTATTACTGCTCCTTTTCTGGCTTTAAGAGCACTCTCCTCAGCATAAGAGCCTCTCCATCCTTTGGTTCTACTATTCCATTTTCTTCTTGTAACAAATATTTTGGATTCCAAATGTCTTTCTAGCACTTATAGGGTTTTTCACCTAAAAGGAGAAAGATGGGCCAAAATGCAATGTTCACATTCAAGAATTAATGTGATATGGATGCAATATGTCTAAATAAACTAATTTCTTAAATGCATAAAACTAATGAAAGGTATTGATTATCAAATGGAAACTATTGAAATGCAAGATGTTTGAAAACACATTGTGATATGCAGAAAACACCTAGAAATGAATGCAAATTGCAACAGAAATGGATGAAACTGAATGTGTGCATTTGAGATCTTGTTGGAGACTGGAAATTCCATTTGAAATTCTACTAATGGTTGATTTTTAGGCCTGGTGGAACTCATTTTCCATTCTAGGCAAATTAGTCCAAGATCTATGAAACTATTCTGGAGCCTGTTTCAGAAAAATGGGTATCCAAAAATGCAGAAAACCAAAATCATGCCTAGAAGTTGGACTCATTCTACACCATGGTGAATGTGTCAACTTTTGAATTTATGAAAATACAAAGGTGGAAACCGAAGTGTCCATTCTGCACTTCGGTTCCTGACAAGTTTCTGCCTCTGAAAGTTTGATTTCTGAACCTGAAAATGAATTTTTGTTGGTATTTTTCCTTAAACAATGAGGAGAAGACTTAAACAACTTTGCAACTTGATTCTTATTCATTTACAAGCTTCCAAGATGCCTAAATTTTCAAACACACAAGACAAGAAGGAGAAATGTTTTAATGTTAGGGCATGAGGGTTTGCCTTGGTCAAACCCCTTTGTAGGTAATTAAACCAAAATGATGAGATAATGTAATGAAACGTGCAATAATGGAGTTATTACCTTGCCATGATGTTTGATCTTGAGTTTATGTAGCAAAACATGAATTTTTTCCCCTTGAATGTCTTAGGAAACTATCTTGATGGCTTAGAGTGATAAAACCCTAACTTGCTTGACTTGAGATAGAAGAATGATGGATGAATAATGAATAATGGTTGTGATTTATGGTTTAGAGACTTGATTTTATAGGAAATTCACCTTATTTTCCTATAAATTGGATCCCCAAGGCCGACATGTAAGAATAATAAACTTAAATTCCATAATTTCCCTACTCAAAAGTTAAAAATGGCCCAAATGGGACTCATTCACCACCTTGGGAGAATTAGTCCCACTTGGCAGGGACTCATTCACCATAGGTGGTGAATTAGTCCTAGTGGGGCCCATTTGATAGCTGGGATGCTAGGAAGTAAGGAAATAAGGTTTATATGATGACTTTGTCAGTTATTTGATTAGATATTTCCTTGAGATACACAATATGGGGTAATAGGGGCCTATTAGTGATGATGTAAAGGTCAATTAGGGCTTGGGACATAAAATTCAATGTGAAAATATGATTAAATACACTTTACAACATTAAAATGAGGCCCACACAACCTAGAAAGGAACAACATCCAATGTGAATGTGTTAGACACATTACAACACTAGATTATCATTAAGTTTAGTTTACAAGCCTTCTAGATTGATGTGAAGATGCAATTAAATACATTTTATAATGTTGAATTAAGGGAAAATGGGTTTATCAAGTCTAGAAAAGTGTGAAGCTCTTTTACAACACTTTCACAAGACATTGTTAAATACATTTTATTTAGTTTGTAAGGGTCCAAGACCTAGTGTTCTAGATTAAGTCCAATTTGTCATTAATTATTACCAAATCAATCAAGTTTCATTTTTTCTATGGTACATTTAGCCCCCACTTCAGTGAGAGGATGAACTTGCTTCAAACTCACACTAAAGTAGACATTCAAAGAAAGATCTGAGTGTACATATGTAGATGAAAAAGGATGAAAAAGATCAAGAAGATGGTCAAGCCCCTAGGATCCAAGATCCTAAGTCAAACTATCAAGATACATAATCATGCAATGGAAAGAACTAAGGTGGATTAGAGATGCGCTCACTCAGGGGCCACAAAAAATCAGGTTGTCCGCAGGGTGAGATGTCCCAAAGAAGTGGTTTAGTTAGAAAGTCATGCCAGTGTGTTAGCTTCCCACCGTATAATGAGAAATTCATGCCAGTGTGTTGGCTTCCCATTATACAAACCATACCAAAGTTATGCTCCTGATAACATTGATAAGGCACCACAATGTAATGCTTTTTGTAAATATTTTTGAATATGTAAATTTTTTTGCTAAAGGGTATTTTGATTTGTTCATGTAAAGTCTTCTTCTTAGGGAGCATTGTGCCTAATGTCTCCAAGAGAGGACAAGTTAGGGTTTCAGATCGTTATCCATGGGATGCCTCGTTTGCATCAGACCACTTCAGTTGATCATTATTCCCTTATCAAATCGTTATCCATGGGATGCTTTGTTCGCATCAGGCCACTTCAGTTGATCATACACTCTTGGAAGGCATCAAACCCAATGACACCACCAAGGAGAGGACACACCACAAGAAAAAGTAAATCATGTCATGAAATTTGCAAAAAGATGTTATCTATGTATGCCCCCACTTTAAAGCAGTTGCTAACACCATAACTATGAGAAATTTCTTTAAAGTAGAAGAGGGTATGAGAGCTTATTCAAAAAGACCTATGCCAAGTCATATGTTTTTGATAAGTTGCATCATGAATAAAGGGAGTATGTCACATGCGATTCAATCTTAAGACATGTCATCGACATCCCAAGCTTTCTCTTATACGTTCATGAAAGGTTAACAACTAGTCAAAAGAGACAACGACAAGTGACATATGGGGATAAGGCTTTCTAACCCTTTTCCCCCACTTAGTGCAGGACAAGGGTGAGCCTAGAATGGATGATGGTATGCTACCCCTTGCAATGGATGGAAAAAATGCAATAGTGAGTATGCTATGATCTTAAAACTATTGCATGGAAAGGAGCAGCAACTAATGTTATTTATGTGGATAAGGAAACAAAGATTCTGCTTGATACATGTTTAAGGAGATATCTATCAGTGTAGGATGTACCAAGGTTAGAGTTTGCTAGGAATAATCTTGAGTGATAGTATGGATGTTGAGTGAAGGTTTGTTGGATGGGTTGATTTATATGAAAGAAAAATCATGAAGACCATGATTTGAAAGAATGAGGATGGGTGTATTGTGAGCTTGTTGCTTGTGTGATGGTGGGTAAAGAATGATAGGATTCTTAGGTGTGTCCAAAATAACTTCAACACACATATGGGGATGATTAAGGGTTGGATTTTTTTGAGTATCAAGGGTGATGATATGAGAAGAAGGCTCGATTTGGTTGTTTTTTTTCTATAAGGTATCATTCTTATGTGCCATAATATCGACTCTAGGACCTGAGAGATTTTAGGAAAGTGACAAATAATAGGTTTATACCATGCCATAGTTGGATTTGGAAAGATAGCTTCATCGCTCATAGGAGAGGCATCAAGATAAGGATAACTAATGATTGGAATTTTTTGTTCAAATAGATCTTCCATCACGATATCTTCTAACACTAAACTATCTTCTTCATGTATAGAGAAGATATTAGGAGAAGAAAAGGGTGGATTGTCATGATTATTTATACTTACATCCTCATGTCCTAGAATGTCGTCTTGAGTAGGAGAGATAGGATTGTCATAGCTCTCAATCATATCCTCCACACAAATGTGTTTTTCATGATCATTCAAGAGTTTATCCTTATTCACTAAAGGATTTGCACAAGTAGGGGAGGTGTTTGGAGATGAATGAGGACTCGGTAAGGTAGTGGCAATGATTTCAACTTTGTGTGTCATAATGTTTTGGAAAGAGGGAGGAGAAGGAAGACAAGAAAGACTTTCATGATCTTCAATGATTGTGTCTTCTTTTATCAAGATACCTTCATCATCAATGGGAGAGATATATCAGGAGAAGAACAATTATGATTATCATGATTATTGATGCATGCATCCTTTTTGTCAAATATTTAGTGGATGATCTTAGTGAGAGGAAATCCTTAAGGGCTTCATCTAACATGTCTAAATCATCACTACTAAAGGGCTTGGATGTTATGGTTTTTCAAAATTGAATCATTTTTTTAATTGGATCGTTTGATGTTTTTTTTTTTTTTCATTTGCTAATGAATCTTATCTAAATGAACTAGGAACTACTGTTGAAAATGAAAATTACAAAAGTCTAAGTGCCATGAATGTAAATAATGCTTATTTTTAATGATTTAAATGTAAGAGAAGCTATGAAAACTTAGAATTCAATGTAAAGACATAGGATGAAATGCAACTTTTTAGATTTCAAACAAAGTAATTTACTGATGACACTGTGCAATAATCTGAAAGATGAAAGATTGGAAGTGCAAATGTGAATTTTAAAAATGCATGAAATGAGATAATGTAAGCTAAATCTAGTGAAATGCATGATACATAAACTCATCCAATTGATATAGATAACTAATGGCAGCAAACATAAGCATAAAAATAGGGTTTTCAACTTTATGAAAGGCAGTTTCAGGGGTCAAAAGGGACTGATTCGCCCAGGGTGGTGAATGAGTCCTAGTGGGGATGTTTTAGATATTTTTCAAAATTTTCTAAGGGATTTTATGTTTTCTGTACTATAAGATGCAAACCTAAGATGAAAATGCAAAATTTTAGAAAATTTTAATGATTTTAGATGCTAAAAATGCAACCTAAATGCACTTTTCATGAATGCAAAATTTGAAACCTAGCATGCAAATTAATCCATGCAAACCCTAATGCAAGATCAATGTGAGGCTAGATCTATGATGAAGGACTCCAAATTAGAAAAGAAATTATTTGAAAAAGTGGGTTCACCAAAATGTAACAAAGATTTTGCTTCCAAAGATCTTTCTAGCACTTCTAGGGTTTTTCACCTAAAAGGAGAAAGATGGACCAAAATGCAATGTTCACATTCAATAATTAATGTGATATGGATGCAATATATCTAAATAAACTATTTTAAATGTAGAAAACTAATTAAAGGTATTGATTATCAAATGGAAACTATTGAAATGCAAGATGTTTGAAAACACATTGTGATATGCAGAAAACACCTAGAAATGAATGCAAATTGCAACATAAATGGATGAAATTGAATGTGTGCAGTTGAGATCTTGTTGGAGACTGGAAATGACATCCAAAATGCTACTGACGCTAAGTTTTAGGCTTGATGGGACTCATTCGCCATTCTGGGCGAATTAGTCCAAGATCTATGAAATTGTTCTAGAGCCCGTTTCAAACAAATGGATATCCAAAAATATAGAAAAACAAAATTAGGCCTAGAAGTGGGACTCATTCGCCACCCATGGTGAATGATTCTACTTTTGAATTTCTAAAAATCCAAAGGTGGAAACTGAAGTCTCTGGTCTACACTTCGGTTCCTGATAGGTGTTCACCTCTGAAAGTCTAATTCTAAATAGGTGGAAGTGACTTTTTGTTGGTATTTTTCATTAAATAATGAGAAGACTTAAAAAACTTTGCAACTTGATTCTTATTGATTTCCAAGTTTCCAAGATGCCTAAATTTGTAAACACACCAGACAAGAAGGATAAATGTTTTAATGTTAGGGCATGGGAGTTTTCCTTGGGGTAAGTGCACCAAGATGGTTCCCAAAAAAGAGGCTTAAGTGGCCACTTTTTTTCTGAAATCAGGAAATACTAACCTTGGATGTGAAATTGAGGATAGCTACACTCAAATTTTTTAGATGTAATAAAAACAAGGACTGTAGTGCTCCGAGTCTACTTTCTAAACTACTAATTTATTTTGAAAATGGTTGAGATTAAGGGGTTCAAAAGAGGAATGCACACAAATTGCTGTTGTTTTTGTCAGAAAAACATAACATAGCAACTTTTGTGTGACCTGAGCACGGTGAACTTTTTTGTAGTATTTTTAAAATCACTCTGATCAAAAGTTAGATAACAGTATGTAGTAGGGACAAGATTTTTTCTGATAATTTTTTAATGAATATTTGATTTTTTGTTAATTTTCTAAGTGGGCACTTCCTAAAAAGCATAATTTTGGCCGTGCTCCCCTAAATTTTTTTGAAACTAATAGATTTTTTTTAATTTTTTTTTTTTATAAATTGTAGAATGGAGTCTAGTTTCTAAAAATGTAATTTATTTCAAATTTTGATGAATGGTTAATTTATAGCGAAAAAAATACCAAACATTGCTTTTTGAAGAAAAATGGACATACAAACAAAAGAAATTATGGATGAAAGGCTTAACATTGTTAGAAAGTGAAAAAAATTACATCGTTGGAAAGCTAATAAAGAACCTAACATTACCCATGTGTTCAATTTTCTTGATATTGAACCAAATGCAATCTTGTTGGTGAGCA
>VDFB02000002.1:75081693-75144714 GCA_007258455.2 Sequoia sempervirens | reverse complement strand
ATACCATTATAAGATGGCATGCTTTGTTCTTCATGTACAATGCAAGCACGGAGATGATTGGTGAGTTAGGGGTGGAGTTTGACAAATGGTTGACGAATTTATCTAGCCCACTTCACCGCGTAATAAACCCTCGTTAGCATTAAGGACAACACCGGATAGAATCGTCAGTCGACTTTGACCATGTATCAGATCTAGTTCAACCAGGTAATATATCTACTTGCTTAGTATTTGAAATTCCATATTGTTATCTTACTTTGTACTGTATTCATAATGTTGACTAATTTCAAGAGATATGCTGCACATAAAAATGCAGGGCATGTTTATACAGTTATTGTAGATGAAGACAACGAAGAAGGTACAAACTATTACTTTTGTTGTTGTGTTGAGGAAAAAAAGATATTGGAAGCCCCAATTGTAGATGGAGAAAATATTGAATACCCTACAGGATCAGTTGTTGTTACTGGAATGTGGCTAAGAAGGTACCCACACAAGAGTGTTAAACATTGATTGTTTGAGGAATTTGACACGCATCGTAAGATTCTTCATTACTCAAACCTTTTCATGTCATCCAATGTTCGTTTGACCAAATAAGGGTAGACCTTTGAACAAGACCTTGTGGAAGGTCCGTGAGTCTGACCATGAGGCAATACTTGACACAATAAAAAGTAGAGCAGACCCGGATGGTTCATTGGATTAATTTGTAAGTATATGCACAACTGTTCTTATTAATTTATACTTGATGGTAAAATTTGTTAGTAAGTCTAATTTTTTTATGTTAATAAATGCATATTTAATGTCTTCCCATTCTTGTAGTTTCGAAGGCGTCTGGCATTATGCTATGATGGATGTTTATACCCTGCTCCAAAGCTCCCATTTTGGCATAGGTTATGGAATTTGGCTTCACACCTGCTAATTGCATTTGCTTGAAAGTTTCTAAAGCCTTTTCAGCAAATCCATTTTTTGTATATCCTGCAATCATCATATTCCATGAGATGACATCTCTTTCAGGAATTTTGTCAAACAGTTCACAAGCCTTGTCTATGCTTCCACATTTTGCATACATGTCTACTAGGACAGTTGCAACTACAACATCTAACAAAATTCCTCTATTATTTATTCTTTGATTGATGTTCATACCCTATTCCAAATCCCCCATTTTGGTACAAGTAGGAAAGATGTTGGCAAAGGTTGTGGAATTTGGATTTATACCTACCAATTGCATTTGCTTGAAACTTTCTAAAGCATTTTCAACAAATCCATTTTGTGCATATCTAGCAATAATTGCAGTCAATGAGATGACATCTCTTTGAGGCATTCTGTCAAAAAAATTGCATGCTTTCTCTATGCTTCCACATTTTGCATACATGTCTACCAAATCATTAGTCATGAATTAGGATGAGTCTTTTAGATTACCTAAGTCAATAGTGTGAAAATTGCAATCTTGCACAAATGTTGCTCTTCTAGCCTATGAAGGCAAAACAACTCAAATTTGTATATGAACATGCAATATTGATGTCTTGATGATGTAATAAGGTTTTTTCAGGGTCATTTGAATGGATTTTTGGGTCTTAGATGATAGGAGTCAAAATTGCTTCAAAAATGCAATGTTGTCATAGTGTAATTTGTGTAAACTCATCATTTAAGTTGTAAATCCCTTAACCAATGGCTCCCTCTTCAAAAAATAGTTGAGGGTCATTGGAAATGATGTGTAAAAGTTTATAAGGCCTCCTTTTGGTTAGGGCAGAAGGTTGATTGGAAGTTTGAAGCATTTGAATATTAAAAAACTTTGTTTTTCTTGATTTTCCAGCAGTTTTGACTATTCCTTCAATTGGTACGACCTGCAGCAGCATTGTAAAGCCCTATAATGAATATGGCTTGATAGAGGGTAGAGAATAATTTCTTTTTGTGGTGATTTGAATTGATTTCATTAAGTATTATGAAATTTACTTCAATTTAAGTGAGAGGGTCTGAAACCCTACCAAACAAGGGTTTGGTCACCAAAATGGTCATAATTCCCATTTCCATCGTGGGAAAAATGTAAAACTTGGTAGAATGTTAGGTTTAGGGCCCTTCTTCATGTTCAAATTTGTTTCAGAGTAAAAGATGGAGGTTTGCAAAAGTTATTTGATGCCCTAGGTCAGTTTTTCCCTTGTAAATGCATGAAAATGGTCTTTAAAATACACTTTTCATAATTTTCTGAGTATTTGTGCAATACTAATGAATGAAAAGCATGGAACAGGTCTTGGGGAACTTGTTATAATATTTTAAAGGAATTATGGGTGTTTGGGTGTGCCTTGAAAGGTTGAACACTTCCTTATGCAGGCCTAGTTAAGCCTCGTTTATGGCTTGTAAGTCAATCTTTTGATACATTTATGGTGGGTGTTTGATCCTATGCTTTTGGGAACTTGTGGAGGATATTTTTAGGAGTCTAAAAGAATGTTTCATTTTTTGGTTAATTCCTTTAATTAGTTTTTATTTTTACTATCCTATTGGTGAATGTTGCAAAGTTACATGGGCTTGTGTAGGAGTGATGGAAGAATGGATTTTTTTTTGGTACAAGGTCTATTTGTTTGGTCATTTTCTATTGTGTGAAGAGTTTTTACATCATCCCCAAGTCATGTTGAGATGTTTGATTGTGTGATTCAAGTTGAGTGATCAATTCAATCAAAAACAACAATGGCAAAGTCTGCCTTTTCAAGGTTTTATGAAGGGAAAGAGAGTCCAAATTGTAAGGGAAACAAGAATTTGTTAAATGAATGTCAAGTTGAGTGTGGATTGAGATTTTTATTCCTTTGCTCTACATCACATTAAGCCAGTTTGGAACACATCTCAAATTGGACATTAGGTCCTCAGAATTGGAACACATCTCCAAATTGGACATTAAGATTTGAAGTGATCTTTCCATTATGATATATTTTAGTTTAAAGTCCCTTGGAACACCTCCTCTAAACTCTATATCCTTGCATTCAATGGTGTGCTTCAAATTGTGTTTGTATGATGCCTTGAATTGTCATAAGGTTTCTTAATAGGTCTTTGAAGCCCTTGCTTCTCTAATATTTTTCTATTCATTGACTGTCATACTTTAAAATATTCCTTCCAAATTCCTTCAAGGTGTTTGGGAATGATGATTTAATGGTGAAAAGCCAAAGAGAAGATTAAAGGAAGTGTGTGGAGAAGTCAATTTTTCAAGAGGCCTAGTTTTTGGAGCAATTTCATGAGGGTTTTGTGTTTGAGGCATGTTAAAGGGTGTCATAGAGTTAAACCTAAAAAATGCTTGGTTTGAGACAATTTGAATCTTGAGTAGAAGTTTCATGGTCGGTGATAAGTTTGAATAGGGTTGCTTTGGAAAAGGGGCTAGGCTGGCTAGTTTGGTGGGACAGCAGTTTTTGAAAGGTTTGGTCTGAAACAAGTGCTATCAAGATGTTGGTATGTTGTGTAGCATCACAAAACACACCTAATTCAATCATTATTTTGGTGATTCTTTTGGAAAAGTTGTTAGGAAAGTAAAAAAAAACACTGTTGGAGACCTAGTTGGTTGGAAGCCTAGTCAAGGTGGAAAAGTGGGTTTTTGTTTTAGTCAGAGGTTTAGGGATTTGAAAACATTCAAGACGAGTTTTCTTGTGTCCCTTAAGGGCATTCCAATGGTTTGGGTCCATAGGAGAAAGATTGGAGTCATAGGTGCACTTTGAGGCTTCTTTCCTTAACGTTGTTTAGAACATGGTTGAAGACTACTTCATTGAAAAACCTTCAAGCCTTTGAGTTTTTGTTTGAGTCCCATATCCTCTACATCATAGTGGTATCCGAGGAGTAGTAAGTAGGTCCTTTAGGGATTGAGAAGAGATCAGCATGGCACCTAAAAATCAGTTAGCAAGAGGAGTTGGAGGAGTTGGGGGAAACCTTGGAAAGGAGAGAGGGAAAGAGAACAAGAAGCAGCAAGAGATCAGAGCTAAAAGGCAAGGAAGAGGAAATGGAGAAAGGGAGAGAAGCTATAGCCAGGCTAGGATCAATAGCCTTGAGAGAAATGAAGTGAGGAGAACAAGGAACAAGAGACAATGATGAAGAAGAAGAGTGATAGGGAGGGGTTGGAGAGTCAATCAGTTCACGCTCTGGGTCTTTAACGCAAGACACTCCTTAAGTGTTTGTTCTACCCTTAACTATGGGACCCTTCTCAGGTTTAGGTACCCCTGGTTTGTCTGGCCAACCCCACTTCTATCACAATTCCATCTACCAAGTTAACCTTGGTGCAATGCTTCAACTCTTCCTTAGCCCTTAATCTACCCTAAAGGCTAATCTATTCTCAACACTCCATTAGTTCTTACAGGGGTGTAAATATGTCTTCAATGGCTTCAAACCAACCTCCTAGGGTTCTTGAAGGTTCACCAAAACTCCACCTTTTCATCGCTTTCACCAAACCCTCATCTAGGGTTAAGAAGGCTACTAGTCCATGACCCCCAATTAGGTCTCCATCACCAAAACAACTGGTTATTACTCAAACATTTCAAAAGACCACCTCAATATTTCTTCGAGGTCCTTGTCCCATATGAACACCTCTCAAATATTTTTGAGGTCCTAAGCTTTAACTGTCCGTACAATGCTTAAACTTGAAAATGATCATTTCCTAGGGTTTTAAGTCATTTTCTGGTTGTTTTCAAACTGTCAACTTGTTCTCACATCAATTGAACTGATGGAGCTTTCTCCTTCATGTGGCAACTAGGTAAGACACTTGCCTACCTCCTCCAAAAAGCAATTTATCAAGAATTGGTCACCCCTGCAAGTTATGTGCTCTGCACTTCTTGTCTTCCCTAGCCGGACTCTTCCTGGCTCGCCTAGGGCAAGACTTTGCCAACAACTCCTATGTTCACACAAACCCTAAATCCTACCATATTTACACACATGGAGTCTAGTCACTATTCCCAAAGGGCCGTACAATTTGTACGGTGGGAAAGTGATCTAAACCTCCATTTGCTCAAGACTGCCTGGTTCAGACCAGCAACAGTGTGGAATCCAACTTATTTACAAACAGTGCTTGAAAATGAATAAAACGACTATCTAATGACACACAAAGCTTGTAGAAACACCACTCTACATCCTACACAGGTCTTGATGCTATATCAATCCATTAAAGCTTCAAGTACCCTAGGAGGTTGGTTTGAAGCCATTAAAGACATTCCCACACCCCTGCAAGAACTAATGGAGAGTTGAGGATAGGTTAGCCTTTAGGATTGATTAAGGGCTAAGGAAGAGTTGGAGCATTGCACCAAGGTTAGCTTGGTAGATGGAATTGTGATAGAAGTGGGGTTGGCCAGACAAACCAGGGGTACCTAAATTTGAGAAGGGTCCTATAGGTTAAGGTGGAAAGCCAAAACACCAAGGAGGTCTTGCAAGCAAGACCTAGAGCAGGAATCTGTGATTGATTCCTCCAACCCCCTCCCTATCAGAAACACAAGAATACCACTTTCTTTAACTAATCTCCTCCCTTCTTCCAAAGTGATTCTATAAGCATGAAAATCTATTTATTAGATAACTTGTTGAGTGACCTCTTCATACGTAGATGGGTCAACTCCTTTTCATTATCCAATTTTTCATTAAGTTCATTTTTCTTCACTTTGATGATGAAGTCTCTAAAGTCATTTGTAGTAACAAAGGTATCATCATCCATGAACTAGCTACAAGCTAATACTTTGACATCATTGGGAATAGAGTTCTCATCATAAAAATTAACTGCTAGCCTATTTTTAGGAAATTGTTCATCACCTTGATTGATTTGGGGAGAAGGGAAGTGTTAGTTCACTTCCTCATCTCTAGGAACATTCTTCATAGTCTCCTCTTGCACACTTTCCCTTTCTTTTGGATTCTTTGAATAATCAACCAAGGGTGCATCAAGAGTTTGCATTGATTGGCTGTGAGCAACTTGTGCTGATGATTCTGTTGACAAGGCTTGTTGTTGAACAAGTTGTTCAACTTCCATCCCTTTTTCTCTTGCTCTACCAACTTCATCATGCTAGAAAAATTCCCATCTGCCATGGCAACAAACATCTTCTCCATCATTTCCATGGGACTTGTGTACTTTGCAAAGGAATAACATAAGCATGATTATTTTTATCCTCTTCTATTTTGTTTGGACCATGAACATCCATTTCCTTTTCCTTTCTCTGACCTCCTTATTAGTTTTGAGGTTCCTTATCACATCATTAGATGCATGGAAATGATGGTAGATATGAGATCTACCCCTCTCTACCCTCATTTTACTGATATACCCTTTAGGATCACAACTCATGGCAATGTCTACTTTCATTCCATAAATAGCCTTGATCAATAGCTATGCAGGCTAGGATCAATAGCCTTGAGAGAAATAGGCGAGGAGAACAAGGAGAACAAGAAGACAATGATGAAGAAGAAGAGCATGTGCGGGTAACTCAAAGACAACCAGCAGATGAGATAGAAGACCCTGAGGAAAGGAAGTTCATAAGATTGTTGAAAGTAGCACAAGGTCATGGAGGAAAGAGTCACATAGAGTTGCCTATCTATCAGGGGAAGATGGATAGTGAAGAGGTGTTAGGATGGCTTGATGCCTTAGAAAACTATTTTGAGTTTGAAGAGATGGAAGAAGAGAGGAAGGTTAAGTTTGCTAAGACAAAGTTGAGAGGTACAACACTGACATGGTGGACTAGTTTTCAGAATGATAGGATGGCTAGAGGGTTGGCAAAAGTTTCTATATGGGAAAGGATGAAGAGTTTGGTCAAGGAACAATTTTTACCATTAGATATTTGATCCATTTCATGAAAGAATGTTGTTGTGACTTGTGAAATGGATCAATCCTTACATGTATAATACAGATCTAACAAAATAATGTGCAGGAAGGAGGAATGATAGGGTGTACACCGAGATTTCACATTGAAAACTGCATGAAAATGATGCCTAAAGTGTAGCAGCAGGAGATCTACCTTAATGAGGGGCATGTTTTTGAGTTGAAGGTGTTTAGGAATGATGATTTAATGGTGAAAAGTCAAAGAGAAGATTCTGGAAGTGTGTGGAAGTCAATTTTTCAAGAGGCCCTAGTTTTTGGAGCAATTTCGTGAGGGTTTTGTGTTTGAGCATGTTGAGGGTGTCATAGAAGATTAAAACCTGGAAAATACTTGGTTTGGGAACAATTTAAGATACTGTAGAAAGTTTCATGGTCAGGTGATAAGTTTTGAATAGGGTTGCTTTGGAAAAGGGGGCTATTCAGGCCTAGTTTTGGTGGGACAACAGATTTTTGAAAGGTAGGACAGTCTAAATAAAATCCACCCACAAGCCTATACCAGGCTCAAACTACTGAATTTAGGCAACTATGATATGCCTCTACAAGACCCCAAAGTATCACCTTTTGACAATGGATGGAAGAACAACCATGGACCAATGTATCACTGTCCCCAAGAGGCTTAATTTGTTGATCACACTAGGATTTTGATTACCTAGGCTCACCCCTTCACCCCAAAGCCCTGATTCAGATTCGTACAGACTAATTACAACCATTTCCATCACTCCTAAGTGCCTCTTTAAGAAAAATCCACACAAAACAAGCAAAACTCACTGCATGTTTGGGGTTCTTTAGAAGTAAAGAAGTTGGGACAGCAAGAATGTGTTCCAAAACAAGTGTATCTAAAATAGATATATGTTTTTAATGCCCAAAATTGGTACCCTAAAATGTATTTAGCCTGTAAAGATTCATTTTGGTTTGCATGTTACACCCAATTTAGTGTTTTAGCACTTACAAGCAAATTTGGTCGTCTAGTGCAAGCAGTTTTCATTCTGCAACTCGTGTAACCAAATGGACTATTCCAACAAATTCAAATAGACATGTTTACGCTAGGCATGGTCCTCTTTCACACCCAAACACGCGGAATCGCTCTGAGCTACGTTCAACCAGATCGATCCCTTAAGGGTCCAAAGGGCAAAATGGCTGAAAACTTCAACATGAGGTTACTTGGACACCGTGATGCTTAGAAACTTATCGTCTGATCCTATGGGATCATGTTGGGCCCCTCTACAATAACCTCTCTCAATTTTTGTTATCTTGGAGTGGTTTTCCCGTGGTATCCAGTTTTCAGTTGATGGAAAAAGTGTCAGATGGAAGCAGTGGAAAGTTGTAAGGTGGTGCAATTTTCGTTCTGCAACTCGTGTGACCAAATGGACTATTCCAATGCATTCAAATAGGTGTGTTTACGCTAGGCATGGTCCTCTTTCACACCCAAACACGCAGAATCGCTTCGAGCTACGTTCAACCGGATCGATCCCTTAAGGGTCGAAAGGGCAAAATGGCTGCAAACTTCAACACGAGGTTACTCGGACACCGTGACACTTAGAAACTTCTCGTCTGATCTTGTGGGATCATGTTGGGACCCTCTACAATAACCTCTCTTAGTTTTCATTATCTCAGAGTTGTTTTCCCATGGTGTCCAGTTTTCAGTTGATGGAAAAAGTGTCAAATGGAAGCAGTGGAAAGTTGCAAGGTGGTGCAATTTTTGCTCTACAACTCGTGTGACCAAATGGATTGTTCCAACACATTCAAATAGGTATGTTTGCACTAGGAATGGTCCTCTTTCACACCCAAACATGCGGAATCGCTCCAAGCTACGTTCAACCGGATCGATCCCTTAAGGGTCCAAAGGGCAAAATGGCTACAAAATTTAGCATGAGGTTACTTGGACACCGTGATGCTTAGAAACTTATCGTTTGAACCTATGGGATCACATTGGGCCCCTTTACAATAACCTCTCTCGGTTTTGGTTATCTCAGAGTGGTTTTCCCGTGGTGTCTAGTTTTCAGTTGATGGAAAAAGTGTCAAATGGAAGTAGTGGAAAGTTGCAAGGTGGTGCAATTTTCGTTCTGCAACTTGTGCAACCAAATGGACTGTTCCAATGCATTCAAATAGGCATGTTTATGCTAGGCATGGTCCTCTTTCGCACCCAAACATGCAGAATCCCTCCGAGCTACGTTCAACCAGATCGATCCCTTAAGGGTCCAAAGGGCAAAATAGGTGCAAACTTCAGCATGAGGTTACTCAGACACCGTGATGCTTAGAAACTTCTCGTCTGATCCTATGGGATTATGTTGGGCCCCTCTACAATAACCTCGCTCAGTTTTTGTTATCTGAGGTATGAACTTTCCCTTGAGTGTTAGATTTCAATTGATGGAAAAAGTGTCGGATGGAAGCGTTGGAAAGTTTAATTGGTGCAATTTGCCGTTACGCAACTCGTGTGACAAATGGACTGTTCCAATGCATTCAAATAGGCATGTTCACGCTAGGAATGGTCCTCTTTCGCACCCAAGCACGAGGAATCGCTCCGAGCTACGTTCAACTAGATCGATCCCTTAAGGGTTTGAGTGTAGTATGTTGAAATAGGCCATTCCTCCTATTGTTCGGGCTGTGTGTCAGTGATATGGGCCTGATGTAACTTGAATTGCGGTAGTTTGAATGGGCTTGTTGAGTGGTTTGGCAATCTTTGTATTGCATCAGCTTGTTGCTTACTATTATGCTTTGATAGATTTTTTCCAAGCATCCATAGCTTGTTCGAAAGCACCTGTTTTAGGCTTTTAGCCATAGTAACAAGGCAATGAACTATTTGATAAAATGCTTTGATAGACATGTATGAAAAATGTGTTAGCATAGACAAGGTGAGGAGTCTTTGAAAAAAAATGCCTCAAAGAAATGTGGTTTCCATGGTGATGGAATGGCATGTGAATGCCATGACAAACAAGTGCTATGGATTGTCATGGTATTCCCATCACCATTGAGACCATTTCTTTGAGGCTTTTTCAAATAGTTTGCTGCTTTCTATCTTATTAGCAAATAGTATGCTTTGATAGGTTTTCCAAGCATCCATGTAGCTCTTTTGGAAGCACCTATTTTAGGCTTTCCAGCCATATAATAAAGAGTGAAGCTGTTTGATATTCACCACCATGAGACCACATTTGTTTGAGGTATTTTTTTCAAGCAGTTCATTCCCTTGTCTATGCTATTGCTTACTATTATGCTATGATACATTTTTTCTAAGCATCCACAGCTTGTTCGAAATCACTTGGTTTAGGCTTTTAGCCATAGTATGAACAATGAGCGTTAGATAAAATCTTTGATAGACATGTATGAAAATGTTAGCATAAGACCGACTGATGAACTCTTTGAAAAATGCACCTCAAAGAAATGAGTCTCATGGTGATGGAATGCCATGACAATCAAATATTTTGTTGTCATGGAATTCCGATAAGGTCATGTGAGGACCTCATTTCTTCGAGGAAACCCTCAAGGGATTTTCTATCTATGATATTATATTATTATGCTTTTGATAGATTTTTCCAAGCATGCATAGCTTGTTAGAAAACACTTATTTTGGGCTTTCAACCATAGCAACAAGGCAACACTTGAACTATTTGAGAAAAAATGCTTTGGTAGACATGTATCAAAAATGTGGTGAAGTATAAAATAGGCGGTGGTATTTGAAAAAATGCCTCAAGAAATGTGGTCTCATAGAATGCCATGACAAGCAAATGCAATTGGCATTCTCCTAGTTATTAGTTATGCAATGTGAAGTAATTGTAATTGCTTAGAGTTGACTTTGTAAAAACTATATTGTAATTGATTTGTCATCCTATTAGCATCTAGTTGTGGTTAATACAATGTGAAACAATGCTTTGAGTTTGAAAGATATTGCAATGCAATGTAATCAGCGTTATGAATATAAACTACAAAATTATAAATTAAAGTTCAAAACATAAAATGTCAAGTCATTTTACAAATCAGCCATTATTGATCATTGATCAATCTAAAAGATGTGAACATTTTACGTGTGGAAGGAAAACAAGAAAGCAATTGGTTCAAAATGAGAATTTGTCTTACCAAGTAAGAAATATTCACAATATGTACTTCTTAGGAAAGGGAATATAAGTCCATAAAGATCGAGTATGCAAGAACCGATAATTGCAAAATTGGCTTACGTTTGACTTCCAAACACAAATTTTCACACTTTTCAATGTTCCAACATAAGTCAAAAAGTATATGTGCGTAAGTTGTAAAGTATACACTTGAATACATGTAACTCATATCTATTGAACCATGAATTTATAATGCAAATATGGACACCATCGATAAAAAAGATTTGTATTAATCAAATAGCCATGTATGCATGTACATCAATATATGTCAATATAAGTATAAAATATAGTTACAAAAAAGCCATATAGGCTTACGAGAATGCCATATAGGCATACAAATGTCAAATATATCGAATACAAAATATGTACAAAATTGCCATGTAGGCATACAACAAAGACTCTACATTCAAAATTCATTTCTCTCCATGCTACGGTTCAAATACAATTTTCTTTCCCTTTCTGGGTGACCCGATGGCGATAAATCTGTCACCCATTTCGTTGAGGAGTGCTCTGCTGCTCCTCCTAGGGTTTAGCTCCTGGTCAAGTTTCAACTGTTACAATAAGAAGTAAAGACATTAATATATAGAAATTACATTATAAAAATTAATATATTTAACAAAATTTAATCACTTACAGCCATCTGACGATCATCTCCTGAGGGAAATATTTGCACGCCGATGCTCAGGTGTGCGAGCCCTGTATAAACCATCCAAATAGAAATTAAACTACGAATCAATAATGGTTTGATTTTTCACTAGAACTAAGTTCATCTATAACAACGAATGTAAATTGAAATTTAGTAATTTGCCTCATACCTCCCCTATCGAGGGCCATAGGATTGTATTGCAGTAGAAACATCGATATCCATTGCCCTTGTTACGTTTGGCGGTGTTTCTCTCACCAACATCTGAAAATAAAACAACAAATTATTCAATCACAAAATAGTTATCGAATTTGAAGTAATGCTTTGAGTTTGAATGATGTGTAATGCAACGTAACCAACAATATGATTATGAATTTTTTAAAAAGCAATAACCTGGGAAAATCACATTGAAAAACAAAAGATCCTTTAGGACAAATTTTAAGTGAAAAAGAATCAAAACACAATGTAAAATATGACAACCAATATGAGAAGAAGAGATGATCTAGTCAAAAGGAGCTTTGATAGTAGCCAACTGAGTTAAGTATGACAAATCCAAGTATCACTGTTGCAAGGAATGGAGTAAGAGCTAAATAAAGATACAACGACAATAAAAAATGATGGAGCTAACTTGTCAAGGGCCTATTCTTCAAAACCCTTATTAAACACTTGTCATAGTTTAAGATATGCAATAAATGTTTGACAATGGAATTAACCTTTTGAGGATGATAGTGATTAAATTGAGGTCTCCTTTTACCATGAAAAGACTGAATATTCTTTCTTTGGCCTATCATTATGATTTTTAAGTTTCCTCACTTGAGTTAAATATAATAGTCAAGTGTTTATACCAAAGATGATAGAGAAAATAATCATGAAAAGGAGAATATGATGGTGATCAATGACAAGGCAGTGGCACATTTGACAATCGAAAGAGTAGAGGAATGCATAGTGAACATCATGGTACAACTTATGATATAAATTAAGCCACATGGTTGATGTGCTTTGAATCCTTGCATCTAAAGGAAATTTTCTTAACATAAATACTGCTAGGGAATTTCAATGTTGCCATTGTAGTTGGCATTAAAGCTGGTATCTACAACATTGAAAATTATCCTTATATAAGAATTCCCTCCATCTTGTTGATTGGCTTGTAACACTCTTGATGGTGGTTGTATGAAATCTAATTATGATTCCTCTTCTACATTAGAGGGTTCATATACTTGATTTGACTCTTCTGAATTATCATAATCAAAATCACTAGCTCCCATATTCAAAAATTCCCAACCAACATCTTCAATAAATTTATCTAGATCATCAGTAATAGTCTTACAAATTGGTTTCCAGTTCAAGTTCATTCTACTTTCATAATACTTTATATCCATGGAGTTCATCCATTCCTTGATGCCATCAAGTGAAGATTGAGGAATGGCGCACATATGGAGTACATCTCGCTTGAATTATTTGAAAATAATAGCCATATCAAATCCCTTTTTCCCAAGTACTACTCTCTCAAGGTTAACAATCTCAATCTCACTAATAGTGATTACTAAGAAAGGTAATTCCACCAACTCTACCAAAAAATTTACCATAGGAACAATAAAAGCAGAGGATTTGAAAGGAACTCCATAAAAACCAAGCTCTCTAAATGGTATATAAAACTCTAGTTCAAAATATTTTAGATGAGGTTGCTCCCATAGCTCTCTTACTCGCTTGAAAAATCCTTGAAACTATGTATTGATTTTATTTTTCTTGTTCCTCTCTTGTTGTTCTTCCTTAATTTCATTGGTGCAGGAGCACCTAGGAAGAAATAGAGAGCACATTAGGCAAAATGTGGAAGTATAGAATGAGTTTATGACTTAGATGTATGACTTTAGGAATTTTTGTGGTTGGAATGATGTTTTCTAATAAGGTCATGTTGACCATGGGTGAGAAACAAAAAGGTTCTAGTCCAAAGTTTAGGAATGGAGGTTTTTGCAATTATTGACAATTTTTGCAAAAACATGCTCCTTTTGTGTTTGAGCGGCCAAGAAGAGCCCATTGGAAAAATAACTGTTGGGAAAGCATATTTAAAGGTTTCCCCGACCTTTGTGCAAGGTTGAAAGTACATTTGTATGGATTGTTTTGTTGGAAATTGAAGGAAAATAGTTTTTTGAGTGAAATTTTCTATTTTTTGGTCTGAAAGAAGACTCTAATGGATTAAATCTGGTTCTATGTTGTGTGTAGGATGTAGAATAAATCTAGTACAAGTTTTTTGTAGCCTTTAGATAGTTCTTTCAATTATTTTCTTGTCTCTTTGTAAATATTTTGGTTTCTTTGTGCTTGTTGGCCTGAAACAAGCAGTGTTGAGTAAATGGGGTGCTAGAGCACTTTTCCACTGTACAAACCATACGACCTTTTGGAAACAGTGCCTAGACACCATGCTTGTACATATGTTAGTTGGTAGGTTTTTTTTGAGTGCAGGAGTTGCTAGCAAAGTGATGCCATAGGCGAGCCAGTGCAGGTCTGACTAGGAAAAACTTGTTGTGCAGGTCACAAATCTTCCAGGGGTGCTGAGCCATTGAGGATTTTATTCTTGGAGGAGGTAGGGTGGTGTGTTACCTTGTTACTACATGAAGGAGGAGGCTCCATCTATCCATTTGGTGTGTAAACAAATTGGAAGTTTGCTAATTGTCAAGGGAAGGCTTAAAACCCTAGTTTTTGCTCCATTTCATGTTTGAGCTTTGTACGGACAGTGGAAGGTTGAGACCTCAAGAATCTTTGAGTGTTGTCCTTGTGAACCAAGAACCTTGGAAAAATAGTGGGAAGTCCTTTTGAGATTTGTGAGTTCTAACCTGTTTTGTAGGTGAAGGAGACCTAATAGGGGCTCAAGGGCTACTAGCCTTTCAAACCCTAGCTAAAGGATTGGTGAGAGCGATGGGAAGTTGAAGTCTTGGAGGTTGTTCAAACACCTTTGGAGGATAGTTTGAATCCTTTTAAGACTTATCACTACCCCTGCAAGAGTTGATGGAGTGTTGAGGAAGATTGGTCTTTAGTATAGTGTAAAGGCTAAGGAAGAGTTGTGGCAATGAACCAAGGTGGACTTGGTGGTTGGAGTTTGTGATAGAAGAGGGGTTGGTCAGACAAACCAGGGGCACCTAGTCATGAGTAGGGACATATAGGTTAGATTGGTGAGGCAAAGCACCAAGGAGGTCTTACAAGGAAAGGCCTAGAGTAGGAATCAGTGATTGATTCCTCCAACCCCTCTCCCTATCAGATTGGTATCAGAGCAAGCAAAAGATTTGGGATTGATCTTGTATGTCAGAGACAGAGTCTAGTGGTTCTAGCATCATGGTGACAAATGCTGAGTTGGCCAAGAGGGTTGAAGAAATAGAGGAAGAAAATAGGATATTGAGAGATAAGTTAGACCAACTTGAGCAAGCACTGAATGTTATGTGGTTTGATGGAAGAATAGCAAAATAAGAAGAGGTTGTAGAGGAGGATAGAATCCCTAAACCTAACCCTATATTGAAGGAGGATCCCTTCTTGAAAGCATTGAAGGCTTTGAGTGGAAAAGAACTTGAAGGAGTACCACTGTTTAGTGGAAAGATGGATGCTGATTTAGTTATGGATTGGATAGAGGGAATGGAAAACCATTTTGAGTGTGATGGAGTCACTGAAGCACATAAGGTAAAGGTGGCTAAATCAAGACTAAGAGGTTCTTCCTTAACTTGGTGGAAATTCATTCAGACAGAGAGGGAGAAGGAAGGCAAGCAACCTATCTCTACTTGGAAGGGAATGGTTGCCAAGTTGAAAGAAGCATACCTACCTGAAGACTATGAAATTTAGTTGCATAAGAGGAGACATAGTTTGAGGCAAAGAGATCAGGATGTGAGTTCTTATACTGAGGAGTTTCAAATACTTTACATGAGGTCCAATGTCACAGAGGATGAAAGTATCAAGGTGGCAAGGTATCTCAACGGTTTGAAGTGGAACATTCAAGAGGAGATGGTTCTCTTAAGCCCCAAAATAGTACACCAATGTTATCAATTGGCATTAAAGATTGAAGAGAGGAGTAAGAGGAAGCAAGATCAGACTTCTAAGGGTAGAGGCAAAGGTAGAGATCAAAGAGATCAAAGAGGACAGTGTGGTGGCTACCAAGGTAGAGGCAATGACCAAAGAAACCAAGGAGAGTCAAAACTCACAGAGCATGGAGGTGAAACATCTACAAGAGGTGGATATAATAGGGGTAGAGGACCTCAAGGAGATTCAAATAGAGGAAGAGGAGCAGGTAGGAGCAATTCTTATTTTGCAAACATGAAGTGTTACCATTGTAATCAAATAGGTCATCCTGCTTATAGGTGCCCAGAGAAAGCATATTCATCAAGCAATGAAAAGAGAGTGGCTTATGCACAAGAGGACACCATGAGTCCTAAGGAATCTGAGGTCAGTCATATTGAATCTGAGGTAGGAGAGAATTTGATGTTCAACAGGGTTCTGATCAGACAATTGGTTAAAGAGGAACCAAAACAGAGGAGGGCTCTATTTAGAGGAAGGTGCAAGATACTTGGAAAAGTGTGCAAGGTCATAGTAGATTTAGGTTCAATAGACAATATCATATCAGAGGAGGCAGTAATGAAAATGAAATTAGAGAAGTCACCTCATACTAACCCCTACAAGGTCACTTGGCTAAACAAAGGGCAGAGTGTTTTAGTAAATGAGCAGGTAACGGTGGAGTTTTCCATTGGAGGATACAAAGATAAGCTGATTTGTGATGTATTACCCATGGATGCATGCCGTCTTCTACTAGGAAGACCATGGCAATATGACAGAGGTGCCATATATGATGGGAGAGAGAATACAATCTCATTCAAGAAGGATGGGAAGACTTTTAAGTTGCAGTCACTGTCAGAAGAAGAAGAGGGACAGTCAAAGGCACCAAACATCATGTTGAGTAGTGGGAAGGAGTTCCTTAACAATCTACATCAAGGAGGTGAAGGATATGTGGTTTTAATGTAGTCAAAAGATGAAGAAGAGACTAAAAAGATAGTCGTACCAGAATCAGTCCAAAAGCTGCTAGAAAAGTATAAGGATATTGTTAGTGATGGTACACCTGCAACTTTGCCTCCAAAGAGAGCTATAAGTCATCAAATTGACTTCATACTTGGAGCTTCATTACCTAACAAAGCAGCATACAAGCTTACACCAGATCAGAATCTTGAGGTAGCTAGGCAAGTGAAGGAGTTGCTGGATCAAGGCTTGATTCAAAAGAGTATTAGCCCTTGTGTAGTACCAGTGGTCTTAGCAACCAAGAAAGGAGGTAAGTGGAGACTTTGCACTGACTCTAGAGAAATAAATAGGATCACAATTAGGTATAGGTTCCCTATTCCTAGAATTGAGGACTTAATGGATTGTCTTGGAGGTGCACAATACTTCACCAAGTTGGATCTCAAGAGTGGGTATCATCAGATCATAATTAAGGATGGTGATGAGTGGAAGACAACTTTTAAGACAAATGATGGGTTATATGAGTGGAGAGTGATGCCATTTGGTCTCTCCAATGCCCCTGGAACATTCATGAGGCTCATGAATGAAGTGCTTAAGGACTTTATAGGGATATTTGTGGTAGTGTACCTTGATGACATCCTCATATACAACAAGACAACAGAAGAGCATTTGAAACATGTGGAGCAAGTTCTTAGAAGGTTGCAAGAAGAGAAGTTGGTAATCAATCTAGAGAAGTGTGAATTCTTTAAGTAAGAGCTAGTCTATTTGGGTTTTGTAGTGTCCAAAGGATCATTGAAGATGGATCCAAGAAAGGTGGAAGCCATCCTAAACTGGCCTACACCAACCACAGGGACTAAGGTAAGAAGTTTCCATGGATTGGCTCAATTTTATAGGAAATTCATAAGGAATTTTAGTGGTATATGTGCACTAGTCTTAGATACAATCAAGGGTGGTTTAAAAACTAAGTTTGCGTGGACTCAAGAAGCTGAGAAAGGGTTTGAAAAATTAAAACAAGAGGTGGCAACTCAACCAATTCTCTTATTACCTAGCTTTGACAAGTTGTTCACTGTGGAATGTGATGCAAGTGGAGTGGAAGTAGGAGGAGTGATTAGTCAAGAGGGCAGGCCTATAGCCTTCTTTAGTGAGAAGCTCAATGAAGAAAAGAAGAAGTATTCAACCTATGACTTAGAACTTTATGCTTTGGTTCAGTCACTTAGGAAATGGAGGCATTATCTTCTACCCAAGGAGTTTGTAGTATTTACTGACAATCAGGAACTTAGTTTTATCAACACTCAAGAGAAGTTGAGTAATAGGCATTTGAAATGGATGGAATACATCCAAGCTTTTACCTTCACCATCAAGCACAAGAAGGGACAACTAAACAAAGTGGCAGATGCATTGAGCAGGAGATTGTTGACAGTCCAAGATATACAGATCAAGAGCATTGGCATAGAGAGTTTCAAGGATCTATATGGAGATGATGAAGACTTTTCAGAGGCCTATAAGGTATGTTCTAACTTTGAGAACCATTTCCATAGCCAATACTTTGAATATACTTTGCAAAATGGGTTATTGTTTAAGGGAAATCAGTTATGTGTCCCAAGAGGTTCAATGAGGGAAAATATGATTAGAAAACATCATTCCAACCACAAAAATGTTTGAAGGCATACATCTAAGTCATAAACTCATTATATACTTCCACATTTTTCCTAGTGTGCTCTCTATGGGGTTGGAGGAATCAATCACTGATTCCTGCTCTAGGCCTTTCCTTGTAAGACCTCCTTGGTGCTATGCTTCACCAATCTAACCTATAGGTCCCTACTCATGACTAGGTGCCCCTGGTTTGTCTGACCAACCCCTCTTCTATCATTCATCAAGATCATACATTGACCTTCTTGCCCCTCCTAAATTTTGGACCACATCCATTACCTCCACATAAAACTGGACATCCTTGGTCTTCATGGTTTCCATGCCATGATATGGTTATGCAAATGAAAATGAAGAAAAGTAATCATCTCCTTATCCATTGGCTGGAAGAATGCATGCTTAATGTTTTGATACATGATATCAGCTCTCTCTTTTGCTCTCATGGTTGAATATCAAAATCCAGTATTGTGGGCCTCCAGAGTTCTAGTCATCTTTCTTCCTCTTCCACCAAATGTTGTCCTGATCCACATGTCTTCTAGCTAATTGGATTTGTTTTTGAAAGCTAAAGTTTCTCCTGAGTCACCAGTGTAGCTCTCTCTACCTTTCCAAACTCTTTCATTGCTACAGATCATCTTTGGGATTTAGTCATTTTTACCACATGGTTGATGTGCTTTGAATCCTTGCATCTAAGGGGTTTAAAACCTTAGGGGCCTTAGATGAGAAAAAGAAGTAATGTTTTTCTTTTCTTTTTATGTGAGGACCTAGTAGTGAGATAAAAGAGGACTGTATAGAAAAATGAAAAAAGAAGACATAAAAATTCATGGACCATACTATATCACCTACATGCTAGCTAACAAGGACATGAATGTAGTAGATTTAGGTATGATAGGGGTATTGCAAGGTATATTTGAGGAATATATAAGAATGAAGAAGAATTCAATGGATCAAATTAGTGTCAAATGTTTTCCTAAAAGATATCCCACACCCTATTAGGGAATTTAATCATTTCTAAGCATTTTCCATGTCCTATGGGAAAGTTTGAGGAGGCTCCAATAGTTGAGAGTTTAATGAGTAATTATAACTTTCCATGCAATCATGATTAGTTAGAGAACATATAGGGAAACTTGATGAGCTATGCAACAAATGAAGAGAATATAGGGTATTTTGACCTAGTCTTAAGCATCTCCAAGCATCTAGGAGATATTGAAGGAGTCTTGGCTGATAGATAGGGTCGAGGATAGAAGTTTTATTTTTGGTTACATTGAAATCATGTAGGACATCCATAGTATTATTCTTGGTTATGTTGACATCACAAAAAATTATATAGGATGGAGTAGAATGTAGCTCTACCTTTGTCAGTTCCATGTTAAATTTTTATTATATATAGCTTGCTAGTGTAGGAATTCTAAGTCAAACAATCATGGTAGGACCATTCTTAAAAGATTTCAAATAATAACCTAGTGAACTCATATACTCTTATGACTATATATACACAAATCTATAATAAACTTAGAATTCATTAACTTTAAGTTCTCTTTATTCTATATTACCTCAGTGAAAGTTTAAGCAAATCCACTTGCACTCGGAGGTGTTTCCTTGAAACCTCCAACAACACCCTGTTCAACATCCAAAATCACATATTAAAATACCATTCATAAAACAATGCTATTAACACATGTAATAAATTTATAATTGTTTACTAACTTTACATACCCCACTGATAGGTGTACTGCAAAAATAAGTAGATTGACTGGTGTACCCAGGGTCAACACTGTGACCCTGCAATTTTATTAAAATAATAAAACTAAATTAGTTAAACTTGCATTTCACAATCGAAATTTAATAAAATAAAGTCAATGAACATGTTGAATTTTACTTGACTGTCAATACCATATGCATCATGCAGAATGTCAGCCACCCTCTCCATCCCCGTAGATGCATACAGATCAGGCTGCGTAGAAGCATATGGATCCTATGTAGCACCTTCCTGAGGGACGGTAGGGTTATACAAACAAGTGGCTATGCAAGATCGACACACATGGCCTCGAAGGCCACCACCTGAAGACTCCCCTGGATTGCGTTGTATAATGGGGCTAATGTGGTGGATGACACTCTGAGTCAAGGATGTGATCGCCTGCAAAGTCTCTACATCAGCACTCTCCTTTGCAACTGCAGGCATCACAATCTACTCACGAGGTGGCCTAGCGAGAGGTTGTCTTCCCTGTCGTGTAGGATCCGGCTGTGCACCGGGCCTATCCTGTGCTGACCCCCCACCTCTCCCCTAAAACTCCCTCATATCAAAATAATTCAGGATTTGGTTCAATACAAACTCACAGTATAATTTCCTAAGAAAATATTGGGGGACTTCACAGTTATTGCATGGTGGGTAATCAAAGACCATATACCATCTATCATAAAAATGGTTCCTAATCTCTTGGTGGTGGCACCAATGAATAGGAAACCTCTTTGCATTGAGGGTGAGATTTTGATTTGTTTTAGGGTCAGTGAATAGAGAAAAATTTCCTTTAGTAATCTTTAAATCTTTTACTTGTTTATATGATAATTTGTCTACATAATATGCCCTCGATGTTTGCCTCCTATTTTGCCATCCGATATTTGTTGGGTAATTGCATCTACATTTTTTAACAAATCCTTCAATGAATCGCTAGATGTATTCTTTCTGTGGTTGAAGAATTTTGATCACTCAACCTACTAATAAGATCCTCAACTTCTTTTCTATTGTTTTCAATTTCACTCCTCAAATTTTCTTGAGTGCCAGGAGGGTATTGAGAGAATGGTGGGGGAGGTTGATTTTGTTGTTGAGGCTGATTTTGTTGAGGCTGATTTGGTTGAGGATTTTCCTCCTCATGTTGAGGATTTCCTACAAATTAAAAAAAAAAATTCATTTCTAAACTAAAACAAACAAAATCAATTTAAACTAACAAATTCAAAACAAATACCAAACAATACTTACCTCTTGCATCTCTTCGTCGTTGTGGCACCATATTTGTGAAGAAATCCAATTATTGTTGATGAATTTTGAAGAAATCACCTCTCCAAGAACGTGAGTGCGTAAAACAGGGTTTTTGGCCGTGGGCGGAGATAAAACACAGAAAAAACCAAATGAGAAATGATATTTAGATTCACTTTTTTTTTTGCTTTTAAAAAGCCATAATGTGAACGCGTTATAACACGTTCGCGTTATGGCTTTTTTTTTCTTTCTTGTTTGGCCACAAAAGTGCGACCATCTTAGTGCACTTACCCCTTGGTCAAACCCCTTTGTAGGTAATTAAACCAAAATGATGAAAGAATGTAATGAAACATGCAATAATGGAGTTATTACCTTTCCATGATGTTTGATCTTAAGTTTTTGTAGCAAAAAATGAAGAATATGCCCTTGAATGTCTTAGGAAACTATCTTGATGGCTTAGAGTGATAAAACTCTGACTTGCTTGACTTGAGATAAAAGAATGATGGATGAATAATAAAGAATGGTTGTGATTTAGGGTTTAGAGACTTGATTTTATAGGCAATTGACCTTATTTTCTCATAAATTGGATCCCCAAGGCCGACATGTAAAAATATAAACTTAAATTCCAGAATTTCCCTACTCAAAAGTCAAAAATGGCCCAAATGGGACTCATTCACCACCTTGGGCGAATCAGTCCCACTTGGTAGGGACTCATTCACGATGGGTGGCGAATTAGTCCCAATGGGGCCCATCTGATAGATGGGATGCTAGGAAGTAAGGAAATAAGGTTTATATGATGACTTTGTTGGTTATTTGATCAAATATTACCTTAGGATACACAATATGGGGTAATAGGGGCCTATTAGTGATGATGTAAAGGTCAATTAGGGATTGGGACACAAAATTCAATGTGAAAGTGTGATTAAATACACTTTACAACATTAAAATGAGGTCCACATAGCCTAGAAAGGCACAACATCCAATGTGAATGTGTTAGACACATTACAACACTAGATTATCATTAAGTATAGTTTACAATCCTTCTAGATTGATGTGAAGATGCAATTAAATACATTTTATAATGTTGAATTAAGCAAAAATGGGTTTATTAAGTCTAGAAAAGCATGAAATTATTTTACAACACTTTACAACACCTTCACAAGACATTGTTAAATACATTTTATTCAGTTTGCAAGGGTCCAAGACCTAGTGTGCCTCATTAAGTCCAATTTGTCATTAATTATTCCTAAATAAAGCAAGTTACCTTTTTTCTATGGTACACTTCTTTAGCCTCTATGGTTAATGTCCCCCCAATCTTGTTCTTCCCATCCTCTTGTTGCACTTGAGGACATTCAAATGCATTGTGACCAACCTCTCCACAATTGAAACAAACTTCTGAAAATCCTCTTCACTATCCACAATCTCCCCTTCCTCTTGAATTTTCACCTCTTCCTTTAAAGGAATCTCCTCCCCCTCTCACATTTGAACCATGATTTTTTTGAGACTAGCTTTCCTCTCCTTACTTTATTGGTTGTCCTCTTCTACTATTTGTTTTTTTCTCTACCTCTAAAATTTTCTCCTCTACTTCTGGGATTACTTTGTTGCCTTCTTGCCAACTTTTCCTCTATTGTGAGAGCATATTAGTAAGCTTCCTCCATTGTTTGTATCATCAGCATGCTAAGCTCATCTTGGATATCAATCTACAAACCATTCACATACCTTGCAACTTGTTCTTCACCATCTTCAACATGTCCAACTCGAATTCCTAGCTTGTAGAATTCTTTTGTGTACTCCATGACATTCAAATCTCTCTATTTAAGATTTTTGAAGTTTCTTAAAAAAACTAATGTGATAGTCTACATGCAATAATTTAGCCTTCAACTTTGTAATCATCTTCTCCCATGATTTAATCTTTTCTTTTCTTCTCCTCTTTCTTTCAATCTGCACTTGATCCCACCATAGGGATGCATGCCCTTTCAACCTTGTGCAAGTGTACTTCCATTTCCTGTTGTCTTCAGTGGTTTCCAAGTCAAAATAATTTTCCATATCCTCAATCCAATCAATGATTTCTTCTAGATTTAGGCTTCCATTGTAGCTTGATGGGTCCATCCTTGGATTACTACCCAAATTGGATAACAATTGTAGGAACCTCTCTTCATGTGCATCTCCTCTTTCCACTTCTACAACTTCTTTCTCTTTTTCACTAACATCCTCTATACAAATCCCTTTCTATTATGAGGTTTCTATGGCCTCCAGGCATGTTATTCCTCTCAACATCTCCATAACAAAAATATTGTCTTCTCCTCATGCTGCTCACCCTCTCCCAAGTCCTCTGTAATGCCATGGACTATTTTCTTCTTCCTCAATCCGCTCTGATACCAAATAGTGCAGCTCAACAATTAAAAATCCACATGATTGTCAGTTATTGCAGCAATTTAAACTCATATATTTTTGAATGCACATATGGTAAATATAGTAAAATAACACGTTTGAAAACTATTAATTTATTCCAATGTGTCCGCAACAACAATTTAATAAAATGGCTACAACAATTTCCAAACTATGTCAATCCTACTAATTTATAGGCAATCATATGAAAGCTTCAAAAATTCTAGAAAAATTCTATAGGAAATCCAAAAATCATATTTCAACTCATTAAACCAACAATAAGCACCTGCAACATACACACAGAACTAACAATTTCATCTTCCCTTTCATATATTTTTCTTTTCCTTCATTTTTCCCATTCCTTTTCCAACACCAACCTATAGGAAAACACAAGAAAAATTTATATTATCTGAAAACACCTATCGACAACCCAAAATCAGATCATTGCTCTCTTTGAACAAAAAATCAGCTACAACACACTTCCATTGACATCAAATTCTCCCTCCCTTAAAAAAATCACCATTTTTCACACATTTTGGCATATTTTTCCTTCCCAAAAGATCCCAAGAAACTTGGGTGTGGGATTTCCTCTTTGCTTCTAGTCAAAGCTTCTAAACCTTCATTATTCCTTTTTGGGCATGGTATTCATCTTCCAGCATATTCCTTCAATGTGTAATTCAAAAATTGTCTTCCTGCTCTGCAACCCACTCTCTCCACTTACCCCAACATCCTGCATTCCAATCTTGCAACAAATTGCAAATTCCAAAATTCAAAATGGAGTTATAGAGCACATTAAATGCCAACTCCAAGCTTGGATGTGGGATTTTCCTTTTTGGGAAATTAACACCTTGCAACAATTTAAAAATAATTTAATAATTAATCAGTTAAACAACTTATTTTCCCACAACCCATCATCAAATTCTACTATGCTACAGGAGTAGAGAATTTTAATAAATTGTTCTTGCACCAAAAAATCAAAATAAAACACCAGCATTAAAATTTAAAATATTTTTGGGTGTGACTTGGATTGCTCATGCACCTAGATGCTTCTGCATTAGTTCTTCATTGAATTCCTTAAATTCATTTGATGTGAATTTACCACCTCTATTAGACCTTAAACACTTCATTCTAGCATTCATTTCATTTTCAACCATTGACTTGAAAATCTTAAACCTACTGAAATCTTTTGATTTTTCCTTTAAGAATGTAACCCATGTCATTCTAGAGAAATCATCAATGAGTACAACATAAAACACCTTTCTCCTTGGAGACTCTTTGTCCTTGTAGATCCAGAAAAATTAGTACCAATTAGTTTAAATGGCCTTGTAGAAGAATACTCCTTGGTCTTGAATATTATTCTTGTTTGCTTCCCAATCTAACATTCTTTACACATAGTGCTTGTGGGCTTGATAATTTTTGGCATATCTCTTACTGCTTTTATGGAGCTGATCTTCACAAGGTTATCAAAGTTGATGTGCTTCATCCTCTTGTGCGACAACCACCATTCATTTGTTTATCCTAGAAGACAACTTATTCCATTAACACCCTTTAGGTTGTACAAGTTATTTTCTATCCTAGATCCTTTTGCCACCATTTTTTTAGAATTTTATCTTCTCATTTCACACCCTTGGTCATGAAATATAAGATTGTAACCTTTGCTACACATCTGACTTATACTGAGGAGATTGTGATTGAGACCTTCAACACAGATACCACCTTCTATCTTGGATTTTCCATCAATACTTATGGTGCCCTTTCCACAAATATTTGTAGATGAATTATCTCCAAACTTGACTAATCCACCATTCAACTTAACCGGATTGATGAATTTTATTTTGTCACCTATCATGTGACTTGAACATCCACTATACCCACAATTTTATTTTCCCTTGAGCATGCAATTCTATTTGGAAAACCTTTGAGTTTTCAACCTCATTGTTTATGAAATTTTCCTTAACTTTCTCAATAACATCTGCCTTTTGAGTTTTTGATTTTGCTAATCTACTTCTACAATACTTTGCTACATGTCCAACATTGTTGCAGATTAGGAATATCACATTGACATCTACTAGTTAAGCATGCTAATTTCTACTTACAAAATTTCTTCTATTCATTTTAGATTTTCAATCTATAGCGTTATGAACATACTTATTGCAAATTAAACAATAACTAAAAAATGCATTATTGAACTTGTTTGTAGAGAATATTCTTTGTTGGTAAGATCTTCCTTGAGGTTTGATGAGATTTGTTTCTTCTGGATTTATAAACTTTACTTTCTTCAATTCCTTTTTGAGTAAAAGGATTTATTTCTCAAGCTTTGTGAATTCATTTTTCTTGGCTTCAATTAGGGATTTTTGTTCTTTGTTCTCTTTCCTTTCAGATTCTAGGTCTTCAAGAGTAGAAATAAGTTCACCTTCAAAATCAACTTCACCTTCTTCTTCATCCACAGTCTTGTCTAAGCCATGAGAGATCACCTTGGCCATGAATAGGGATTCTCCTCCTTCATCATCTAATGAGTAGTGATCTACTTCTTCTGAGGAGTTGTAGTATTTTTGGGAAAGGAGGTTCCTCTTGAAGTTGTTGCCTTTCAAACCCTTACTACTAGTTTCATTCCCTCAAAAGGAAATTTAGAAGCACAATGACCAACTCTTCCACAATTAAAACATTTGAAAGGTATTTTACTTATATACTTGCTTGATCCCTTCTTTAGCTGTCTCATTGTGTGAACTAGATATTCCTTCTTTCTTCACAACTTTGAAATAAACTTCTCTTTTGTATGTACCTTGAACTTCATTTCTCATCTCATAGGCAGTGAGCATTAATCAACAAAAATGAACATCCATTGCACAAACCCCAAAAAACACTCAACCTAGAAACTACCACACACTGCTGAAACCAAAATAAACTCCACACAACTCCCAAACTTCTAACAATTGTTTTGGATAGAAAAATACATATGAGAAATTCTTCTAATACTATTTTTTTCTCATAATAGTAAAATAAATTGAAACTAGAAAACCTCACTTAACACACCAAACTACACAACTGCTACAAACTGTTTGACAAAATGAACATAAGAACTATGGACTTTAGCATTGCTACAACTTCTAGATGAAATTGCTCTGAAGACCCTCAGAACCACTATCTTTGAGCCTCAATCCCCTTGGTTTACTAGCCTTGAAGATTCTTCCTACAATAGTTTATCAACCTCTATAGAAAAGCCACAACATATGAAAAGAAAACAATGCATAGTATGAATAAACTCTTGAGAGGGAAAAAATTAATATGAAACCCATTTCCAAAAAACATGGGCCCCAAAAATCCCATACCCAAGAGAGGAATCTTGCATTCCAAGGTTGTAACTACCGAACCCAAGAATAAAATCACCATTAAACATTCCACTCTAATCTACCAAAAATGAACCACTAATCACAAGATGGTTGATTTTTCTCAAAAATCCATGCCCACCTTGGACGCCAATAATGATTTATGAATATTTGTTAATTTTCCACCAAGAATAATTTAATTAATTCATTTTGAAAAATCAACTTTCTTGGTTCATTTGTAGGACCTAACTTGCTATTTTAGGAGCCTGAGCTTACCATAAATAGAAAGTGCTAAATTTAGAAAGGATACATTACAAAATAGTCCTCATAAATAACATCTTATTAAGAGCTATATTATGGATAATAAGGCTAATAGTCACTTTATCTAGGAAGTGAAAATGGTTGAGTCAAACTTTTCTCAAATTGTTGGTAAAATATGGCCTATTGTTTCCTTTTGTATTAGTCCTATTGAAGGTGATTCAAGAGCTATTTTTACCATGTAGAATCCCCTATCTCTCTTAGGAACCAAGGTTAGTCATTGAGAAAAAATAAATTGATATTCTCTTTTACTAATGTTTTCTCTAATGATAGTTGGAGGCTTATCAATGTTTATTCTCCCAACACAAAACCTATAAGAAATATGTTATAGGATAACTTATATTTAATAATGAATTGTCAATATTATTGAATTGGATGATGGTATGCGATTTAATATCCCCTATGTATCCTTATGAGAAGCTTGGTTATCTAGAAGATTAATTAGAAATCATGGTGAATTTGTATCGTTTCATGTCTTCTACCAATCTTCTGGATGTTGATCTCCAAGATTCTTAGTTTACCTAGTATAATAAAAGAATGATAAATAATTTGATACAAGTAAAAATTAATAGATTTATCATCTCTAATGGTTGGAATATTCTTCTATTCCTAACTCTTAAGGCTCTTCCTAGAGTTGGATCAAATCACAATCCTATCAAATTGCACAACATGATAACCAATTGAGAAAAGGTCCATACCCTTTCAAGTATGAAATCATGTGGTATTATCACCTATATTTTAGGAGGTTAGTGTCTAACTCCAGTGGAATTATCCTATACAAGGTTATCTTGTGTATTGTTTAGCTAAAAAAATCAAGTTGACTAAAAACAATGTGATAGGTTGGAAAACATTTTCCTTTGGAAATATTTCTCTTAGAAAATTACATCTTTCAAAGGATTTGTTCAGGAAATCCAAGATATTATGTCAACTAGGAGTAATGATATATAGACTTTTCCTAAAAAAAAATTGATAGGAGAATGGCATAAAGTTAGGAAAGGAGAGGAAATATTCTAGATTGAAAAGTCTAGAATTTAATGGCTATCAGAAGGGAGCAAGAATACTAATATTTTTATCATTATACTCTTAAAGATAGGTACAGAAATATGATAATAAGTTTAGTTACCTTTGAAGGAAGTATCTTAGATAGTGATGAGAGTATTGGAGAATCGGTTGTTTCCTTTTTTCAAGAGGCCTTTCAAGATTACTATGGGGATATTAATTTTTAGCATAAGTTTTTTGATGTCATTCCTAAGGTACTATGTGAGATGGATAATGAGGAAATGGTGAAAGATAATTTTGAGGATGAATTAAAGGCTATTGTATTTTATTTTGGAGCTTATATGGTGCTTGTCCTTGATGGTTTTCCTCCTACTTTTGTTCAAGAATTCTGGGGTATAGTTAAATGTGATCTTGTTGTGACTGTTAAATAATAATTTAAGTCTACTAAACTCCTAAAAAAACTCAATACCACTTTCATTATTTTGGTGTCAAAAAAGGAACAAGTGACTAAACTAGTGGATTTCAGGCCTATAATTTGATGCAAAATAGTTTATAAAATCTTCTCTAAGATGATAGTGTACATAATTAAGCCTATCCTTCATCTCCTAGAATGAGAAAGGCTTTGTCCCAAGAAGACATATTATTGATTCTTCTCTCACTACACACAAGATTATTCATTGTATGGACAATGACAAAAAAATTGGTATGATCCTAAATCTTGATATTTCAAAAGATTATGATAGAGTTTCTTGGCCTTTTTTATTTTTTATCCTTCAAAAGATTGGGTTTCAAGGGAGAATTCTTCAGTTGATAAAACATGTGTTTCTACTACCAAGTGTTGAGTTCTTGTAAATGGTACCCCTAGAGGGTTCTTCTCTTGTGAAAGAGGTCTAAGACAACTTGGGGATCATATCTTCCCTTATGATTTTATCATAGTGGCTAAATTCTTAGGGATAAATATAAAAAAAATTATCACCTCAAAAGATCTTAAAGGGGTTCAAGTTACATCTTCTTTACCTACTCCCACCATTAGTAGTTTGTGAATGCAACCATCTTGTTTGGGTATTCTTCTATATTGGAATCTAAGTAGTGGAAAACATGTTAAATAATTATGGTAAGGTCTTAGGACAACACTTTAACTATACTAAAAGTGTTCTTTATTTCTTCAATGCTAACGTGGACCTTTAGAATAAAATTGTTAGAATTTTGGGATGCCAACAAGTTGATCTTCCTATAACCTATCTTGGTCCACCTCTAGCAACAAATAAGTTGGCTAACAAATGTTGGAATGGTATTATGCAAAGAGTCCAAAAGAAACTAGTAGGTTGGAAAGATAAATTATTTAGCCAAGCTAGTAAGTATCAACTTCTTAAAGATTCATTGTAAAAAAATTCATGTCTAATATTTGTCTTTATTTGAGACTCAAGATTTCATGGTAGAAATGATTAAGAAGATCTTGGGAATTTTTCTTTGGACTGGCACTAAGGGAAAAATAGAGATAACTTTAGTGAATTGGGAAACCTTTTTTCAAGACTAATAAGAATGGTGGATTAGGTATAAGGAGGTTGCAACCCTTTAATGAAGTATTTATTTCTAATATTGAACGAGAAATATTGGGTTTTGTTGTCATGTGAAATTTCCCCCTATTGAACTATGTTCAACATTACAATGACACAATGTGACTATTCTAAGGTGTGGGATGCTTACTGTTGAGATTAGACCTTTGGAAAAGTGTTGTCATGTGAAATTGCACCTTGTTGAATTATGTTCAACATTACAATAACACAATGTAACTCATCTAAGGTGTGGGACCCTTACTGTTGAGATTAGACCTTTGGAGAAGTTCAACTTCATTTCTAACCTAGATGCAGGAGTATCAATCTAACATAACACTACATAAACCTATGACTAATACTAAATTCTACTGATTCTTTAGGGAAAAGGGTAAGAAGGAATGCATAAAGGGAAAGGGTGGTGATGCACCTAGACTAAAATGTGATTATTCTTGCCCACTATAGCAAGGAATTAAGAAAAGTTTCTAGAAGTGTTTACATAGGCCTCTATATTATAAATCCTAAAGGAAAATACAGAGGTTAGGTATTTGAGAAACACTAAGAATGAATGAGGTATTTGTAGATAGTGCCTACAAACAAATTTTATGTACAACATATAAGCTTAGAAATTATGGAAACACTCATTTAGTCATAGAGGAAAGGATGTATGAAAAGATTAATAGAGGTGAAAATGAAAAATTTATTGATCCATAGGCATGGAGGCTATTTTATAAAAGGAGAGTTACAAAAATACAGAGCTCTCATGGAGAAAATAAAAAGAAGAATCCTTTTACAATGAGGCTTAAAAACCTTACATGCGTGCATCAAGTGAAAGAGAGGAGAGAGAGAAGAAAGATATGGTAGGGAGAGAACCCTATGAATTATCCCACAAATCTAACATGTCTACAAAAGGAAATCCAACTTGCAAACATGAAGAAAATCTCCATACCTTTCTATATGTTTACATTGATGGTTGTGAGTTTGAGTATAAGGAACGAAATAAATCACCTGTAAAATCTGAAATAATATCTTGGATGTGTGACCTAATAGTAATGACTTTAAAAATAATAAATGAGGCATGGAAATCGCCAATCCTCATTGAATTCTCACCAACCAGCATTGAAAAATTCAAAAAGGTACCATAGATTATATTTGATAGTTGCAAAAGTGATTGTTGAGAATTAATTGTAGTAGACAAGATCCATTCCCTTTAATTTTTCTTGTGGTAGAGACTTGATCCCCAAGTGGATGCAAAAAATGGGCTCATGAAATAGATCACATCATCCTTCGATAGAAAATTAGGCTTGAAATGGCCAAGCAGAGGCTCAAGTCGTAAGTGCACATATTCTAATGCCATCGTAATCTCCATAAGGTCTAGATGACCCTTAATACCCAATGAACTCTATTTGTGGGAAAACAACCTCTATTAGATTCATGGATATAAATTTTACAGGATTTTAACCTACTATTGGATTTACACATTTGGATGTTTGGTTTAGTTTGAACACTTGCAAAATATTCAATTTCTTTATTGGCCTCGATTGCATGTGGAAATATATATCTTCCAAGTGGATGAAAAATTTGGTTCTGATACGAATCCTTGCAAGTGACATCAACAAAAGGTGATGCAACAATGAAATAATTAGCAAGTGGAAATGGACTTCGCTAAGGAACCTAAAAATTGAAGATTTTATGATGATGGAAGCAAGGTAGGATGACATCATCATAGTATGGATGTGAGGCAATGGATGTAAGGAGTTTGCAAAAAATGCATTTGAAATGGGCAAAGAAATTTGGGGATGTAAAGTT
The DNA here is from genome assembly GCA_007258455.2 of Sequoia sempervirens. Lineage (NCBI taxonomy): Eukaryota > Viridiplantae > Streptophyta > Pinopsida > Cupressales > Cupressaceae > Sequoia > Sequoia sempervirens. The sequence continues at coordinate 75,113,169 of VDFB02000002.1, read as the reverse complement.
TAGAGGGAAAGGTTTGAAAAATGGAGAGAAGTAGAGAAAATGAAGTGAACCAGACATTTTCACATGAAAGGAGTTCACAGGAAAATTCCTGCAAAAAGGAGGATGATGTAATTTGGCCACAAAATCTTTACTTAATCAATTTTGGGATGTTCTTGTGAGAAAATATCGAGTAAGTGGAAATTGTGAGGAAAAGATCAAGATGTAGAAATTATCGAGTTCACTTGGAAATGCCCGCTAAATTCTAGTTGGTCTCATATTCCTCGCCAAGCGAGAAAAAATGAAGTGAACCAAATAAGAAAGTGAAGAAGTGAAGTTCAAATAGAAATGTCCAAAAATTCCAGTTGGACACTATTTTCCCACAAAGTAAGGAAATCCAAGTGAACCAAAACTTTAATGAAACGTGGAAGTTCACTTGACCACAAAAATCCCACAAGATCAATACTTAACATTTTTTCCAATTTTTAAATGTCTTGTGAGAAAATGACACTTAACTGCATATTTGTGAGGGAAACAAATGGAATAGGAAATTTCAGCACAAGAAGAACTAAGTGAAATGGACCTGAGCAAGTAAAATGAACTAAACTTTACCTTGTGGGGAAAATGAATAGAACTAGATGGGTAGGGAAAACCCAAAAGATGATAAACTTTTCTCCTTAACATATTTTCAAAAAATTAAAAACAACTCAACTTAATTTCTTATGCTCTATCCATTGGTGCTAAGAATTTTGACAAAAAAAGACCCATGAATCATCTATATCAGATTGGTTACAATTGATGGGATTCAAAAGGGGGTAACAAGGTGAAAAATGTTACTATTCCTATAGAAAAGCATCTCAAAAATAGAGACCATTGTTTTTTCTTGTCTTCTCCCTCTAACCCTAGAGCCTTTTTTATTTGGAGCAAAATACTAAAAAAAAATAAAAAATCTTAAATAGGGTTTGTGCTGGAGAGTGGGGAATGACGAAAGGGTTAACTTTTGGGATGAGAATTGGTGCATTGGCTCTCCACTATCTATTGCTATTAATTTTTATGGTCTAATGGAATCTTTGCACATGCAATTTGGATCACAATTACACGGTTATATAGATTGGAATGATTTGGAGCCAAGATGGAAATATTTTCTCCCTCAACTATCCAGTCAAAGTAATGGGAGAAATGAGCCAACAATTTGTTTATTCCTTCATTATCACACATGGAATAATAATTATGTGATTAACCTCCATACGAGTGATATTAACTTGCAAATCTACTTAAATAATTATGATGGGCACAAAAATAATAAAGGAATAATTCATTCGAAGGATTATGATCTTGGTTATATGATAATAGCAAAAAAAATTGTAGAAAGGTGACATATCATTATGATCTTCATGTCTTCTCTCGTCTAAATTCCTAGCACCCTATTTTTATGGTGGACCCTTTAAAAATAATACCTTCATTTTTTTGTGCAATCCCCTTTCTTGCATAAACTATTACATTTGGTTCTCTGCTTGTGAGATCTTTGGTTTTTCTATCTCTTATCCCCATATTCTTCTTCTTTTTGGTGATCTTGATTGCTTTGTGAGTATTTCCACTATGGGGACGTACAAATAATATGTGTGGATCTTAACACTTATGTTTCTTTGAAGAAGAATGTGGAAGTTTGGGTTAGTTTTGAGAATAGGGTTTTAACTTCTTTCTTCAGGGTTATGAAAGGGAACAATGATGAGTTGATGACTTAATTTGTGAATAGATGGAAAATGGGTGATGTTTAGATTTTTGGGGTGAAAATGGAGGTTATTGAGGATGTCATTATAAAGGATATTGGTTTAAGCTATGAAGGGGAGAAGGTGTATATAGACTTAGTCAAACAAGCTATCAAAAATTGATCAAGTCATTTCTTGAAGATGGTGAGAAGATAAAGAGACATCAAATTGGCTATAGTAATGAATATTTTCCTACTCCCTAGCCCATGGAGGGTTACCATTTCATAAAATATTTTACTTTAGAAGGTTGATTTGGTACTATACATATTTATCACTTTCCCCTCTTAAATTATCTTAGACATGGGACTATTATTAGTTTTCCTTTTGTCTTCAAAGGAAAAATGAATTAGAGAAGGAGCTTATCCCCCTCTCCACTAGGGATTGATTTCTACCTTGCATAATTTTTTCTTCTATGCTACCTTTGTGTCTAACCCATCCACCTCTTCCCCTCCTGCAAATCTTGAGAAAATTCAAAACCCTAACCCAAATAACAAAGGGATAAAAATAATTGCTTTCATTGAAGAATTCCCTTCCACTTCTAATGCATTAGGAAAGGTTCTTGGAAAGTCCTTGTCCACCCTTGCTTCCAAAAAGAAGAAACCTAATATGGGGTTGAAGTGGTAAAAAATAGTAAATCTGACAATTATTGTCCAAAAAAAATCTATTATCTTTAAAAGAAAAAGAGAAATCTATTATTTCTCTCTTGGTAAAATGGAAGCTCGATCTCTCAAGGGGAAGCACTCTAATAAGAAGAGAATTTATGTTAATAAGTTACTACTAAGATTTTAGCCTTGCAATTGATATTTATGATGGTGAGAACAATAAAGAAGAGAATGCAACTTCCTTAGGGGAGAGGATTTTTGGAAGATTTTATAAAATCATTGTTGTTATTATTAAACCCACTACACATGAGGCTATTTAGGAAAATGATGATAAGGAATTCTAATGATATTACATCTTTGAAAAATATGTGGTTCTCTTTTTCTATCATATGTTATGTCTCTTGATGTTTACTTGAAGGACAAACTTAACGACAAGGTTGTTCTTGAGGGTCTAAATGATACCAAAAATTATGCTAATGGGGACATATAGGCCAATGAGAAAGATGATATTTCTTGTAAAGATGATCCTTTGCATATATATATTACAAATTTTTAGGATCTCAACCTGTTTAAGTCGAGAACCTAAAATATTTGTAGGATAAATTTGTTGAATGCCTAGGCCACAAGGATAAGTGGGTTAATGTTTATGATACTATGAAATTCTATCAACAGAGAATCATTAATTTGGAAAAGGTCATGAATAATATGGTTGAAGTCACTAATGGTCTTATGAAGAAAAAATTGGTGGGTGTTGTTATAGTTCAAACTAAGTCGGATAAAAAAGTTAAATGTAGAATAAAGTGATTGTGTTAGAAAAATACATAAGGAACACAAAGAAGAAGGGCCTTATTTGTGGATAATTTGTTAACTGGGATGATACTCTAGATTCTATGGTTTCACATTGGAATATCCTTTACTAAGTTCTACTATTGTTTTTTGTTTTTTTTTTGTTTGGGGGTTTGTGCAAGATCATTGGGGTCCAAAAAGTGGCGATGTGAAAAAAAGGCATTTTTAACACGTCTAAAAACATGAAATTATGCCTTTGAATTTTTGCAATCCAAAGTACAATATCTGTTTTGGTTTGGTAATACCAAACCAAAATGGATATCCATTACAAACAGATATCCATTACAAAATAGACATCTGTTATAAAATGGATATCTGATATGAAACAAATATCCGTTTTGTTTAAGGCATAATTTATAATTATGTCGGGTCCGACCCAACCAAGTATTATATTCTATATAACATATATTTGTTATTTGTGTTATATTTAAAAAAAAACCTGTGAGGTCATATTATATAATATTATATTAATATAATATAATCTAATCTAATATTATATTAAATGTTATATTAATATAATATAATATTATAATATAATATAATATAATATAATATATCAATAAAATAAAAACTTATTATCAACAAAAAAAATAAAAATATAATATAATATTATATTGATATTATTCTAATATATTATATATATATATTATATTATAAATAATATATATTATATTATATTATAAATAATATAATATAATATATATATATAATATAATATATATATATATATATATAATAATATATTATATTAAAATTAATATAATATAATATATATTATAATTTAATACATATTATATTATATATAATATATATTGTATTATAATATATATTATATATAATATATATAATATATAATATAATATATATAATATATAATATAATATATATTATAATATATAATATATACTATATATAATATAATATATATTATAATATAATATATTTTATATTAAATAATGGATATTTAAAAGAAAACACTATGCTCAGTCACAAACCTGGCCATTTATTTAAAAAAATTGTAAATAAGTTTCTTGTATTATATACAAACAAACGAAACCTGAGAGCTATATTTTTACCAATGTTTTCACCAGCGTGCGCGTGGGTTTTAGGAGAGCGACTCAGATATCCATTTGGGGGAGCTAAAATTACAAAAAAATCACCAAATTTGTAAGGTATGTTTGATTTTTTCAATTTTTATACAATTTATGTTCATTTTGTTTTTTTTTTCGAATTTTAGTCAAAAATAGGGTATATTTGATAGGTTTTTTATTAGATTAAAACCATTTTTTAATTTTAGATTTTTTTTATCAATTAATAGGTTAAAAATGGATCAATATGAAAATCCTAACCTTGCACAAAATGAAAACCCTCCTGCACAAAATAAAAATGTTAATCCTCCAGAAAATGAATACCCTCCACATCCTCCACCGCAACCATTGTTTTCGAATGAAAATGTGCCAACAATACACAAGTCTATTCATAGGAATTTAGATCAATTAAGAAAATTATGTCAAATCTATGAAACACTAGATGAACTATCAGATATGACAAACACTTTGGAAACAATAATTGTAAATGTTCAAACTTTGGCAATTCAACATAATAGAGGGTATGTGCAGGATCATCATGGAAAAAATAGGCCCTTAAGTGGCAAAAAAATCAGAAAAATCAGAGTAAGGTAAATTGATATAAAAATCTGAATAAGTTATCTATATTATTTCAAAAATATGTAAGAATATAATTTGTAGCAAATTGAATGTAGTTTCTAAACTACTAGGTTTGTTTTAAAAAAAAAAATCTATTTGATGAAAATTTTAAATTTTAATGCAGTAGTACTTAAATTTCAGGGAAAAAATAAGAAGTAGGTGTCTGTTTGACCACCCTAACCATAATAACATGATAATATTTTTTTATAATATTTTCGATATAAGTAGAGGACTCATGTCCTAATGTGATGCATATTTTTTTGTAATTTTTTTCTAAGTAAATAATTAATTATGAATTTTTTATTACAACTTTTTAAAAATAGAAAAAACTCATATGTCTAACCACCTTAACTTGGTCAAAACTTCATGAAATTCAAATTTTCTTTTTTTAATCTTATATTATGTGAAGCATAGATTGTGATGCATGTTTTGGATTCAAAAAATGTGATACCGTTTGAAAGCTATAGATGTTTTTCAATCAATCTATCAATCAGGACTTTAGTCATAATTTGAATAGAAAACGAATAATAATTACTTATTATATTCAAAGTAAAGCATAATTTATATTGGTGGAAAGCTGAGAATCTCCTTTAAAAACCCTTTTCATTTCATCAATTTTGGGTAAAAAAAATGTCATCAACCACATACCCATCATATTGCCACTTTTTGGCCCATCATGATCTTGCACATACCCTAGATTTGTACAATGGCGAGAGCAACAAAGAAAATTTTATGTTGATGGATTATCGTATGATGAGGTGAAGGCTCTTGATATTGAAAAAGGCCAATTAGCCCAGTTATTCATAGATCAGAGAACTGGACAGCCTGTCAATGTGCAAAAACCAAAATTTTCAATTAAATGGTGCACCCATAGAGGAGTATTAGATAATTTTTGGAGATGTTGATGGATGGTTTTCGATAAACCACCCAACAACAACCTTGATGTTCCTCAATATTTTCTCCAAAAATTATATGTTGAGTTTGTGCTAGGGAAACATGTCAATTACTTTGACATGTGAGATTTCCAGGGTGTTGGTAGAGGGATGCCATAGGATAGACCTAGGGCACGCTGAGTCACCCCAGTTCGTCCTCCTCCACCTATTGCTACTCTGACTCCACTACCTTACCCAGAGATTGTTGTAGATTCAGGGACTGCGAGCATTTATGCATTGCATTCATTGAGTGATCATTTGGTGAGGTAGAGCCATCATGTTGCGGATCTAGTTGACGGTGCATCCCATCACAGTGGTGTTGCACCTAATACATCCCAACATGATGGTGGTGCACCTCCTACAACAACTCCCACTAGTACACAACCATCAGCTCCAACTAGTACACCATCCTCTTTGGGACATATTTGTGTGCCTCATCATTGCATGACATGCAATAATTTATGTTTAGGTCCTCTCTGATGGTCCACTGAGGCTCCCATAGACACATTCGAATTTGAGGTTCATGATATGTTGGATGTAGGAGTTGATAGAGCACAAAGTGGATCATTTGTAGGAGAGACATCGACTGCCAGGGATGATATTGGAGCACCGATAAGTCTTAAAGAAATTTCATAGTGTGTTTTATGTAAATTCTTTCATATTTTATGAAGGATATTTGTACTAATATATGTTTATGTGCTAGAATCTTTAACAGTTGTTGATAGAGGAGCAGTTGTCAGAAGTGCAGTAGGCTACACATACTGCCATTTCATTTGCATTAGACAATCAGTACATGGTAAATAATTTAAATTGTTATATTAGATGTTAATCTTTGAAATCCAATATGTTTAAATACATGTACTACATATATTGATAGTCTAATGCAATCTTGTATTTTTATGCAACAACCTAGTTCTTATACAACCTTGTTGACTGAGTTTGGACCATTGGATGAAGTTGCACAACAAGTATATATCTTTTTTATTGTCAACATTATAATTATATGTCCATGTGCATTTACATTCTTGTCATTTTTTATACAGGAAAGCATCTTAGCTGATCCATCCACTATGAGCCCATCTAGTGTCATAGCATTACAATAGGTATGTGTTTATTTTATATTGCAGATCATTTACGTTTAGATAGGAGTAGATATGTGATTAGTAGATATGATTATTTGTCAACAATTATATTTTAATTTGTATCATTTTTATTTTATCTGGTATAGTCCTCTTTTCGACCCAACATTGTGATGAGTGAGAGACCATTACTTTATAGGAGGACTCATGATCGTCCTAGGGGACAATCATATATGCAAAACATCTTGTAGAAAAGAAAGCAAGATTAGAGGTAAACAAGAATTGCATTATTGATATAATATAGTACATGTATACTTATTTTGATGTTAAATTTGTAATTTATAAATGATGGTATATAAGTTTCTATTTACTAATATATCTTGTCAACCATTCACATAATCTAATTAGTGGTTTGAAATGTTATTGTGCAGGAAACTACAGAGCATCTGACTTCTTCGAGGAGGCTTGATTTTGATGGTCCAACACATGATTAGGATATGATATAGATTAAAATGTGCTTAGGGTTTAATAGATCTTGAGATGACATATATGCACAATTTGTAAAGCTTGTTGTAAAACTTGTTCTGAGTAGGCATATGCCAAATTTGTATATGCACAAACACAATTATTCTACAGTTTGATATATAAGAATTGGTATTCGATCTAATTTTTTTCCCATGTGCATGTCTTTCTACTTTTAATTTTCAAGATGGAATGTATAATTATCTTAGATTTTTTTAAAGTTATGATTGATATTGTATGTTATAGATTAATGAAATAACATTTTAATAGAACTTATGAATTATAGTTGGTAATCCATCTATTTATTTGAAGAGATTTTTCAAACAATGAATTTCCTTTTCTATTGTACCACATTTTTCATACATTTCTACCAATAAATTTTTATCAAACACTCATTTTTAGAATACCCATGATTTCAAGCTTTGTTGAATGAATTTACATTTGACATTATTTTGGATTTTAAACTCGTGTAATGAAGTGTGCAGCTGATTTTTATTTCAAAAGAAGTTAACAAAAATGAAAAGTGGATACAACTTGAAATGCATTTCATGTTACATTGTTCATTTGAAAGTAATATAATCATCTGGATAAAAATCAGTGCAACTTAATGTTCATTGAAGCATAATAACGTGTAAAAGGTATAAAATTATTTTGAGTAAGAATCAATATCCTCACAAAATCAACTCAAAACCACAAAAAAAAGGTTGTGAAAGACACCCATTACCCTTATGTTTAACATATCTCAAAACCTAATGTGCTTGTTTTGGAACAACCCCACTAAAATTGAACTATTACGCTGAACAGGGCTCCAATTAGCCCAAATTTGCAAAACAACTCATCTTTAAAACTATTGCCCCTCTAAGATTCCTTTGGACAGTATCTCACCAGGCTATAAACATCCAAATTCCACAAATATCATCCTTGTAAATGCCATCTAAGTCACTCAATCATGTAACCCTCATTTTTCTTAGATTATAAGGGGCTTAATTGAAAGTATGCATTTCCAAACTTATCTCATTAAAACAACACCTCATACACATTTATAGAAGTTTTCATATGCTTAATACACCTTTATAAATTTCTACACCAACATATTTCAATCACTAACACCCTTAAACCTCCCAATTTCACTCAAAATACACACTTTTCGCATCTAAGGCATCATACCCAAACCTTTATTGACCTCCCCTACTCTCCCAAACCCCTCTAACATCTAATTCCTACCTAATTGGGCCATGAACAAACAAATTATAGCTGTTTTATAATGAACTACAACAAGATGGCTCTTGAACTTCCATCATTTGACAATAAGTTGCAATTTTGACAAGCAGTGTAAAGTTGCAAAGTGGTGCAACTTTCGTTCTGCAACTTGTAGGATCAAATAGACTATTCCAACACATTTGGATGGGTACGTTTACACTAGGGATGGTCCTATTTTGAACCCAAATACATTGAATCACTTCGAGCTACATTGGACCAACGATTTCTCTTAAGAGTCTAAAGTGCTAAAAGGAAACAATCTTTGAAGAGCTACTTCTCAGAAACTATGATGCATACAGACTCTTCGTTTGAGGGATCATGTTGGGACCCTCTACAATAACCTCTCTCAAATTTTTCTATCTCAGAGGCATTTTCTTGCGGTGTCCAGTTTTCAATCGACGAAAAAGTTGTTAGATGCAAGTAGTGTAAAGTTGCAAAGTGGTGCAACTTTCGTTCTGCAACTTGTAGGACCAAACGGATTGTTCCAACATGTCTAGATGGGTACATTTATGCTAGGGATGGTCCTCTTTTGCATCCAAATACCCTAAATCTCTCGGAGCTACATTGGACCGACGATTTCCCTTAAGAGTTCCAAGTGCTAAAGGGAAACAATATTTGAAGGGCTATTTCTCGGAAACCGTGATGCCTACAGAATCTCTATCTAAGGCTATGGGATCATGTTGGGACCCTCTACAATAAAATCTCTTGGATTTTTCTATCTCAGAGGCATTTTCCCGCAATGTCCAATTTTCAGTCAAGGAAAAAGTTGTCAGATGCAAGCAGTGTAAAATTGCAAAGTGGTGCAACTTCATTCTGTAATTCGTAGGACCAAATAGACTGATCCAACACATCTATATGGGTACGTTTACACTAGGGATGTTCCTCTTTTGCATCCAAATACTTTAAATCCCTCTGCGCTACATTGGATCTATGATTTTCCTTAAGAGTTCAAAGTGCTAAAAGACAACAATCTTTGAAGGGCTATTTCTTAGAAACCATGATGCCTACAGACTCTCTTTCTGAGGCTATGAGATCGTGTTGGGATCGTCTACAATAACCTTTCTTCATTTTTGCTATTTCAGATGCGTTTTCCAGCGGTGGCAAGTTTTTAGTTGATGGAAAAAAGGTCAGATGGATGTGATGTAAAGGTGCAAAGGGGTTAGGGTTTATTTTTTCCTTGTCAGTAAGTCAAAAAGTGATTCAGTTACTCAAACACACTTAAGTCATGAAATACACACATGAATAGAAAGTATACGCTTTAAAACATATAAGTTGTAAAGTATACATTGCAATAGTCATAAGTGACAAAGTATACACATAAGTTGTAAAGTATACACTTGAATACACATAAACTGTACACAATATGCATGATATTATCATTCAATAATTGCTATCCAATATAGGATTTACAAAATGCCACATAGGCATACAATAAACGAACCTAATACATAGTCATTTCCCAGTAGGGGAAGGAAATAGAGCTCGCATTTCCTTCGCAATTGGCACACTCTTCCACAAGAGTAGCATGTTGACATTCTGGAGTGAACCACCTATACAAACCATTAAGGTAGCAGTCAAACTACGTACAATAGAAAAGACGCTTAGAATAACAAATCTATATTATTCTAAATGACCTAATTAATGATGAAATGGTAATGCAAACTATAAAAGATGTTTAGAATAACAAATCTATATTATTCTAATCTCTCGCATACCTCTCCCAAAGGATCAGAGCTGGCTATTCTTGCAACAATTCCATGATCTACCACGCTATGAATATTGCAATATACTTCAAATGAGAAATCTATATTGTCACAATAGAAAAGATGCTTAGACTAAAAAATCTATATTATTCTAAACATCCTGAATGATGATGAAATGGTAATGCAAACTATAAAAGATGCTTATAATAACCAATCTATAATATTCTAATATGTCTCATACCTCTCCCAAACGATCAGAGTTGGCTAATGTTGTAGTAGGTTTATGATCTATCATGTTAGGAACATTGCAATATACTTCAAATGAGATATCTATATCATCACAATAGAAAAGATGCTTAGACTAACAAATCTATATTATTCTAAAAAACCTAAATGATGATGAATTGGTAATGCAAACTATAAAAGAAACTTAGAATAACCAATCTATATTATTCTAAACAACCTAAATAATGAACCTTAGTAGATAAACAATATCAAAATGTGATGAATAATATCATATCTACCCCATACAACAAATGATCTGCTACTCAACTGTCCCTGCAGGGTCATCTCTTACCTTTAGAGTTTCCAGTAATGCTTCATGATCATCACTACTAATTTTCCATAGTTTTTTTGTTTTTGGTCTAGCATGATCTCTCAATAACTTAACATTTGTTGCTATAACAAGGTGCAAATACATCATAATGGTTTTGTGTATCTCATAGTCTTCAAATGCAGGTACGTCATTCTTTCTGTAGACATAAAAAATATACTGATTGACATTGTGCATTCGATCCTGACTTACTAACATCGTTTCTTCCTAAATCATTCCTCAGTCTAACCATTTAATCAAATTCCCCTTATCTAATTAAATTCATCAATATTCGTCTCTTAATTAAATAAATCATTTTGTTTAATTAAGTCACTTTCTCTTGATAATTAAATCAATCCATTTGGTCTAATTATCCCTATTTAATTAAATAATCAATTTATTTGATTAAATCTCTAAAGTCTATCCATTAAATTAAATAAATTAAAACCTTATTTGATTTAATCTAACATCGGCTCCTTTTAATTAAATAAATCAAAATATTTATTTAATTATCCTTTTACCATATTCCTCTCTTATCTGATTTAAATAAATCCATAAATCTAAGTCAAATAAATCACATCATCTAAGCTCCTGTTAAATTAATAAAACCCTTGATTAATTTAACCTCATCTCATGTCACATCCTCTAGATAATGTAAGTTGCACATGAAAATAGATTTAATTCATTTATTAAATCCCTATTTTCCTCACAAGGCATCTTTTGGAATATTCCCTCAATTTGAATTTAAAAATTCCAAGTTAACATGTACATCCAACAAGGAATTTAAAACCTCTTACATGTCCTTTGCCTTCAGCCAAGTGGCATTTATTGAATTTTCCCTTCCCTCTTACATGTCATTTCAACAAATTTGAATTTCAAATATTGGCATTTATTGGCACAAACCCCAAATCTTGCACAACCATCATCCATTCATGGCTTGACAAGTGGCACCATATCATTGGATGAATGTTAGTCCCACATTGCTCAAATTTGGGCATTCATCCATCTTGAAATCCTATAAATGAAGAGCTCCTCTCCTCATTATATCATCCACAAACATTACAAAATTACCATACTCAAATATTTAGCCACTTCCATCCATCATTCGAATTCTTAGCTAGGCTTTTTGCAGATTTGGCTTGGAGTTCTTATCTTTTCATCAAAAGTGGATCAACAATCTCTTCAACATTCGAATCTTGCATCATAGGAATTGGGAAAGGGCCAATTTTCACATCAAATTGGCACCAATTCCCCCATGGGATCAAGTGTTTGCTATTTTAATTAGGATTGAACCTAGTTTTTATCATTTTCTTTGTGTTCTTGCTTATTTTCTTTCCTATTTTGAGTTTGTAAATGGATTTCATGGGGAATCCTTCTTTTAGCTTGTAATTCCTTGTCTAACTCATTTATTCATGTTGTTTTGCAGGTACTAGGAAAAGGGTTCACACATTTGGTGCTAGAAGGAGGGCTTGACATCAACATTTCTAACATTTCCTCAAAATTTTTGCATTTTCTTGACACACAGGAAATTCCAACGTGCGCTCGTCAGCGCCGTTGTTTTAGCACCGCGGGCTTGTCAACATCGCTGTTTTAGCACCGCAGGCTAGTCAGCGTCACTGTTTTAGCGCCGTTGGACTCATCCCTCCAAAAATTTCAAATTCTTAACTCCGCCACTGGACTCATCAATCTGCAGAAGTTTTCAAAAATTTTTAAACTCTGACACTTTCGAAAAGTGCGACGCTGGGTGAAAAGTGCAACGCAATCATGCTCTATGTCCCGACACAGAGCACCGCTGACTAGTAAGCGGCGCTGTAAGAGAAACACTAGGAGAAAAAAATAGCGACACCTTCACGAGTTGCGACGCTGGAAGACGGTAAAAGGGAGAAATTTAATTTTTAGCATGTGCTTTAATTTATGATTGTTTCTTCCTTTGTTTTCTGCTTTTTAATTTCTGTGTTTTTCTAGAACCTGACTGTTTTTCTCCTTTGTAGGTTGGAAATCGAAAACTAAGGGAAGAGGAGCATGGTGATGATATTTTGTCCAATCAAAGTGTTTTTAAACACTTAAGTGTTTGTTTAACACTTCCTTAGGAATTTGTCATCTTTTCTTTTTTAGAACACTAGCTTTCATTTGGGCTTAAAAAGAACCTTTCAATTTCTTCTTGCAAAGGTTAAAATGAACAATAGGATCAACAACTTACTAGATTTTGTTTATGGGATTAACAAATTGAACAAATGTCTTTCACTTGTCTTTTTGGTGCTCTAAAAATGAACTCACATATTGCTTTGAGGATCTAAAAAGAATAAGTGTAGTTGTGTTTTTTGTGAGGGCTTACTTAGACTAAAGGCATTGGAAAAGGATGTATGCACTTCTCTCGCACTTTATAGCGATCTTGAGAATCAAAAATACTTTTCCATGACTTTGGGTTAAGACAAAGCAATCACCTCCACACTTCGATTTGGGCTTAAAATTGAACAAACTCTTGTGCGAGTGTGAGTGGGGACTTTGTTGCGTATATTCTCTCTCTTTGTTGCCAACAAGGATTGATCGAATTACGAATATTGCTCTTCATTCACTTTTGTTTATCCTAGAGGGCCTGCCTTGGGGAAAAAGTACTCACCCAAGGGAATGACTCAATCGGTAACACTCTAAATCCAAGACTATTTCTAGCCAGGATATAAATGTGGATATTGGACTAAACGCCAATATCACGCGGTTGACACTGACAAGATGGATCCAAAAGGGGACTCTTGCCATGTTGGGTCAACTCCTACGAACGGAAAGTCCTTACTAAAACCCATGTGCTAGAATTTTCCAAAATCCTTTTATCTATTTGTTGGTGCAAGAACAATCATTCTAAAGCCACCCCACATTTTTACAGTCTTCTAGTAGAGATGGAAAGCATGCCATGGGAGTTTCATGGGCATTGATGCTTTGCTACCCCGTATAAGTGAGTGTCGTGGAGGGGAGCCAGTGGGGTCAAACATCTAACCATCCACTAGAGATAAGCGTAGCTGGACTTGTCCAAGTGGGAATCCAACAAATATTGTCTTACACATCCATAGGATTGTACTTATTCTTGGGTTACAAAATGCATTGCTTGATCGAAAACACCTCAAAAACAAACACTTAACATCATCCAAATTTCAAACCCTTTTGACGACAAATACAATTGACTCAATCCATATGTTATTGCTTTCCCTTGGGATTCACATCCTTAGAGGTTTCTAAGCATTGGATTATATCTCAATTTTTCTTCTTAAGTAAACAATAAGAAAACCCTTGCCTTAAGTTCATCAAAATTTCCACATAATATATCTTGTGGGTTTTGAAGAAATTAAGACATTGGACATATTAGTTTGAAAATCTAATTGAAGAAAGTGTTTTTGGTAAAATAAAGACATTAAGCAAAGCTAAGAAAAATGAACTTTCATATATGCTGAAGACTCCAAATCCCAAAAAGCACAAATCATTGATTGGAAATCCGAAAATGAATGTTTAAGTGGAATTATTTCTTGGTTACAAAGGTCCTTAGGAAGCATTTGCATACTCTTCAATGCCTAGGTCTAGGAAAAAAAAGTGTCCTTTTTTAGGTTCATCTTAGGATCAAAACATATCAAAATCCTTTTCATCCATCCATCAAAACATCAAAACAAAACCCATTTCATCATCACCTTTTGGGAAACCTTGAAATCATCCTTGATACTAGGCTTTATGGAAAAATCAAAATCATCAATATCATTGAGACAAAATCCTTGAAAAACATTTATCAAAACACCTTTGGCTACGTATGTGTAAATGCATCCTTTTGCATATACTTAGTCAAAGCTATCAAAAACATCTTGTCTAGCTTAGCATATGAAGATGAATCCTTCCTCATATTCTTAGTGAAACAAATCATCTTGTTTGAATAGGTGTGGGTAGATGAATCCTTCACCTCACACATATTCAAATTATCATCCTTTGGACAAAGCTATCCCCTAGATCATCATCCAACATCTTAGGGTCCTTTTGTTCAAAATCCAAAGCAAAAGCAAATCAAAATCAAGGACAAAATCTCAAAATCTCAAAAATCCAAAACAAATCAAAATCCACAAGTCCTAAAAGCCTAGTGTCTCATTTCAAGATTTATCAAAAGCCACAACATCCATATCATTCATCCCTAACATCATCATCATATCATCACCTTTGATCCTCAAAAGCATCCTAAAACATTCACTTTGGGACATAAAGTAGAGATCATTCCAAAGAATCAAGAGATTCATCTCCCATATTCTCGAAGATTGATCCTTGTTTTATGGTTCAAACAAGATCTCAACACAAGAAGAGTATGGAAGCCAACAAAGAAACACCCGCTTCAAGCGATCTTAGCCAAACCAATGTAGAAATGAATCCAACAGAATCAAGTAATCCATTAACTCTCTCATCATCACAAAATCCGCAAGAAGAAAATCAAGGAGAGGACCTCACTTTTGGAATGTCTCGTGAAGAAATGGCAGAAATGCTTCAAAATCCAGAAAATCATAAAATCATCAATATCATGATGAGACTCAACCCTTCGTTATACATGCTTGAACTAGCAAAACAAGGGGCTAAGTTGCCTTCGGATTTTGATGTAAGTACTATAGTAGAGACATCCTTTCCACCTATTTCATCCACCATCCCCATCTCATCTACACCCCCATCTCAAAACGTCATGCAAAACATTTCGCAAATCATGACATCATTTGCTCCAAATCAACCAAATGTCAACAAGGGAAACACATTCCTCAATGCTCTTCAATCACACCCCCTTGTTAATAATCAAAACATGGATGCAAACACCACCTTGGAACAAAAAATACCCAAAAACCCATTGCACAAAAATATTCCGCTCACATTCCATCATGACCCATCATCATCATTTTTTCACGCAACACCTCAAACACCTCTTCTCAAAAATTCACAAGAAGAGGGAGATATGTTCGGACTAGGGGGCCTATTTGATACCATGACATCTTCACAACAACTCACACCCCTTACATTTCCACCTCTTCTGCCATTGCCATTATCATCTGTGTCACTCCTTGGTTTTGGGCTTCCTCCCCTACCAAGTATTAATCAGACCTATATTCCAACCATCAATCAAAGCATTGCACCAAACACTCAAAATTTGTCATTGATATCGCAACAACAAATGAAAAATACATAAGCAATGGCAACATTATCAAACATACCCCTAACCTCACAAAGCATGGTCTCACAAGGACCAATCACATCAATACCATTATCCAACACGCAAAACATCAAAACCACCTTCATTAATACCATTCCAAATCCACCACCACCTCCACCACCACCAACATTCACCACATCAAATCAATATGATGCAACATTGCAAGCTGCTTTTCAAAGAGGATACCAACAAGTTCATAAACAAAAATCCGTACAACAAGCTGCCCAAGCTGCCCAAGCTGCTCAAGCTGCCCAAGTTGCCCAAGCCACCCAAGCTGCACAAGCTACCTTACAAGCACAACAAGCCCAAGTGTTATTGCAACAACAACAACAAGTCGCCCAATTTGTGCAAGCTGCACAAGCATTACAAGCACAAAGGGCCGCTCAAGCACAAATTTTATTGCAGCAACAAGCCGCACAAGCACAAGCCGCACAAGTGCAAGCACAAGCTCAAGCTCAAGCGCAAGCTCAATATCAAGCACAAAAAGTGAAAGCACAAGCACAACTTCTTGCACAAGCAGCGCAATTGCAGGCATATCAACAAGCATTAAGGCAATACCAATAGCAACAAGAAGCAGTAGAATTAGCAGCCCAACAACAATCATTGTTGGAACAACAACAAGCACAACATCAAGCCCAACAACAAGCGTTGTTGGAGCAGCAACAAGTGCAACAACAAGCACAAATCCTAGCGCAACAACAACAAGATCAACAATAGGCATAAATTCATACAAAAGCAAGTAGAAGCCTACTTCGCTCGACAGAACATGCAGATACCATCAAACAATGCACTGACCAACCCATCCATCCAAACCATGATTCAAACACCTCAAAATACTTTCATCCCACGCCCTGATCCCCATAATGATGTGACGACACAACTCAGGTTGCTCTCGCAACAAGTGCTCGACCTTCAATCGGGGCGGACAACCAAAACACCAAGCAACTTGTGTCCCTATCCATTTGATAAGAGCCTAGGAATGAAACCATTCCCCAAGGGATTTGAAATCCCCAAATTTGAAAAATATTGAGGGATGGGAAACCCTGAAGATCACATCAGGGAATTCCAAGTTCATTATATGGAGGTCTCATATGACGATACCTATCTGATGCGGCTCTTCCATAGGAGCTTGGTAGGTCCCGCTATAGAATGGTTGTCGCTTACCTTCAGGCATTAGAACATTCAAAGAAATTAGAGACGCATTCATTAGGAATTATGCATGTAACATCGCAATGGATGTTAGTCTCGAAGAACTATCGGCTCTGAAACAAGGAAAGAATGAGTC
The DNA here is from genome assembly GCA_007258455.2 of Sequoia sempervirens. Taxonomy (NCBI): domain Eukaryota; kingdom Viridiplantae; phylum Streptophyta; class Pinopsida; order Cupressales; family Cupressaceae; genus Sequoia; species Sequoia sempervirens. Next base: position 75,095,682 of record VDFB02000002.1, on the reverse strand, counting down.
TTTTGCCTCATTCCTTCAACGATGGCGATCCAAGGCCAATTGGAGCAAGTGGACCATGCTAGAAGAACAAGTCTACACAATCATAGCCAACCTTAAAAGTTTCCTAGAATTTCATCTCAAGGTTCAGGGAATCACCACATATGAGCAATTGATCTCCAAGGCACTTAGCATCGAAAGAGCCCTTGTGACTCAACCTGTTGAATCAACGTCATATCATGAATAGAAAAACAACCATCCACCATCAAATTACAACAATAAACCCCAAACATGGGCAAGAAACAAGAACGTTACTAATGATGGTGTCATCGATGCCAAGGTGGTCTTTAGTGGTCAATGCCAACATACACCCACACCGCAAATCCAAACACAACACCAAAATCATCATTACACAACATATCAACCCAACAATAATCCCACCATCAATAAGCTCACTGACCAAAGGGGACCTCCCCAATGCAAAAGTTATCCTAAACGCAAATATGCCATTTTGGGGGAACCATTGGAAAACATAATGAAAAAATTGATTGATGAAAAACTCATCAAGCCTCCCACATTTGAGAATTACCAAGAACCCGATGTCAAACCCCCTTGGTACAACGAGAATCAACTTTGCGAATTTCGCAAAATCAAAGGTCACACTACGAACAACTGCATGAGACTCAAAAATATCATCCAAGATCTTATCGACAAGAAAATCATAAACATGGAACAACCCATAGGAAATCAGGATCTTAAAATCTACACGAATCCGATGACAAATCATGGCAACAAAGGGAATAAAAATGATAAAGGGAAGGGCAGTGTAAACCATGTGTACGAAATTGTCGTTGCATCCCTAAATGAAGACTGCATGGTCATCACCATCAAGGGCGCCCATGACGAAGATTGTGGAGTCACCACAAGAGGTAGCAAAGTCACCATTGCAGGATCATCCCAACCAAATAGAGTCCCTTCATCTAGAGTCGTTCCATATAGCTACAATGTTGTAGATCAACTCAAGAGAACACCAGCACACATCTCGATCATGGAGTTGTTAAAAATCTCATCTGTGCATAAGAAGATCCTGGAGGAAGCATTAGTCTCATCCACTGTCCTCACAGATCTTGATGCGGAGCAATTCCAAGCTATGGTTGGAAATATCATAACACCTAATCTCCTTACATACTCTAACCAATATTTCCCTGCCCAACCATCTCACAACTATGCACTTCACTTGGAATCCATCGTAAACAAGAGAAAAATCAAAAGGGTCCCGGTGGATGGGGGTGTAGGCTTGAACATCTGTTCTCTTAGCCTCATCAAGCAGTTGAAAATATTAGAAGATTCCATCGACAAAGGAAAGGGCATCACGATAAGAGCATATGATGACCAAGAAAGAGTGTCTCAGGGCATGATTAAACTCCCTATTCAAGTAGGGCCAATGCTCATGGAAACCACCTATTAGGTCTTGGACCTTGAACTTCCATACAATATCCTCCTGGGACGCCCATGGATCCATGCGAGGAAAGCTGTAGCATCAGCCTTCCACCAATGTGTGAAATTCACACATAATGGACAAGAGGTCACTATCCACGGATATTGAGCCATTTTCATATTGCAAGAATCTTGAGGCCAATTATTACAAAATCCCCCAAGTGCTAAAGAATTATGAAGGCCCATCCACACCATACATTGACCTCGCCACTCTTGCGTCCACTTCTGCGACAGAGACACCAGCCATCCCCACCATCTCTGATATCAAGCTCATCATCCAGGAGGATGGTTGTGGAAGCTACAAACTCCCTAACAATGCTTTTTTGATAGGAGAGTTACCACGATCTCCTAGATCATAGGGACATCCACAAGAAAATCAAGCTTCCACATCACAAACCTATCCTGAAAACTATCCCAAATTCACATGATGGGGAGATCTTGGCGATGAGGTCATTAAAGTAGATCCATCTCACATGTTGTATCAAGATGAAAGACCAGCAGCTAATTTACCAATGGACGAAAGAAGCAAGGGCCTACACATGATGCTTGCAATGGGCTATGATAGAAATCAACGACTGGGACAAAATTACAATGGGCTCATAATACCTATCAGGCCATAGATGCGACCCATAACAAATCTTGGTCTTGGGTGTACCACTTTGAGAATAACCATACATGGTTGGGGTCCTCCGATTAGAGCCGCTAATGTTTCTCCTCAGCCAGTACTAGTACAAGTACACTCACCAATAGTCACAGGTGAAGACACACATAACTTCATAACTAATCCCTATATTAGTAGTGATGACAAAGATACCTTGACTAATCTACCTAGGTTATTCGAAGATACCACCCTATGTATGATTAGTACCCTCTCCTTTGAATCCGATCATCAAAATCATGAGATCCACTTAGTCTACCCCCAACTGATCGACTATGATCAACGAGGACCACCAATTCTTGATACATTCAAAAATGATGAGGCGCTCTCAAAATTCATGGGATTGAAGGATAACATTCCAGATGGAGATCACAAAGCAAGCTTTATAATAGAGTTGGAAACACACGCCTATTATGGGGAAACGATTGAATCCTTCAGTCTCAAAAGTGAGAAACTAAGAATCATATCCAAGTCCTTGAGTGAAAACCACACTATGGCACTCTCTGACAAGAAAATAGTAAAAAGAAAGGACGTATCCAATGGTGAAAATCTCTCTGAGGTGCTCGAGGATGAAGGATTCAATCTTCCCTTAAGAGCTATTCACCAAGAGAAATCAACAGTCTTAGTCAAAAAGTGCAATCCAGTCAACATAGGAATGGAGGAGACCCCTCATATCACATTCTATGTGGAATCACTATTAACAGAAGAGCAAGAACTCCTAGCAGCATTCCTAAAGGAAAGGCAAATAAACTTTGCATGGAGTTATGCTGACATGCCAGGGCTAGACCCAGAGATAGTGGCTCATCATTTAGCGGTGTATCTAGAATCAAAACCATTCAAACAAAAGCTTCGCAAAATGCATCCTCAAATTTCTTTGTTAGTCAAAATGGAGCTCAAAAACTTGTTAGATGTAGGATTCATACGACCAATTGATTATCCAGAATGGGTATCAAATTTGGTACCTATTTCAAAACTTGATGGAGCTATTAGAATCGGTATGAACTTCAGAGATTTGAACAAAGCATGTCCAAAGGATGATTTCCCGCTTCCCAACATTGACATGATAGTAGACATGACAGCAGGACATGAGATGCTATCACTAATGGGAAAATTTTTAGGATATAACCAGATCATGATAGCAAAAGAAGATCAACATAATACAACTTTCACTTATCCATGGGGGACCTACTACAAGAACATGATGTCATTTGGCCTAAAGAACATAGGAGCAACCTATCAAAGGGCCATGACACTAATATTCCATGACATGATTCACAAAATAGTCAAAGACTATGTCGACGACATTCTAGCTAAGTCAAGAAAAAGACAAGATCATATAGAAACTCTAAGTGTTATCTTTGACAGACTAGAAGAATACAAAGTCAGACTAAATCCCAAGAAGTGCGTCTTTGGCGTACAATTAGGTAAATTGCTAGGATACATAGTCTCCATGAGGGGTATCAAGGTGGATCCAGCAAAAGTGAAGGCAATCCTTGAGATGGAAGCACCAAAGACATTAAAAAAACTAAGGGGTCTCCAAGGTAGGCTCTAATCCATTAGAAGGTTCATAGCACAACTGGCAGACAAGAAGAACCCATATTCTCACCTACTCCACAAGGGGGTAGCGTACAAATGGGACACAAAATGTGAAGAGGCATTCAACAAGATCAAGGAATATCTACTGACACCACCAGTTTTAATGCCACCCATCCCAAGAAATCCATTGATCTTATATGTATCAGCAACAACAGCAGCCCTAGGAGCTCTCTTGGCTCAGCATGATGAAAACAGAACGGAGAGGGCTATCTACTATATCAACAGGACAATGGTCGGTCATGAGCTAAATTACTCATTCATGGAGAAAGCTTGCCTCGCAATGATGTTTGCATCCCAAAAATTTAGACATTACATGTTGGCACACAAGATAAAGCTCATTGCAAAAATTGATCCCCTCAAGTATCTATTATCAAAGGCAATGCTAACCGGCAGAATGGCAAAATGGGTAATGATACTGTCAGAGTATGACATCGAGTATGTAGAGCACAAAGCCATTAAAGGTCAGGTTATTGTAGATCAATTAGCAAAAGCACCCATTTATTCTGAGAATTCTCTTGTCTCAGAGTTTCCAGATGAGTCCATCTTTAACCTCAATATAGCTGATCACTGGAAACTATACTTCGACGGCTCATATACACAACATGGATCAAGAGCTAGTGTCTTCTTCATCACTCCACAGGGGGACTACATACCAAGGTCATACAAACTAGCATTTCCTTGCACTAACAACATAGTAGAATACGAGGCTTTGACTATAGGTCTTAGGATAGTAGTGCAATGGAACATCATTGCTCTCAAGGTGTATGGGGACTCTCAGTTGATCATAAATGAGGTCAATAATGAATATCAGACTAAGGATGATAAGCTCACTCCATACAAGAAATTGGTGGAGACTCTAAAGGAATCCTTCATTGACATAACATTTGAGCAGATTCCTCGAACCAACAATAGAGCAGTAGACGCCATGGCGACAATTGGATCCTTGTTGAATATCCCCAACAATGTTCCCAAATACGAATTCTTGATTGAGCAGCTTCTTGTTCCCGCATTCAAGGTACTGGAATCAGAATTCATGTGTGAAATTGTTGGTCCCGGCGATCCTTGGTACCATGACATCTACACATATCTTCACATAGGACACATATCTTCACATAGGATTCATACCCGCTGACCTACCATCAAGCCTAAAATGAACCTTTATCAAAAATGCATCTAGATTTGTGATCCTAGGTGATACCTTATATCGTAGAAGCATAGAAGGTACCTTGCTACGCTGTCTAAATGCTGAGGAGGCATTAACCGCTCTAACCGAGGTTCATAATGGTATATGTGGGTCACACTCGAGTGGAATGACCATCACCAATAGATTGCTAAGGATGGGGTATTATTGGCCCACAATGGAAAGAGAAGCACATCATCATGCTAAAAAGTGTTTACAATGTCAGCAGCATGGGGACCTCATCCATGCTCCAGCTCAAGAGCTTCACCCGATTGTCACACCATGGCCCTTTTCACAGTGGGGACTTGATCTCATTGAAAAATCCACACCCACCTCATCCAATGGCCATAATTTCATCATAACTGCAACTGAGTACTTCACTAAGTGGGTGGAAGCCATACCCATGATGTATATCACTAGGAAGCAGATCTCAAAATTTATCCTGAATTATCTCATCTATCGTTATGGTGTCCCACAAGCCATTATCTCAGATAATGGGACACCTTTCAAGAATCAGGAGGTTCGTGACTTATGTGAGAAATTCAAAATCCAGCATCGCTTCTCCACCCTGTACTATCCCCAAGGCAATGGCCAAGTAGAAGCTATGAACAAAACCATCCTCAAAATCCTTAAGAAAATAGTCAATGACGTAGGTCGTGACTGGCACTTGCAACTTAATCCCACCCTCTGGGATTATCGAACCAGCATCCACACACCCACTGGTGCCACCCCATTCTCCTTGGTCTACAGATCAGAAGTTGTCCTCCCTATTGAGATCGAGCTCCCATCCCTCAGAATATCATTGCAAAATCTCATCACGGATGAGGAGTATCGGGTATCAAGACTAAATGAGCTGGAGTTGCTGGATGTGAAATGCATAGATGCTTTGAATCATTTGCAAGTCTATGAAAATAGAATCAAACAAAGGTACAACAAAAAAATTAGAAGCAGGACTTTCCAAGTCGGGGAACTGGTCTTAAAAGAAAATCAGAAGAATGTCCTAAATCCTAGCAGCAAAGGAAAGTTCGAACCCAATTGGTTAGGTCCTTTCGTCATCACAGCAAGTTATAAATCAGGGGCATATTAGCTATCAACACCCAAAGGGGAACCTCTGTAAGAGCCCATGAATAACTTCCATCTCAAAAAGTTTTATGCCTAATTCTTCCAAGGTATAAAACCAAAAAATCCAAAAAAATCAAAAAAAGTTATGAAAAAATGGTTACTTCGGCGAAAACCTGGCAAACAGGCATTTTGGTAACAAGCAAAAAAATAAAAAAAGCAAAAAAATCCAAAAAATCAAAAAAGGATTAAGAAAATGTCCTCTAGTGAAAACCACTTTGGTGGCACTTTGGGCAAGTACCTTGGTGAAAACCTAACAACAGGCCTTGTGTAAATAAGCACTTTCCATCCACCAGGATCTTTATGGCTTGATCTACATCATCCATCCATCTCGCTTCCACCATCCATTGCATTTAGGTCTCCATCCATCACACATCCACTCGCATCTGCACCATACCTTGGTCCTGTGTTCATATCATGATCGCTCCTAGTACTACTCGGCCCATCCTCAAAGTCAGTTTGTCCTACCCTTATCAGAGTAGTCTATTGCATCACGTTGGGGGCACGTTCTCATTGGATCGGATTCATGTATATTGTTAAAGTCCTCAAATCAGAAAATACAAAAACATTAGAAAATTAGAAAATCCAAAACATCAGATAATCAGAAAATCCAAAAACATTCAAAACATATCAAAATAAAAAAATAGGTCAAAAAGTCATTCAAAAGTCAAAAATAAGGTCGTCTTGTCGAACTACGTCGTCTCTGAGCTTGAATGTAGGCAAGGTTGATCTTTGATCATCCCCTGAGACATTTAGGTCAGTCCTATAGGAGTCCATCATAATAAACTGACATCTCATCATGTATATCGTCATCTGTAAATCGGTCAAGTCGTCAATCGAACTACGTGGTATCTGCGTGTATAACGTAGGAAAGGCTAGTCTATTGACCAGTTCTCAAGGCCCTAGGATAGGTCTTTAGGTTAGTTTCTTGGTCAAAATTTCAGAAAATCCCAAAAACATTGAAAAATCAAAAATCAAAACATTTGTAAAACCCTGAAAATACCAAAAAAAGCCTCAAAACATTCCAAAAAACATCAAAAACATCCAAATATTTGAAAAAATCCATCTGCCTCATCTCACTTGCACCCGTAATAAGCACCATCCATAATAAACTGATCATCATCATCAACCTTTGGTGAAACAGTCGAAAACAAGTCTAGCAGGTTTAAAAGTGAAAACTCCAAAATGTCAAGTCTTAAGTCTAAGTCAGTACATAAGCAAGTTGGTTATCTCTTCGTATTGATAACACATCATCTGAACGGTCCCATATCAATCATCCCTTATAAATGAAATGGCGTGCCGCCATCCACTAACATGTCCTAGGATGAATCCTTCCTACAATGGGCATTATCTTTTGGCAATAAGTTTCGTTTATCATCTTAGAAAACACATCCTTTTTCCATTAGCAGTATTGAAGATGATCAGTTTTTTTGTCTACTTGGTCTTTATCTTTTGACTTATCTTATGTTACGCTCATTCCAAGGACGTCTCGATGATATCCCAGAACAACGGATTTAGAGAAATAGGAATGGGGCAATGATCATTATCTTTTGTCTGCTGTGCTTGTTGGATGTTCTTGCAATATAACCTTGGAGAATACTTGCTTTGTCAGGTATGTATGGAAGAGGTCTAGGGAAACTTGTTGACTATTGTAGGGATAGGTTTGCCTTTCCGTGTTTTGGTCCGAGGTGTCTGAAACTTCCGAAGTACATCCTAGCAAGGTTTTCATATGTCAGGTGTGAACAAGAATACTCCTATTTGATTGTCGAGTCAAAGTCCATCGCACTAGGTACAATGCCATCCTGGTTTTCTATACTTTGATGCATTGTACCACGTGTGTTATCATACCTGAAATTTAGCAAAATAGCACCGCCGCGGCACACTTTAACCCCTAGCATCATAATTTTCATGAAAAGGGCACCACCGCGGCACACTTTTCCAAACTGGCTTGCCGAGTCCGAGCCAAGCCCGAGCCCAGTGGTGGAGTTTTTAAACTCCAAATTGCACTGCTGTGGTGCCAAATAGCACCGCTGTGGCACAAAAAGACTAAAGGTGGTGCACTTTAAACACTGAGCGGTGCTATAATAGTGCCGCTAGAGGCGAGCTCATCATTAAACATGTAATAAATGCGTTAAAATGAAAAAAATTAAGCTAAGGTAAGGGCCACATACCGGGGCACCGATGCTAGGTGGCCGCTGGTAGGTCCAAACTCAGTCTAAAATATGCAGAGGAAGCTGTCATTGCGCCATATCATTAGGAGGTCAGAGCTTGAATCTCAAGGTTTGCTAGCGGAGGTGTGTGAAAATGACTTGAAAGTGACCCCTCGGGCCCCTTTTAAGCCTAAAAATTAGGGTTTTTTGACCCTCTAGGGTTGTCCTGCTAGGGTTTTGGACCCCTGAACCTATTTTCATCCGTTCGAGCCTTGTTTTTCATCGTTTCATTGCATTTAAACACGTTTTTAGCCTCCCAGACCCCTTTTGGACCTATCAGGCACTTTGTCCCTTTTTTCGTGAGATCACCCAAAAAATTGAAATTTTCGTCCGATCTCTTGAGGGGGCATTATAATGGCATGTTTTCTCTCACCATGCAGCAGTGGGGTAAGTTTTTAATATCAAAATTTTTTGGCTTTGATCGAGATCATTTATTCTTTGAACCAACTCAACGAGTGCATTGCTTCAAAGAGGGGCAAAATGTAGACATCGAAAATATACTAATTGACATCGTGCATTCGATCCTGACTTACTAACATCGTTTCTTCCTAAATCATTCCTCGGTCTAACCATTTAATCAAATTCCCCTAATCTAATTAAATTCATCAATATTCGTCTCTTAATTAAATAAATCATTTTGTCTAATTAAGTCACTTTCTTTTGATAATTAAATCAATCCATCTGGTCTAATTATCCCTATTTAATTAAATAATCAATTTATTTGATTAAATCTCTAAAGTCTATCCATTAAATTAAATAAATTAAAACCGTATTTGATTTAATGTAACATCATCTCCTTTTAATTAAATAAATAAAAATATTTATTTAATTAGTCTTTTACCATATTCCTCTCTTATCTGATTTAAATAAATCCATAAATCTAAGTCAAATAAGTCACATCATCTAAGCTCCTATTAAATTAATGAAACCCTTGATTAATTTAACCTCATCTCATGTCACATCCTCTAGATAATGCAAGTTGCACATGAAACTAGATTTAATTCATTTATTAAATCCTTATTTTCCTCACAAGGCATCTTTTGGAATATTCCCTCAATTTGAATTCAAAAATTCCAAGTCAACATGTACATCCAACAAGGCATTTAAAACCTCTTACATGTCCTTTGCCTTCAGCCAAGTGGCATTTATTGCATTTTCCCTTCCCTCTTACATGTTATTTCAACAAATTTGAATTTCAAATATTGGCATTTATTGGCACAAACCCCAAATCTTGCACAACCATCATCCATTCATGGCTTGACAAGTGGCACCATATCATTGGATGAATGTTAGTCCCACATTGCTCAAATTTGGCCATTCATCCATCTTGAAATCTTATAAATGAAGAGCTCCTCTCCTCATTTTATCATCCACAAACATTGCAAAGTTACCATACTCAAATACTTAGCCACTTCCATCCATCATTCAAATTCTTAGCTAGGCTTTTTGCAGATTTGGCTTGGAGTTCTTATCTTTTCATCAAAAGTGGATCACCAATCTCTTCAACATTCAAATCTTGCATCATAGGAATTGGGAAAGGGCTAATTTTCACATTAAATTGGCACCAATTCCCCCATGGGATCAAGTGTTTGCTATTTTTGAATTAGGATTGAATCTAGTTTTTATCATTTTCTTTGTGTTCTTGCTTATTTTCTTTCCTATTTTGAGTTTGTAAATGGATTTCATGGGGACTCCTTCTTTTATCTTGTAATTCCTTGTCTAAATTGTTTATTCATGTTGTTTTGCAGGTACTAGGAAAAGGGTTCACACACTTTCTAATCATATATGTTCGCAACCAAGTTCTGAAAACAACAACTAAACTTGTGTGATCATAACTTTTTTATCAACATCTAAATATACTTAGAATAACAAATCTATATTATTGTAAACAACCTAAACGATGGTGAAATGGTAATGCAACCAAGTTCGAGAAACAAAAACTGAACCTGTAGGATACATGAAGCCATCATCATCATCTGTCATCAGTTGTGTTAGCTTTTTCTTTCCCTATACACATCGTTCCAACCAATATTCTGATCCCTCTTCATTCCCCTACGGTGCTACAACTGCATAGACATGTCCTGGTTGTACAAGATTTGAAAGATGATCGTACTCAAGTGAACTTTCCATTACATGTTGTAATGAGGATTTTGCTACAGATAAAGGGGTTAGGTACTATGGAGTCCATGTATCTACCCATTCACTTGATTTGCACTGATCCTAATCACACTGAATACAATTCTGACAAAAACAAGCCATCTCTTGTGTGCATATGGTCTACGCATTCACATCTGAGCTTCGAACTAAATGCATCTTTGAAGAATCTCTAATTGTTTGACATTCCATTCTGTCTCCCATTGTGCCCTCCTCAACCAACCAAAAGAACCTACTAACTTGTGAATCAAGTGTCCCTCCTAGTGATAGTGCATAAGTACACCAATCCACAATAGAACGTGCATCACTAAATGTTGCACCACCTCTAATCTTCATTTTTTCCTTAACCAAAGCTCTCTTCACACATGCACCTACACCATCATGCTCACCATTTCCATACCCATTTAAAAAAAAAATCCAAATATGTGGTACACCCCTCTCTATATGCATCCTGCTCAACCAATAAAACATGCGAGCATTCTTGAATTGCCCTGTGCAGTTATCTGACCAAATCAAATGTTGACCCATTGCAATTCCTTTTTCCTGCAAGAACTCAAAAAAGTTTTCAAAACAATGTTGTACAAACTTGGATGAATGAGATCTATCATCACTCATGTAAAAATGTTACTCCCTGATTATCTTCTTGTCCTCTTTTGTACTATCAGGGGCATGCCTATATGTTATGTGGACAAAAATAACAATTTGAATAGAATTATAATATTGTGATTGAACTTCATTTTGTGGTTGAAATGTGTAATTTTCAGCAAAATCAACTATAGATACAATAGTTCCAATGGGGAAAGAGTCCTTACACATCCTGAATTTCCGATCCAACCACTATGACCTATGGCTATGCCTTGTATACTTATGGAAAATATTTTTCTTAAAATCTGAAATAAAATCAGCAATACTTACCTCTCTTGCAACCAACTCGCATCTAGAACCCTCACCTCCACTCTTCAATGTGTATTTCACTGTCTCATATTTGTTTTTCTCAATAATTTTTTTACCAAATTCATGACCGCTACCCTCATGAAAGCATGTTACAAACTTTGATAAACCACCACATTGCAAACATGTTCCATTTAAACAATAATTTTTTTATAAAATAAGAAACCATCACCTCTAATGCATAAAAATGAATCTAACAACTCCCTGGATGACTTGGGAAGTTGCATTGCATGACACTCCTGCAACATTTCATCAGTATGCATAAAAGAATGTATATGGCATAACAATTCATGATACATTTAAAACTCAACATGGTATTTACAACATGTATTATGAACATTAATAGGAACACAATAAAATGGTTTGCAAGACTTAAAAGCCCTTTGCGAGATTTGCAAATGTGGATGTTCTTGACAAAATTGTTTGTAAAAATTTTATTTGGCTACATTCCAAAAAATGTTTAGGATGTGGTGTACGATCTCTATTGCCAATTCGTAACTTTAAAACATCCATTACGTTCGGTGACACTCTAGAGTGAGAATTCCAATATTGTTCAATTTGCATCTTTACATTATTGGTTAGCTTTTTATCAACACGTTGAAGCCTCCCACTAAAAGCCCACGTATCATTTTGAAGAGCACTATTGAGTCTTCCTCTTCTTGATAGTGCTCTATTCAATGTTTTATGATTTAAGTTAAAATCAATACAAGTTTGTCTCATTAAACGAGCATTTTTCAAATGATGGCTTACTAGTGAGGTTGTGATCACCCTTCGAGCGACCCTTTTATCTTTTTCCTTGCTAGTCTTTCCAATAGAGGTTAGAGCATTAATTTTTTTTTTTACAATAAGACTATTTTTTTCCAATTTTTTTGTGAGATGAATCTTCATTTTTTTTAAAAATGGTCTCATTTTGTAAATCTTAAGTAATTGCACAAAAGTTGGCATTGTTAAGTTAATGTCTTATTGGAAAATAATTCATTGAACAATTTCGTAGCCCACAAATGAACCATTTGTTGTGACCTTTTCCCTTGAAGATTATCAATTATGTTCTCATCTATTTCAACCAACCATTTAGGGGTTCTTTTGTAATTAGTTGTTGCATAAGGTTCATTTTCAACATTTTCATTGCCAAAAACAATTTCATTTTCAACCACATTTTCATTTTCAACATTTTCAAAAACAACTTCATTTTGAATATCATTTTCAACAACATTTTTATTCTCAATGTTCACATTTTCATTTTCAATTTGCACATTTTCAATTTCAATGTTTTCATTTTCAATTTGAATATGATGTTCAATATTTTCAATTCCTATTTCGTCTTCACTTGAATTAACGTTCAATGGTTCGGAAGAAGCTTCAATTTGAATATTTTGCATACCTTGTCTTCTTTTCCTATGACTTTCTATATCTTTTTCTCTATATGCTTCAATTTGTTCTGCTGTAAGTTTCCTTTTACCTTTTCTCTTACGCTAACTGCTGCTCCCCATTGCACAAACAAAAATCACACACAAATGATTGGAATTCTACAAAAAGTGTAAGAGAATCTTTGAAATGCTAAATTTCATTAGATGCAGACATAAATCATGAGATTTTCGTGACAAAAATAATGTAGGGACCGTTGAAATACTCAAAATGGTCCCTTTTTTATTTTTTATATAACTTCCAAAATGGATATTCATTATAAAACAGATATCCATTACAAAACAGATATCCGTCTATAACAAATATCTGTCACATCTAAAGTTATTAGAATGTCATATGTCATATATATTAATATATATTATATATTATATTAATATATATTATATATTATATTAATATATATATATTATGTATTAAAATATAATATATATTATATATTATATTTTAATATATATATTGCTGCTCATCCAAGTGTATAACACACTAATACAAAGAACGAATATCTGTTATAGATGGACATTCGTTACCTCTGTTATTACATATCACATGTTATATAATATATATTATATTTTAATATATAATATATAATATTATATGTTAATATATAATATATATTAATATATAATATTATATATTATATATATTAATATATATTTTAATATATAATATATAATATTATATGTTAATATACATTATATATTAATATATAATATATAATATACATTATATATATATATTAATATTAATTATTATATATTAACCCTTAATATATTTTATTGCTTGTCCAATACAAAAAACAGATATCCAAAAATAACGGATATCCTATAGTAACGGATATCCGTAATAAACAAATATCCATTTTTTGAAATTTAATAATTATAATAATTTATTTTGACATATGATATATATTTATTATCTATTAGTATATATATATTGATATTATATTAATATATATATCAACATATAATATATATTCATATATTATTATATATATATTAATATATATAGTATTTATTAATATATATTATATATATTAATATTATATTAATATATTTAATGTAATAAATAAATAATATATAGTATCCCTTTCTATAAACCCTACAACCTCTCCCACCTTCTCCCACCCTCTTGCACCACCCTCTCCAACCCTCTCCCACCCCTTCAAACCCTCTCCCACCATCTTGCACCCTCTCCTACCCTCTGCCACCCACTGCCACCTTCTC
>VDFB02000002.1:75028332-75081593 GCA_007258455.2 Sequoia sempervirens | reverse complement strand
TGCCTACCCTCTCCAACCTTCTCCCACCCTCTCTCATCCTCTCCCAATCTCTCCTACCCTCTCCCACCCTCTCTCCTACTCTCTCGCACCCTCTCTCCCACCCTCTCCCACCCTAGGATCCCACACACTCCCACCCTCTCCCACCCTCTCTAACCTTCTCACCTCTCATCCTCCCCCCTCTCCACAGCCTCACCCCTCGCTTCCCTCTCACCCTCTAACCTTCTCACCCTCTCTCCTCTCTCCCACCCCTCGCACCCTCTCCCACCCTCTCTAACCTTCTCCCACCCTCTCGTCCTCCCACCTCTCTAGTCAGCACCCACCTCCCACATTCTCTCCCTCTCCCACCCTCTCCTAACCTTCTCACCCTCTCCCACCTCTCCACTTCTCCTCCCTCTCACCTCTCCCACACTCTCCTACCCTCTCCCACCACCCTCTCCCATCCTCTCCCACCCTGTCCAACACTCTCACACCATAAATCACCCTCTCCCACCCTCTCACACCCTTTCTCCCACTCTCTCCCACCCTCTCTAACCTTCTCCAACCCTCTCCCACCTTCTCCCTCCCTCTGCCACCCTCTGCCACCCTCTTCCACTCTCTCCCACCCACCCTCTCCCACCATCTCCCACCACCCTCTCCCACCCTCTCAAACCCTTTCCCATCCTCTCCCACCCTCTCCCACCCTCTTCCGCCCTTTCAGCTACTCACCCTGCCTTGCCCCTCCCACACTTTCCACCTCTCCACTATATCTACCTTGTACCCCAGGCCCTCTCACCTCCTCACCTCCTCCCACCATCTCCCACCTCTCTCATCCTCTCCCACCCTCCACCTTCTCAGCCCTCGACCACCCACTCAAGCCCTCTCCCACCTCTTGTTCTCCACCCTCTCACTCTCTCACCACTCCCACCCTCTCTCACCTCTCTAACCTTCTCCACCTCTCATCCTCATCCTCTTCCTCCCTCTCCCACTCTCTCCTCTCTCCCACCCCTCTCCTAACCTTTCCCACCCTCTCTCCTCTCTCCACTCTCACTCTCTCCACCCTCTCTAACCTTCTCACCTCTCACCTCTTACCCTCTCCTCCCTCTCCAGCCCTCTCCCAGGCCACTCTCAAACCCTCTCCACCATCTCTCCCTCTCCCTGCCACCCTCTCCCATGCTCCCACCCTCCCATCCTCTCTACTCTCTACCCTCTCGCACCATTTCCACCCTCTCAGGCCTCTCCTCCTCCCACCATCTCACCCCTCTCCTACCCTCTCCAACACTCTCTCCCACTCTCTCCCACCCTCTAGAACCTTCTCCCACCCTCTCACACCCTCTCTCACCTTTTCCCTCCCTCTACCACCCTCTGCCACCCTCTTGAACCCTCTGCCACCCTCTCCCCCCCTCTTCCGCCCTCTCTAAAATTCTCGCACCCTCTCCCACCATCTACCACCCCCTTTCCACCCTCTCCCAACCTCTCCTACCCTCTCCCACCCTCTCCCACCAAATCCCACCCTCTCCCACCCTTTCTAACCTTCTCTCACCCTCTCTCCCACTCTCTCCCACCCACTCGCACCCTCTCCCACCCTCTCTAACATTCTCCCACCCTCTCTCATCCTCTCCCACCTACTTCCACCCTCTCCCACCCTCTCACCCACCCTCTCCTACCCTTTCCCACCCTCTCTCCCACTCTCTCCCACCCTCTCTAACCTTCTTGTGCCCTCTCCCACCCTCTCCCACTCTCTCCCACCTTCTCTAACCTTCTCCCACCCTCTCCCACCCTCTCCCTCCCTCTCCCACCCTCTCCCACCATCTCTCACCCTCTCCCACCCTCTCCCACCCTCTTGAACCCTCTTGAACCCTCTCCCACCATCTCTCAACCTCTCACACCCTCTCCCACACTCTCTTCCACTCTCTCCCACCTTGTAGAACCTTCTCCCACCCTCTCCCACCCTCTCCCACCTTCTCCCACCCTCTTCCACCCTCTCCCACCCTTTCCAACCCTTTCTCCCACTCTCTCACACCCTCTCTAACCTTTTCCCACCCTCTCGCACCTTCTCCCTCCCTCTCTCACACTCTCCCACCCTCTTCCACCCCTCTGCCACCCCCTCCTACCCTCTCCCACCCTCTCCCACCATCCTCTCCCACTATCCTCTCCTACCCTCTCCCACCCTCTCTCTCACTCTCCACCTCTCCTTGTCTCCCACCCTCACCTCTCCCACCTTCTCCTACCTCTCACCCTCCTATTACCCTCTCTCTCCCTCCCACCTCCCACCACCCCTCTCTACCCTCTCCCCACATCTCCATCCTCTCCCACCCTCTCCACCACTGCAACCATCAACCCTCTCCACCCTCAGCCTCTCTACCCTCCCCACCATCTCCCACCCTCACCCCTCTCCCACTCTCCCTCCTCCCTTCTCCCTCCTCCTCTCACCTCTCCTCTCCCACCCACCCTCTCCCACCCTCCACCCTCTCCCACCCTCTCCCACCATCTCTCACCCCTTTTCCACCTTCTCCCACCCTCTCTTCACCCTCTCCACCTCTCCTCCCTCTCCCACCATCTCACCTTCCCACACCCTCCCACCCTCTCAACCTCTCCCTCTCTCCTACCCATCTCCCTCCACCCTCCCCTACCTCTCCCACCACCCCACCCTCTCCCACCACCCCTTTCCCACCCCTCCTTCACCCTCTGCTTTCCCTCTCACCTGTCTGCCTTCTCCCACCTCTCTCATCCTCTCCCACCTCTCCACCTTCTCGTACCATCTCCTCCTCCCACCTTCTCCCTCTCTGTCTTCTCCCTACCCTCTCTCCCTCTCTCTCCCACCCACTCCCACTCTCTCCCACCCTCTCCCACCTTCTACCACCCTTTGTCCCACCCTCTCGCACCCCTCTCCTGCCCTCTCACTCCCTTTCCTACCCTCTCCCACCTTGTCCTACCACCCTCTCGCACCCTCTCCCACCCTCTCCCTCCCTCTGCCACCCTCTCTACAAACCTCTGCCACCCTCTCCTCTCCCACCCTATCCCACCCTCCTGTGTAAGGAAAGCAATGGTGCGGAAGCAACTTTCCTAATGTCAAAACCACAAGGAAGTAAGCATATAGTACTTTTAATTTTCAAATTACATTCCAATTATGACACATGAATGATTTTAAGAAACAAAGAAGATACTTAAAGACAATGAACAAAAGATTTACATGGGAAATCCTTTCGAGAAAAAATCCACCACACCAAGCTAAATCTCTTTGTATTACAGTAACAAACAAATTACATACAAACAGAGATACAATTCTCTGGTATTAGTTCACAGTAGTTTCATTCACTTTTCATCTAGTTACAGAAATGCTCTCAATAATCCGATCATTACAAAACTCAGAATTGATCTGATTTTATCTTATCGCATTCTGATTTTTTATCTTCTGTTCATCCTTATCCGCCATTGCCCCATCATAGAAAGTTTCCTCTCGAGCAATTGATTTTTCCCTACATGTTGTTCAGCTCTAGCATCGCATCAGTTACAAAAATCTAACTGCCATCCATTCAAAAATCACTTCTTCTTATTGGTCCACGATGCTCCACATAGGATGGTCATTCTGGTCAAAGGCGTTCAACTTTGTTGGCATATCTGTGAGACACTAACAGTGTCTCCCCGATGCCACAAAGTCTTCATATCGCTATTGTCATAGATCCCAATAGTCAGCAGGATGTTATAACGAACGCCATGAGACATACCGAATCCATCGACATCCATTGCGTTTCTATCGGCAAGAGATTTCTCATCGGCTAGACTCATATCGATGCTCACAAAGTCACAACAACTTCCACTTTGCTATCGGCAAGACTTTCCATTCGCAAGGATGTTTTGCTGGGTCTCCCCAAGTTTCACCGAAGCACCCGAGTCAGCAAGACATTCGTCTTTTGCCAAGAGGTTTCACCAAGTGCTGCAATCACCAGTTGGAAAGACATTTGCTTCGCCAAGACCTCACAGCGAGCGCCGAGACCTCACATCAAGCAACCATGTCTGATCGAGTCGACAAGACTTTTGTCTTCACCAAGAACTCACAGTGAGCGCCGAGACCTAACATCGAGTACTCATGTCTTACCGAGTCGGCAAGACATTTGAATTTTCTAAGACCTTTCACCGGGCGTTGAGAGCTACTCTGATGACTTCAGTTGCATCCCTTTCGGTGAGACCAGGCACCCATCGCCAAGACTTCATACCAGAGTCTTTTTGTCACCGCAAAGGCACCAAGTGAATACTCCCATCGGCGTGACCTTCCAACAGTCGCTGAGAGATCTTCTTGACACCCTTGTGTTACCCTGATAGCCATATGCTATCGGTGAGACATTCTCCACTCACTGGGACTTCTCCCTGAGCCCTTGAGCTACTCCGACATCTGCTTTGACACCCGATAAGAACATACTATCGGCCAGAGGTCTCCATTCGACAGAAGGTCATAGCGAATACATCTAGGTCATAGCGATAGAATTCATTCGGCAAGACATCACCTCTGTCTTGGTGACATGAACATTTCAAGCGGATTTAGAACAGCTAGTCGTCCAGACATGAAAAATGTCACAGCGACTTTTCCCTATAGGAGTTACATGTTATTAAGAATTGAGGCACATATTCCAACAAGCTCCCACTTGATGAAGATCTTACTGACACCTCCAGAGCATAATAAAACTACTGAAATTCATGGGCCACGAGGCCCATCGAACTGGCACACCACCTATATTTGTCTGTGCTCATAGGCTTCGTCAATGCATCTGCAACATTTTCCAGAGTATCTTATCCACTTTCTCCAAAGAGACCTTCCCATCCTCCACCATATCCCATACAAAATGATACTGTACATCTATATGTTTCGTCCTGGCATGGAAAGTAGGATTTTTCACCAAACATATAGCACTTTGACTGTCACAGTAAATTATAATTTTTCCTGCATCAAAACCAATGTTAGAACAAAAACGTTTTAACCAAATTACTTCTTTACAGGCATATGTAGCTGCCATGTATTCTGCCTCTGTAGTGGACAAAGCGACTACAACCTACCACTTGCTCATCCAACTCACTGCACCACCATTCATCATGAAAACATATCCACTGGTGGATCTTCTGCTGTCAATGTCCCCTGCCCAATTAGAATCCACATAACCTTGAATACTGAGAGTCCTTTGTGATTCAACCAAGTTATCATGGTAACACAAAGCATAGTCTGAAGTTCCCTTCAGATATCTAAACACTCTCTTCACAACATCCTAATGTGTCCTTCCAAGATTAGCCATAAACTGACTAAGTACTCCCACTTCTTGGGCAATGTCTGGCCTTGTACAGACCATTGCATACATAAGGCTGCCAATTGCACTAGTATATGGCACACTGGTCATGTCCTCTATCTTAGTAGGAGATTTTGGACAATCTTCAACATATAGCTTTGTTTCTTGCGTAACTGGAACAACTAGCTGCTTGCAATCAGTCATACAAAATCTCTCTAGAACAGTCATGATGTACTTACTCTGACTGAGCCAAAGTTTTCTATTTTTCTTGTCCCTGGTTATTTCCATTCCCAGAATATACCTTGCTACACCAAGATCTTTCATTTCAAACTTTGCAGACAATTGAGACTTAAGATCATAAATCATTAGCTTACTATTGCCTATGAACATCATATCATCAACATAGAGAGCAATAATAAGAACCTGATCACTTTCAGCTTTGTAATACACACAGTGATCAGATTTTGATCTTACAAATCCTAATGACAAAAGAAAAGTGTCAAAATTTTGGTACCGCATTCTAGGAGACTATTTTAACCCATACAGAGATTTCTTCAACTTGAAAAATAGTCTTTCTTTACCTTTTTCCACAAAGTGCTCTGGCTGGGATATAAATTTCTTCTTCAAGATCACCATGAAGAAACGCTGTCTTCACATCCATCTGTTCAATTTCTAAGTCATACGCTGCTGCAAGTGATAAAATAAATCTAATAGATGTCAGTTTAGCTACAGGAGAAAAGATTTCTCCATAATCAATTCCCTCTACCTGGGAATAACCTTTTGCAACCAGCCTCACTTTATATTTTTCTATACTTCCTTCTAGAACAATTTTCTTTTTAAATACCCATTTACAACCCACAGCTTTTCTGCCTTTAGGCAATGGCACCAAACTCTAGGTATCATTCTTTTCTAATGATGCCATTTCTTCATTCATGGCTTCCAACCAAGAGTTTGAATTAGACATTTTAAATGCCTCTTTCATAGTCCCTAGGTTCATCGGTCTGCTAGAAATTAAAGCATAGGACAAGTAGACTCTATCAAAGAAAACCAATACCTATTAGGTTGCTTTCTTTCACGAGTTGACCTCCTCACATGATGAGGCTGAGGTGGTTCTTCATCTTCATAAGAACTTTCAGAGCTACTTGAGTTTTCCTCAGTATCAGGTACATTTTGATTTTTCAATTCCTCTTTATCTGGTGTCGAAAGTATTTCTGCTACATCCTTTTCATTTTCTGATTTCTTCTCTGACTACAGATCCAATATAGAAGGTTTCAGCTCATGAAAGATAACACTTCTGTTGTACAAAACCTTCTCAGTCTCAGGATTCCAAAGCTTGTATCCTTTTATGCCAGTGCTATAGCCAATAAAATAACACTTTACAACTTTATTTTCCAACTTAGATATTTTTTCAAACGACACATAAGCATATGCCTCATAGCCAAAGACACGAATATGTCTCAGAGAGGGCTTCTTTCCATACCATGCTTCCAAAGGTGTCTTCTCAACAAGAGCAGAGTTAGGAGAATGATTTACCAAGTAACATGTTGTAGAGACTGCTTCAGCCCAGAACTTCTCTTCCAAGCTAGCACTGCTCAGCATACTTCGTGCTCTTTCCATTACTGTCCTATTGAACCTTTCAGCAACTCCATTTTGCTGTGGAGTGTAAGGTGTAGTCTTATGTCTTTTAATCCCATGATTTGTACAGTACCTTTTGAATTCATCTGAACAAAACTCACCGCCATTTTCAGTCCTCAAGCATTTTATTTTCCTACCAGTCTGATTTTCAACAAGGTTTTTAAATTCCTTAAACTGACTGAACACTTCTGATTTACTTCTTAGAAAATATACAAATATTCTTCTTGAATAATCATCAATAAACGACACATAATATCTTGATTTAGACAGAGAAGGAACATTCACTGGACCAAAAACATCAGAATGAATGTAATCAAGCAAACCAAAAGATTTGTGAGGACTGGAATAAAATGAAACACGGTGCTGTTTACCATATATGCAATGTTCACAAAATTCAAACTCAAGGTTACAATCTTCAATCCCTTCTACCGGGTTTTTATTTTTCAAGGTTTTTAAACCTTTCTCACCAATGTGGCCTAGCCTATGATGCTAGAGAATAGTCTTCTTTGCTGGAAGTTTAACCTCCATGGAGTTTACACCATCAGGAATTTTTTCCTTCTTTTCTCCATGAGTAGCTTTTAGTGACTTTGTAGAGATACTATTGCATTGAACAACATGTGCATCCAGCTTGTACAAGGTACCAATTCGAGCACCCTAGCCAACACCATTGCACCTCTAGTCATCTTGCAGCCATTTCCAGAGAACGTGACCTGCACTCCGATATCATTCAACTTACTTACAGAAAGTAAATTTTGAGCTAGACCTGGTATATGCATTACATCATTGATTCCCTTCACTCTTCCATCAGGGAATTGAATTCAGACTCTTCCATGGCCAACAATTTCCAAAGATGAATCACTTTCCAAGTACACCTTTCCACCATTGTATTCTTCATGCTTTGTGAACCAATCTCTATGAGATGTCATGTGGAAAGATGCTCGAATCAATGAAGCCCGGACATCATCGATGCGTGTATGAAGGCTGCCAATGAAGGCGTTTATCAATCTTAGAATTATTTCTGCGAAGAGTTCTTCTTTTCTTCTCCTTGCAATCCTTTTGGACATGACTAGGTTGCCCACAATTCTAGCACTTCACCTTGGACTTCTTGCAAGGAGACTTTGATCTCCCTTCTGATTTTGATCTAGACTTCTTGTCCTTCTTTTTTCCTTTCTCCTTTGGTCTACCTCTAACAACTAGAGCCTCCTTTGCCATCTCGGAAGGTGCTTTGCTCTCTCATCTCTTCCAATATGAAACTTAACAACATCTTCCATCTTGAAAGTGGATAGCCATTACTCCCAATAGCCATATCGCTGAGTACGGTTCAAGAATCGGCAAGAACATAAGCATACGTCATCTTCAATCTTCCACCAATAGATGTTAAGCTGGCGGGCAATGTGTTGAAAGCATTCAAGTGATCAACAATCCTCCTCTTGCATTCTCAAAATTACAACTTCTTCCTCAAGAACAATTTGTTCACGAGGACTTTCCTTAATAATAAATAGATGCGGTCTTCACAAGAATCGTTTTCATGCACGACCGAGGAAAACAGTGTCTGCCGTAATTATCAACCCTTAGACTTTCTCTATGCGCGAGATCCCAATCCTCTTCATGCCTTGGGAAGCGTAATTTCTGCGGTCAAATTCGGTGAGTTTCAACAACTCAAAATTGCTACCGATAATTTCTCTATTTCCATCTTTAGGATGTGCTTTCGCCATCTTAATTTATAGTCATTATCGGATCTAACAAACTCCCCTTTGAAAAAGTGCCACAAAAACCAAACCCTCTCACAAAGGATAACACCTGGTAGGGCTCTGATACCACTTCTAAGGAAAGCAATGGTGCGGAAGCAACTTTCCTAATGTCAAAACCATAGGGAAGTAAGCATACAGTACTTTTAATTTTCAAATTACAATCCAATTAAGACACACATGAATGATTTTAAGAAATAGAGAAGATACTTAAAGACAATGAACAATAGATTTATGTGGGAAACCCTTTCAGGAAAAAACCCACCACACCAAGCTAAATCTCTTTGTATTATAGTAACAAACAAATTACATACAAATAGAGATACAACTCTCTGGTATTAGTTCACAGTAGTTTCATTCACTGTTCATCCGGTTACAAAAATGCTCTCAACAATCCGATCATTACAAAACTCAGAATTGATCTGATTTTATCTTATCTCATTATGATTTTTATCTTCTATTCATCCTTATCCACCATTGCCCCATCGTAGAAAGTTTCCTCTTGAGCAATTGATTTTTCCCTGCATGTTGTTCAACTCTAGCATTGCATCAGTTACAAAAATCTAACTGCCATCCATTCAAAAATCGCTTCCTCTTATTGGTCCATGATGCTCCACATAGAATGGTAATTCTAGTCAAAGGCATTCAAATTTGTTGGCATATCGGTGAGACACTAAATTGTCTCCCCGATGCCACAAAGTCTTCATATCGCTATCGTCATAGATCCCAACAGTCGGCAGGACATTATAACAAACGCGATGAGACATACTGAATCCATCGACATCCATTGCGTTTCTATCGGCAAGAGATTTCTCATCAGCTAGACTCATACCGATGCTCACAAAGTCACATCGACTTCCACTTTGCTATCAAAAAGACTTTCCATTCGCTAAGATGTTTCGCCGGGTCTCCCCAAGTTTCACCGAAGCACCCGAGTTGGCAAGACATTCATCTTTCGCCAAGAGGTTTTGCCGAGCACTGCAATCACCAGTCGGCAAGACATTGTCTTCGCCAAGACCTCACAACAAGCACCGAGACCTCACATCGAGCAACCAAGTCTTACCAAGTCAGAAAGACTTTTGTCTTTGCCAAGACCTCACAGCGAGTGCCAAGACCTTACATTGAGCACTCATGTCTTACCGAGTCAGCAAGACATTTGTTTTTGCCAAGACCTTTCACCGGGCGCCGAGAGCTACTCCGATGACTTCAGTTGCATCCCCATTGGCGAGACCAGGCACCCGTCACCAAGACTTCATATCAGAGTCTTTTTGTCACCGCGAAGGCACCAAGTGAATACTCCCATCGGCGTGACCTTCCAATAGTCGCTAAGAGATCTTCCTGACACCCTTGTGTTACCCCAATAGCCATATGTTATCGGTGAGACATTCTCCAGTCATTGGGACTTCTCGAGCCCTTGAGCTACTCCGACATCCGCTTTGAGACCTGATAAGAACATATTGTCGGCCATAGGTCTCCATTCGACAGAAGGTCATAATGAATACATCTAGGTCACAGCGATAGAATTCATTCAGCAAGACATCACCTCTGTCTCGGCGACATGAATATTTCAAGTGTATTTAGAACAGGTAGTTGTTCATACATGAATAAAGTCACAACGACTTTTCCTTGCAGGAGTTACATGTCAGTAGAATTGAGGCACATATTCCAACATCCCCTACCCACTCCCACCTTGCACCCTCTCCCTTCCTCTCACACCCTCTCTCCCAAGCTCTCCCACCCTCTTCCACCCCTCTCCCACCCTCTCTAACCTTCTCCCACCCTATCTCCCACTCTCTCCCACCCACTCCCACTCTCTTCCACCCATTCCCTTCCTCTCTCACCCTCTCCCACCCTCTCCTACCTTCTTCGTCCCTCTCCTACCCTCTCCCACCCTCTCTCCCATCCTCTCCTACCACCCTCTCCCACCCTCTCCCAACCTTTTGAACCCTCTCCCACCTTCTTGCTCCCTCTTCCACCCTCTCCCACTTTCTCTCTCACCCTCTCCTACCTTCTCCCTCCCTCTCTCCCACCACCCTCCTCCTCTCTCTCCCACCACCCTCTCCCACCCTCTCCCACTCTCTCCTGCACCCTCTCCCCTACCCTCTCCACCCTCTCAACCTTCTCCCACCTCTCCCACCCTCTCCTACCCTCTCCCACCATCTCCCACCACTCCCATCTCCCAGCATCTCCTAGCCTTCGCACCCACTTTGACCCTCGCCCACCCTCTCTAACCTTCCCACCCACTCCCACCCTCTTAAGCGACCCTCTCTGGCTTCTCCCACCCTATCTCATCCTCTCCACACCCTCTCAACCCTCTCGACCCTCTCCACCCGCTCAGCGTAATGCAGATCATGCAAACCCCGAGGACTGGCAGCAATGAACAATTTTTTTTTAAATAAAAAAAAAAACAAATTAAAGGTTGAAGGGAAGGGATAGCACTAGTTGTACCCTCCCCCTCTCCCCTTCGCTATCCTGTGGGCTGCCCACAACAGTCTGTGGATTGCTGTGCACAATAGTCACAAGGACTGTTGTGTACAGTCCTAAGGACTGACGACAACGACCTAAGTCTGGAGTCTTTGTTTTTATTTATTTGTTATTTTATTTTAAATATATTTTTATATAAATATGTGTA
Organism: Sequoia sempervirens; assembly: GCA_007258455.2. Classification (NCBI taxonomy): domain Eukaryota; kingdom Viridiplantae; phylum Streptophyta; class Pinopsida; order Cupressales; family Cupressaceae; genus Sequoia; species Sequoia sempervirens. Next base: position 75,070,326 of record VDFB02000002.1, on the reverse strand, counting down.
TATGTATATATATATGTATATATATATTTATATATTTTTTATATTTATGTATTGGCATATGTATGCTTTATTTCACTAGACCATAATTATTTAAATTTAAAAGAATAATAATATAAAGTTCAATATTATATATGTATATATATATAAAATAAATATAATGATATATTGTCTTCTTTTGTGAAATTTGGATTTATGACTGTTATGGTTATTGGAGAAATGCGAAATAGATTATCATTGAATTTTTATTTCAAAATTTTATTAAGGAAATAGAGATTTGGTAATGGAATAAAAAAAATTGCTTATCATTGTGTAAAATTATTATGTTGTTTCAATTTTGCAATCCTGTAAATTGTTTGGGTTTTCTTGCTATCATTATATTATTGTTTTGGTTTTCTTTTCGATGTGGGAACCCAGTATGGTTTAGGAACCCATTTAGGGATATCGTGTACCTTAGGTTTCTAGAGGCTCATTTTCATTGATTAATTGATGTTTCTCTTTTCAAGTGCTCTTGAAGTGGCAAGTTATTTGCTATCATTATTTTGAAAGGGTTGTACGGGATTTTGTAGAGACTCTGATTATGTGCTTTTTAGCGAGATGGGTAATGCCTCGCATGTCATCTGTTGAGATTTAATGCTTTGTTCTATATGGTACAACCCTTGATTTTGAATATGTTTTGGGGTCTCCAGGGAGAGTGGCTCTTTATGGGGGTTGGGGCCTCAAAAGGAGGAAGGGCTCAGGATAACCCATGTAAGAGTTAGATTAACAAGTGAAAACCTAATAATAGAACTTAGGGGGATGGGTAGTAATAACATAATAAGATAATCTTGGATACCTCGTCTATCCATTAGGGCTATCGAAGACTAATGGTAGACTAAGAAGGTCGTGGTTGGCAAAGTCGTTACCTCATCCTCATGAGAGGTTAACGGCTCTGCATGAGTCACCCTATGGGGCATGCACCTCAAGTAGGAGAGAGGGCCAGGATAACCATAGATGGGGTCCGATGCCTCATGTTGGAGGAAGGGCCAGGATAACCCATGTAGGACTATGCAATGGCACTCTCCACTAGTTTCCCTTATGCTTTGTTTTCATGGTTTCCTCTGGAAGTGGTTAATGGTTGTTGCCTTTGATTTATTTATGATGTGATTTATGGCCTTGTGTTTATTATGATTGGATCTTGGTTGTTGTCATTTATGATCTATGTAATCTTTTGTTGTTGCTAAATATTTTTATTCATTTCGAATTTGTTTTGGGCCGACTATATTTGAGGTTTTTGGGCCAAATTGTTTATTATCAACGTTTGTTTTTTTTAAATATTAAAAAAAAACAATTTAAAGGTCGAAGGGAAGGGACGGCACTGGCCGTACCCTCCCCCTCTCCCCTTCGCCAGCCTGTGGGTTGTCTATAGTAGTTCGTGGACTAGTGGCAGTGGACTAAGTCTACAATCTTTTTATTTATTTATTTGTTATTTTAATTTAAATATATTTTTATATAAACGTGTATTTATATATATATATGTATATATTTATTTATATGTTTTTATATTTATGTATTGGCATATGTATGATTTATTTCACCAGACCAGAATTATTTAAATTTAAAAGAATAATAAAATAAAGTTGAATATTATATATATATATAAAATAAATATAACGATATATTGTCTTCTTTTGTGAAATTTGGATTTATGACTGTTATGGTTATTGGAAAAAGGCGAAATTGATTATCATCGAATTTTTATTTCAAAATTTTATTAAGGAAATAGAGATTTGGTAATGGAATAAAATGAATTGCTTATCATTGTGTAAAATTATTATGTTGTTTCAAGTTTGCAATCCTGTAAATTGTTTGGGTTTTCTTGCTATCATTATATTATTGTTTTGGTTTTTTTTTCAACATGGGAACCCAATTTGGTTTAGGAACTCGTTTAGGGATATCGTGTACCTTAGGCTTCCAAAGGATCATTTTCATTAATTAATTGATGTTTCTCTTTTCAAGTGCTTTTGAAGTGGAAAGTTATTTGGTATCATTATTTTGAAAGGGTTGTACAGGATTTTGTAGAGACTCTGATTATGTGCTTTTTAGCGAGATGGGTGGTCGCGCCCACAAAAAGATATAAAAGTCATGACAAATCCTAACCTAGGAATTAGACATTTCAGTAGGTGACTAACATCTTCTTATGGTCGTTCATTTACTTTGTCAAACCAGGGAACATATACTTGAAATGGAGCGAAACTGTATGTGCACTAAGAACCAACTTCAGTCACGATTTACCAAAAATAAATGCGTGAAAGGAATTATACTTATGCTACAGGAATGTAATGTGAAGCCTTCCAAACTTAATCAAAGCAGAAACCATAACAACTATAACTGAGAAACAAACTATGAACTGGCCTTATGATGTAGGAACAAACACAGGGATGGATTCCCGATGCTGCAGGAACAATATAAGACTGAGTTTGCATTGAAAATTTCTAGAATGAAATCTAACTTATGATCAATATAAAATAAAAAACTAACTAACTATAGATACTTACTAAGTGGGCCCCCTTAGCAAGCATCAACCAGCTATGCAAGAATTGAAATCAGAACTTCATCAACTTTTATTCATAAACTTGGAATGATGTACATTGTTCTACTCATATGAAAACTAACACAAAACTCTATCTCTTATCATAATACTAACTCTTACATATTCTGCTTCTCATTATCATACTCACTTTTACATGCTATGATTGCTCACTTGCGCAGGAGGAACACTTATTTAAACTAGAAAAGCAACTAACTAACTAACTCAAAAGAGAAAGACGTGGACATAAATGAATCCTGAAACTGAGGAACAAACTTCTCATAAATGAAAACATATTTGTTCAACATGATCCAGAGAATTTAGCATTCCACTCTTTCCAGATTAATGATCATTTAAGTTTCTTTCCAATGACCCGGACAGAGAGTCTTCGTTGGAACAACTTCCTCGACACCGTGCTGCAAATGGACTTTACTACAAGGCCAAAGTCTACTGTGCTTGACTCGTTCATGCTCCCTTCAACAACCTGCAATGCACAAGGTGATAGAGGTGAAAGAAATCATTCGTGGCAAACAACACGATACATTTATTAATCACATATTAAATCTATCCCATTATTCAAAAACCATATGCATTATATCAGTCATTCAGGAAGTCAAACAGGGTAATTAATAAGACACATGGAGATGTTAGGCTACAGGAATGTAGGAATGCATTCCTACAGGATACTACCCATTTAGATAAAAAGTCTTTAATAAAAGAGTTAAAACATCCATTAGCAGTAAAAGTAGAGATATTAAAAATACATCATGATACTCAAATTATGAGCATATCCTGAGCTCATCATCTGCCCCCTACTTAACCTAATGATGGTCCACTAGCATTAAGCTTCCTGGTTGTTTCCTTGAAATCCGTAGGAGCAGTATGGCTTTTTGGCACAGTCCCAAATTTATAATAGAAACTTCTGAAATTTTGCCATCTTTCATATCTAAGGTTTTCTGTATCGTTATTAACATTTGTAGCTCAATAGGGATAAAGTGGCCACATTAAAACCAGAGGTTGAAATGTTATTGGCAACCATAACTCGAACCTCTTCTAAAGACCAAGCTGTATGTACTTTTCTGTCCTTCTAAGGGCTGATTCAAAATTCAGGGGGCTATGTGGCTCAGATTTCCTGAGCCCAATAGTCAATTTCTCCCATCTCTTTTCAATTCTAGAAGAGGCAAGCTTCCAAAATAGATACGGTTGGCTTTTGAATTCCTCATACACTTGCTTTCTGACATCAAATATTTTTACTCTTTCTGCTGGATTGTTGAACCCATATGCAATAGTGAGCCAAGTTTTCAGCATTGTGTAGGGATCTGTGCTTTCTGATCGCAGTGGTATAGGCTCATCCCTTTCAACTTCTTCATAGGCTTCCAATTGTCAGCCATAATTGGTTTCATTGGCTGCCCATGACATAAGTGACCTCAAATGAATATCTCCAATATAAAGAAGTGGATTCCACTCTATTTCAGAGGGAATTATCAATCCATGCAAATAAAATTCACATAAAGAATTCTTTAGCCAATTAGGAGCCACTTGGTATGCATCATAAAATTCTTTGGCTGTATGAATAACAGGATCTAAATTCCTTGAAATTCTCATTAATTGAAACCAAAGAAATTGTTCCTTTAGGCACATGGCATAGACTCTAGGCGGTGGTCTACACTCCACAATCTTACCAGTTATTTTCATCATTTCATCCATTTTCTTTTTTATTTCCTAGATTTCCTATTTCTGCTTTTCAATTTCTCTTTGGAGTTTCTTCTTCTCTTCCTCCCAAAGACTTTGTTGAATTTCAGTCTTGGCTAAGCGGCATAAACTCAAGGTTTGAAATGTGACCAGTCTCCATGTGGTCCTAAGGTATTCCAAAAATTCAATCAAATATGTCTTTTTATAGACAACCATGGCTTGACAAGTTGTAGGGGGAAATGAAGCTTCATTGGACACTTCCAATTGTTCAGGCTGCTCTTCCTCTTGCTACAGGATGAATTCCTATTTAGCTACAGTAGGAGATTGTACTTCCTCTAAAATTTTCCTAGTTGCCTCAGCTAAGTCATCAAGACTTGGCATTCCCCTTTCATTACTATCATATTGTGCTTCATCAACTTCCATTGGTTCATTTTGCATTTCCTCCGGAACAACAGGTGGGCTATATGAAACATTCTCAGGTACATTCTGAGAATCATCATGGCTGTATTCTTCAGCCTTCTCTGAAATTATTATAAATTCAGTTTGAGCAGACGTTGAGGTGACTTTACGTTGTTTCCTTGCTGAAACTCTTTTTGGCAATGTGGCAGCCATAGGATGCACTCTCGTGGCTTTCCTCTTTCTGACTTGCCTAGAGGGTTCAGACTCAATAGAAGAGGATGATAGAGAAATTGTAGTGGCAATAGGTGTTGCTGCAGGAGGAATTGCTACAGGAGAAGGTGCTACAGGAGAGGGACATTGTTGTCTTTGAACATGAGGGTCAGACTCTGGGGTTTGTTCTACCCTAGATGACTCTCCTACCTTCATTTTTCTTTTTTCTCTTCTACTAGTAGACTTGGTCTGTGCTCTGGTAGAGGGTTCTGGTGTGGAGGCCGTAGGAATAGATGCTGCAGAGACAGGTGCTACAGGGAGTGCTCTAGGAGGTTCTGGAAGTTACAGACCCTTTTGGGCAACAAATTCTTTCCAAGAAAGGGGTGATACATTCCTCAGGGCACGCTCAATCAATAGTCTAATGAGGGCATGATGGGCAATAGAGTTGTCCCTTCCCCTCTGGGTTTCATGGGCACTTTGTTTTAAAAGATTTAACAAGAAATTTGGGACATTAACAGCTAACCCATGCCTCATATGGCTCAATAATTTAAAATGGTAAGAATGTAAATAGGAGAAGCGTCCCTCATAGGTTAAATACCTGATTATAAATGCAACATATTCTAAATATGGGAAGGGCAGCGACACTCGTTTGCATCCTTGTTTAGAGACCTCCAAGGGTCTATCAGTTGGTACTGTAAACTCTGCCCTAGCAGAAACAGTATCTGAAGAGAAATTTTCTCCTGCTGAAAGAAGCCCGGTTACCTTAGCAATTCGTTCTTCTATTACAGCCATTGTTAGACCCCATACTGAAGCTTCCCCTTCTGAAAAAGTTCTTAAAAATTCACCAGCAGCTTCCTCATTGAAAGAATCTAACCTCAGAAAATAGTTTAGCCAACCACAATTATTGAATTCCTACACTGTTTGAGGATTTTGTGTTAAGAGCTCATGAGCTATAGGCTCATGTCTTACCAATTGACCACCCATATTAGCAAATTACCTCCACTGAGATTCCAAAAACTCAAACCTTTTCTGAAAATTCAAAAGAAAATTCTTCTGCTTTGCTTCTTTTTGCTTCTTTCTGTCCTGCTGTCACTTTCTCTTCTTTTCCAAGAATGACTCGAAAGATAATTGCATGTAATGATTTTAGGAACTACTCATATCAAGCAGTTAATGTTGTTTAGATAAAACACGCAGCCATATTTGGAAAGTACAAGAAGAATAAAAATATCTTATTAGTTGTGACAGCGACATAAGAAAAGGTTTGAAATGGATTATCTCGCCCCCTACTTAAAAGTTGGCATGTGTCCACACATGGGCGAAAGGGCAGGCGAAGAATGGGCGATAAAGACTCATATGTACATAGCAGTTGTTGAATTAATGAAATAAATAAATAATGTGATAACAAAAGATATCACGTACCTTTTAATTAATGCTCGTTCGTACTGGGAAAAATCACAGCTCACCATGAAATGACGGCTGGAATAGAAACCATGAATCAGGGTGGTATGAGAAGATGGATGACGTGGAAGAAAAAAGAATGAATGGTAGTGATGGATGGAAAACAGAGAACGTGGCTTCCTTTAAAAGGAAACCTTTATTATGGGCATGCAATGTGGAATTTAAAGAGATGTTGCAAGAGAAAGACCGAAGCCTTTCACTGTAGGAAGATTAGTAGCCGTATTTGAAACAAACTGCTGCATAAATAAATCTTTGGATGTTGGCTTATGATACAACCGAAGACGGTGTCCATTAATCAATAGCTTGAATTTTACTGGATCTATTGTAGCCAACTGTACTGAGCCATTATCAAACACATTTTCTATTTCATAAGGACCAAGCCATCGTGTGGTTAGCTCACCTTGATTTTCCTTGTACCTGGAGTCATAGAGCAGTGCCCAATCTCCGACAGAGAATTGCTTAGTTTGAATATGATTGTCATGCCATTTCTTTCTTTGTTGTTGGATAGTTTCAGTATGCTGCAGGGCATCTTTCCTCATCTCATCCAATGCATTCAGCTACAGGAGGCATTCCTTTTGAGCCTCAGAGATATCAATGTTAAGTTGGAGAGCAGTTCTTAAGGTCTTATGCTCAAATTCAATTAGCAACATGGCAGTCTTACCATAGAGTAACTCAAAAGGAGTAAACCCTGTAGTTGTTTTTCATGCTATCTTATATGCCCAAACTACTTCAGGAAGGCGGCTGCTCCAATCCTTCTTGTGTAATTGGACTGTCTTTGTAAGGATTGTTTCAATTTCTCTATTTGTAACCTCTGCCTGACCATTAGCTTGAGGGTGATAGGGGCTAGACTTTCTATGCCCGATCTTATAATCATTCATCAATGCAGTGATTAAATTGGATGTAAATTGAGCTCCTTGATCAGTAACAAGTTCCCTTGGGACTCCAAACTGAGGAAAAATCTGCTCATACAGGAACTCAGCAACTTTATTGTCACGGGCATGTGTCATTGCTTTCACTTCCACCCACTTGGTTACATAATTAGTACACACCAAAATGTATCATTTCCTATTGGATGGAGGATCAATAGGCCCAACAAAATCCATGCCCCATTTTTCAAACAGACTGACTACCACTTGTGGATGCAGGGGCATTTCATCAGACCTTGTTGGTCTCCCCATACGTTGACATCTATCACATTTCCTGGTGTAGGCTGCTGCATCTTTGTGTAGTGTAGTCCAATAGTATTTTGTATTAAGCACTTTCATAGCTGTTCTCTTGGCTGCAAAGTTCCCTCCACATGGCTCATCATGACAGGCATGCAAAATGTCATAGGTCTCATCTTCCCTCACACATCTTCTCATGACTTGGTCAGGTCTTGTATAAAATAAACAGTCTGCAATCTAGGAAAAGTTAAAACTTTTCTCAACTAGCAATTGTCTTTCCTTTGGTGAGAAGTGTGTTGGAATTATGTTGGTTGCTAAATAATTTGCAATATCTGCATACCATGGGGTTTGAGCAGTAATAAAAAACATATGTTCATCAGGGAAGCTATCATCAATTACCTCAGGGGTGTCAAGTGTAGGTGTTTGAAGTCTTGACAAGAAATCAACCACCACATTAGCTCAGTCTGGCTTATCAATAACTGTGATATCAAATTCCTGCAACAATAGGAGCCATCTTGCTAATCTGCCAAATATGACAGGCTTATTCATGAGGTACCTTATTGCTGCATGATCTATATGAAAAAATATTTGGTAACTAGTGACATAATGCCTAAACTTGTTTAGGGCATACACAACTGCTAACAATTCTTTTTCTGTGACAATATAGTTTAATTTAGGGCCTTGAAGATTTTTGCTAATGAAATATATGGCATGCTCTATGGAATTCTCCTTTTGTCCTAAAACTACCCCTATGGCATAATCAGAAGCATCTATGTGTATATGAAAAGGTATACTCCACTTCGGTCCTTGAAGAACAGGTGCCTGAGTAAGTAAGTTCTTAAGCTGCAGGAAAGATTTGTCATAGGCCTTAGTCTAGTTAAATTTAGAATCTTTGGTCAATAAAGTATATAATGGATTGGCTATTTTGCTGAAATCTTTGATAAATCTTCTATAATATCCAGCATGTCCTAGGAAACTTATAACATCCTTTTGTTTTGTAGGTGTTGGCAAAGTTAGAATAACTTCTATTTTTGCAGAATCAACTTGAATTCTTGCTTGGGAGACATGATGTCCTAAAACAATTCCCTCTTGCATTATCATAAAGAATTTCTCACTATTCAAAGACAAATTCTACTCCTAACATCTTTTCAATACTTTTTCCAAATTGGCTAATGCTTCTTCATAAGTAACTCCATAAGTAGTGAAGTCATCCATGTAGATTTCCATAGAATCATGAGAAATTTCAGCAAAAATACTTATCACTGCCCTTTGAAATGTTGCAGGTGCATTACATAGTCCAAAAGGTAAGACATAGTATGAAAAAGTACCCCATGGACTAGTAAAATTTGTTTTTTCTTGATCTTCAAGGGAAATTCTAATTTGATTATAGCCACTATATCCATCCAAAAAGGAGAAATACTTTTTCCCAGACAATGAGTCTAGTACTTGGTCAACAAATGGTGGTGGAAAGTGATCATTTTTAGTTGATGTGTTCAGCTCCCAGTAGTCTACACAAACTCTCCATTTTCCACCTTTTTTAGGGACAATCACCAATGGAGATACCCACTGGCTGTCTGAAATGGGGTAGATAAAACCAGTATCAAGCAATTTCTGGAGCTCTGTTTTAACTATTTCCCTGAGTGTTAGCTTTATCCTTCTTTGAGGCTATCTAACAGGTAAACAGTCATTCCTTAATGTAGATCCTATGAGTACAGAGTTGGGGATCTATTCCCTTCATATCCCCATAGTCCCATGCAAAAGCTCTGTGTTGTTTTTGTAACATTGTGACTAGGGCAGCTTGTTGAGATTGAGGCAGCTTATTATTGATATTCAACCAGCAGCCTGGAGACACTTCTACTTATTTGATAAGATCATTCATGGAGGCTGCTGATAAAGGTGGTGTCTGTATTTCATATGGAAGCAAATTATGATAAACTGCAGGAGATTTAGGTGACAGGCTCTCAAAATTCAGTTGCTGCGGGAAACACTGCTAAGGATAGCTATTTGTAGTAGATGGATTACTCGAACCAGGGTTAGACTACAAAATGTGTAAAAGCATGTCATCCTCACTCTAGAGCTGTGAAAACAGATTAGTTTGCAGCATCATTAGGTGGGCCAATGAATTAACTTCTTCAGTTTCCTCTCCTAAATCTTGCCAAATTGGTTGAGACAAGTCTGGCTGAGGCTAAGCAGGTGGGTATAAAGCCAATTTCTTTTCTTGACTGACTATCGGAAATTGTCATGTCTCCTAAACAACATCCTATAAAATCATCAGCCGTAGCTAACCATGGTCTACCTAGGATAATAGGATATCCTCCCAAAGTTGCCTTAGTGGACAATATGGTGAAATCTGCTAGGTATTCCCAAGACTCAAGGATGACAATAACATCTTCTACCATTCTATCAAGCTTTACTGTGGAACTATCAGCAAGCTGCAAGATGGTAGGTGTAGACCGAATGTTTAAGATATTCAAATACTCCATTGTATTCTTGGTCATTACATTGATGGATGCACCAAGGTTAATCAAAACATTCTTTACTATCTGGCCATTAATATTTATTTGCACCACAAGACTCCCAGGTTCAGTATATTTTGGAATCACTATCTTCCCTAACATAATATCTACCAACTGTCCTAGAACATGGATAGTTTGAGGATCCTTTTTCTTTCTTCTTGATTTTTATAAACAAGCCTCCTTAATGGCTTGAAAAAGATGAATTTGAATGTGTACATTCTTCAACTGATCCAAAATATCAAAGGTAGGCTCTTCCATAGACTTTGATGTAGTAATTTGCAATCTCTGAGGAAAAGGCAGTTTGGCCTGATGCTGTAGGACAGGCTCCTTAGAGACAGTATTTGATACAGGTATATGTTCTACAGGATCAGTAGGTTGCTCAGAGGTAGAATATGGAATCTCTATAATTACAGCGGGCTGTGGATCAGGAAGTGTGGTTTTAGATCTGAGATGGATATCATGAATATTTAGGGCATAGTGGATCTTGATTGGCTTTACCAAAATACATAATTTGTTGCTTTGCTTATTATTAGGATTTGGAAATGGTTGGCGAGGCATAGGGGTTTGTTTTGGGGGCTGATAGTTCTTTGCAGTCTTGCGGAAATTAGCATGAGGTAGAAAGTTGTGGTGGTGAAGGCTGCCGGGGAGGTAAGGGGATTGAGGTTTCCTACCATTCTTTGTGGACGCTTCTCCGGTAGGGGAGTTCACTACAGTTACACAGGGGTGGAGTCAATTCATCACTAGCATTTTGCTACCAACCTCCTTGAGGAGATTTCTATTGAGGAGAATCGTGGTTAGGCGGTGTGATTGAAAGGAAGTATTCTAAAGGTGGTGATGGGCCATATGTAGGTTGCCAGCGGTTGTGTAATTAGAATAAGAATTGCAAAATTCAAAGGATCTTAGGGGCATGCCTTATCTTTGAGCCATAGTAAGCCTTTGTCGCGACAAAGAATGCCAGTCATCATCATATACCATTTTAAAATTACGTTAGATAGCTGCTTAGCCTCTAGGTTAGCCACCATCTTACATCTGGAGTCCCATTTCTTCTGTCTGCAATGTGGACATAACTCCACCAAGATTGCTTCAGCTTCCTCATGTTTCTTCCAAGCTTGCATAGTATCCAACTATGTAGCCATGTTGTTTATGATATCCTGCTTGAAATTAGACAACAAATTTGTGATCTTCATTCATGAAACTCCATTAATAGAAGACTTTCCCACTGTAGCTTGATGACCTCTTCCCTTCTTAACAATGGCTCGAGAGTAGTTGAGACATATTTCTTAATATCATCCCAAGGCAGTTGGGTTATATCACCTCCTCCCATTAGGTTCAGGGCATCTATACAGGTATCACCGATTCCCCTTAGAAAAGGTAGTTTCTGAGATTCTTCATTGAGAGTATGGTCTAAATTCTTTTTCAGGGAAAACAAGAATCTTGAGATATAGTCTTCCAGGCTTTCATCATCCTTTTATTGAATTTTGAATATATCATCTCCCTTACTACCACTCTTACAATATTCTTTGTATTTCTCAAGAAATTTTGTTTGCATGACTGCCCAACTATCAACAACACCTCTTCCCAAACTCATAAACCATCTAAGAGCTTCTTCCTTCAAAGTAGAAGGAAACAACTTCAGCCTATGAGCATCTGAAGTGTAATCATACCTATGACAGAGGATGTCAAACTCAAACAAGAAAGTGTCTGGGTCCTCTATAACTAGTCCATAGAACTTGGGAAGCAATGAAGAAGGAATATTTTTAAGGTTATCATTATCTTGTTGAGAAATGATGGGGAACTCAAAAGCAGGAGGTTGATTAGGTGGATTTCGTGCCATATTTGCTTGATGGAATATCATAGCAAATGGATTTTCTTCAGGTTCTTTGTCAGCTGGGTCAAATGGAAATTCAACAAACAGGTTTTCAGCAAATGGATTGATATCTTGGTCTCCTTCTTCCTCAAAAAGATTATAAGCTGGTTCAGGATTGTTATCAATGGAAGGTCAGGGAGGAATCTTCCTAGAGCATCTCTTCTTCTATGCATGCAATAGAATGAATGGTGAATTGAATGAAATTTAAAAATGTTTGAATAACAGACTAAACTACTGTTAACAATGACTTATGACAGGTTCTTAGCTTGACACCATCCCCAGCAACGACGCCAAAAATAGTCATGCCCACAAAAGGATATAAAAGTCACGGAAAATCCTAACCTGAGAATTGGACATTCCAGCAGGCGACTAACATCTTCTTATGGTCGTTCATTTACTTTGTCAAACCAGGGAACATATACTTGAAATGGAGCAGCATTGTATGTGCACTAAGAACCAACTTCAGTCACGATTTACCATAAATAAATGTGTGAAAGGAATTCTACTTATGCTATAGGAATGTAATGCGAAGCCTTCCAAACTTAATCAAAGCAGAAATCATAACAACTATAACTGAGAAACAAACTATGAACTGGCCTTATGCTGCAGGAACAAACACAGGGATGGATTCTCGATACTGCAGGAACAATATAAGACTAAGTTTGCACTGAAACTTTACAGAATAAAATCTAACTTATGATCAACAGAAAATAAACAACTAACTAACTACAGATACTTACTAAGTGGCCCCCCTTAGCAAGCATCAACTAGCTATGCAAGAATTGAACTCAGAACTTCATCAGCTTTTATTCATAAACTCAAAATGATGTACATTGTTCTTCTCATATGAAAACTAACACAAAACTCTATCTCTTATCATAATACTAACTCTTACATATTCTGCTTCTCATTATCATATTGAATTTTACATGCTATGCTTGCTCACTTGCGCAGGAGGAACACTTATTTAAACCGGAAAAACAACTAACTAACTAACTCAATAGAGAAGGCAGAACGAGATGAAGCGGAATCTGGCAGGCCCGAGGCAACGGACTTCTCATAAATGAAAACATATCTGTTCAACATGATCTAGAGAATTTAGCATTCCACTCTTTCCGGATTAATGATCATTAAGTTTCTTCCCAGCGACCCGGACATAGAGTCTTCATTGGAACAACTTCCTCGACACCGTGCTGCAAATGGACTTTACTACAAAGCCGAAGTCTAATGTGCTTGAATCGTTCATGCTCCCTTCAACAACCTACGATGCACAAGGTGGCAGAGGTGAAAGAAAGCGATAGGTAACCCAAACAACCGCGATGTTTTGGCTGATCACATATTAAATCTATCCATTATTCAAAAACCATATGCATTATATCAGTCATTCAGGAAGTCAAACATGGTAATTAATAAGACACATGGAGATGTTAGGCTGTAGGAATGTAGGAATGTATTGCTACTGGATACTACCCATTTAGATAAAAAGTCTTTAATAAAAGAGTTAAAACATCCATTAGCAGTAAAAGTAGAGATATTAAAAATACATCATGATACTCAAATTATGAGCATATCCTGAGCTCATCAATGGGTAATGCCTCGCATGTCATCTGTTGAGATTTAATTCTTTGTTCTATATGGTACAACCCTTGATTTTGAATATGTTTTGGGGTCTCCAGGGAGAGTGGCTCTTCGTCGGGGCCAACACCTCAAAAGGAGGAAGGGCTCAAGATAACCCACGTAAGAGTTAGATTAACAAGTGAAAACCTAATAATAGAACTTATGGGGATGGGTAGTAATAACATAATAAGATAATCTTGGATACCTCGTCTATCCATTAGGGCTATCACAGACTAATGGTAGACTGAGAAGTCCATGGTTGGAAAATTCATTACCTCGTCCTCATGAGAGGTTAATGGCTCCGTATGAGTCACCCTATGGGGCCAACGCCTCAAGTAGGAGGAAGGGCCAGGATAACCATAGATGGGGGTCGACGCCTCATGTTGGAGGAAGGGCTAGGATAACCCATGTAGTGCTATGCGATGATACTCTCCACTAGTTTCCCTTATGCTTTGTTTTCTTACTTGCCTCTAGAAGTGGTTAATGGTTGTTGCCTTTGATTTATTTATGACGTGCTTTATGGCCTTGTGTTTATTATGATTGGATCTTGGTTGTTGTCGTTTATGATCTATGTAATCTTTTGTAGTTGCTATTGGAGTTATTGTTACTATGTTATTCTTTATTGGAGTTAGTCTTCTTGGCATTCTTGGTCGCGGTCACTTCCTTGTCACCTCTGAGTACGGGGGGTGGGTTTTTTTCTAAAACCCATGTGGTCGGGTGGAACGTGCTCCGCACCTGTTGGGTTCCCCATCAATGTTCTTTCTACACATCATCTTCCAGATGGAGTTGTACCTGATGTTCATCATGTATTTTTTGATATTCCTTGTATGATTTATCTATCCCACATGTATGGAGATTTTGATGTAACTCATGTATATGAATACGTAATGTATTAAAAGATGATGTAATGTAAATGTACTCTTGTATTCATTCATGATTTATGGGATTTATTATGGTTTGTATCATCTGATGTATCTATATTTATGCTTATGAATGTATGGATGTTATCTCTTGCAATGGTTATTTTAAATGTCTATGATGGATGTAAAGATAGTTAAGTTACTTAGCTTTATATGTATTTTTCGTTATGGGTTGGTTTTATGTGATGTGACCTTGCATGCCCCAAAGGACTTAGATGTTTATGATGTTATCATGTAATCTAATAATGTCTAATGGTTATTTATATGTTTACCTTGTGTTATTAAAAAAAAATGTGTGCATAGTGTTGTCCTTTGGGGTTTGCACGATGGGCGTTACACCCACTATCTCCCACCCTCTCTCCCACTCTCTCCCACCCTCTCTCACTCTACCACCCTCTCCCACCGTCTCCCACCGTCTCCTACCCTCTCACACCCTCTCACACCCTCTCCATCGTCTCCCACCATCTCCCACCCACTCCTACCCTCTCCCACCCTCTCTCCCACTCTCTCCCACCCTCTCACACCTTCTCCTACTCTCTTCCACCCTCTCCCACCCTCTCACCCTCTCGCATCATGTCCCACTTCTCCCACCCTCTCCCCCACTCTAGAATATAAATAATATATATTACCCAGTATATATTGTAGTATATATTATATATAATATATATTATAATATATTTTATATATATTATAATTATAAATTATATATAATATATACTATAATATATAATATATAACTACTCAATATATTTTTATATATTATAATTATATATTATATATAATATATACTATAATATATTTTATATATAATATATAGTATATTTAAATGCAATAAATTTATAATTTAAAAAACGGATATCTATTCCAAACAGTTATATGTTATTAACTACTTTGGATATTGATGCCCCGTGAAAAATCAGTATTGTGTTGAATAACGAATATCCGATATTAACGGATATCCATTTTTAGAGGATATCTGTTTTGTTCTCTTGTTTTCAAATGCAGACAATGTATTCATAATATATAATATATACTATGTATTATATAATATATAAATATATATTATACATATTATAACATATGTTATAATATAATATATATATTATATATAATATATAATATATATTATAATATTATATATATACAATAAATTTATGATGTAATACACGAATATCCATTAATAAAGGATATCCGTTATTAATGGATATTTGTTTTTGATCCAATTAATTAAAGCCACATGGGAATATAATGTACTTCCATGAAATGGGTATCCGTTTCTTTGAGGACTTTATAATGTGAATTCTTCCTCATTTTCACGAACCAATCCTCATTTTAGCGACGCAACAGTCGAGCAGCGACCTCCAACGACCTCTAGGTATGTATTTTTTTGCATTTTTTGTATATTTTTTGAATTTTTTCATTTCTATTTAAAGTTACAACAAAATTTTAAACCCTAGTTAGTGAAAAAAAAACATCAAACAAAAAAATGGAACCTTTATTATTAGAAAAAAGCCATAAATTTGAACCTAGCATACTAAACAAACATAAAATAGAACTTTCATTACCTCCTTTCTCCATTTTTTAAAACCATTTTACATTTATGTTTATTTTTCATTATTCTTTATCACTTATTTTCATGTTTCTTAAATTCTTGCTTTGTTTATTATTTTTAAATTAGAATTTATTTGCTAAACAATTTGTTGTTTAATTTTTTAATTTTTTTGACTCTCTTCAACTCTCAAAATAGAAAATATACTTGTTGGAAGTGCTCTAAATTTCCAATTCTTGGTGAATCTAGATCCATTGTTAGTATTGACCAAACAAGACTTGTCCCTGTAGCCATACAAAAATGGGCAAAGTGAATGGGTAATAATCAATGTTCTATGCAGAGGCTATTATATTGAATCATATACAAATGATAGCCTCCCACATAGCCCATCAATTATTGCCCATGTTAACTTTTCCCATTTTCCTATGGTTGCAGGGATAAGTTTTTGTTTAACTAACTATGTATACAGATTCACTTAGTATTGGAAATTTAGAGAAAAACACTTCCACCTTTGTTGAATCAATTTGGAGCTTAACACTTCCACATTCCAGCGAGGTAAAAATTTAATGTATTTTTAAATTAGATTCCACATCACTAAATAACAATTATTTGTTTTCCATTTACACGCCTTAGACATAAATGAGCTTTACACATTTTTTCATTTGTATTCAATTAAGTCATTTATATTGAATGGTTTAAGGGGATTTCAAACATGTATCTTACATTTTTCAATTACAAATTTAATGCAGGTTCACTTATATCTAAATCATGGATCCACACCCTCCAGCTCCAACCACTCCACCTCCACCCACTCCACCTCGAAACCCCCCACCTCCACCACCTACACCCAATGGTGCTCTCTTTCGAGAACAAGTCAATGTGCATGTTAGAACCATTTAGGATCAAGTTAATGCTATTCAAAATGAAGAATGTATTCACCCATTATTGAGGCATTTTGCATCAAAAATGAAAATTGTTGTTGATGCGTGTAGGTCCATGGAAGTGGACTTAGACGAGCATCAATGTTGGCTAGAGGAAAGGAGACAGTCCCAATCTAAAGAGGAAAACACAAAGAAACGAATAGATGCAACCGAGAGCCACAAAACTTTATTAAGACAATGATCTTATATCTATAAAAAAATTGATCTTCGATGAATATTTTATAAAGAATTTTTTTGGATGAATATTTTATAAAAAAATTGGTTGGATGGATATTTTTAGTGCTGAATTTATGAATATTTAATATTATAATGATGAGACAAAAATTTAGTAATGTCATATTAAATAATCTATTAATTTAGTGTTTGTTAATGTATATAGTGTTTATTCATGCATCATGGTTGACTGATGACTTATGTGTTGATCATAATCATTGTATAGATTTCACATGAACAATCTAATTAACATGTATCTTGATGTCTTCTAAGGATTTTCTTTGAAAGTTGCATAATGTTCTTGTTTATGTACCATGATTGGAAGATAGTGATTCTTATTCATGATGATTTTATGGTATTTTACATGAATGATCTAATGACATGTTATTAAACTTGAAGGTTTTAATGGCATGAATGTTGAATTGAGTTGTAATAGTTTTGTTTGATGGTTGTATCACTTCTTATTCTAGAGCCCATCCCAACACGGGAAAACACTCTTCCTCTCAACTCTCTCTCTCCCCCTCTCTGTCTCAACTCTTCATTTATCTCTCCCTCTCACTCTCAAGTTCCTCCCTATATATATGGTCTCTTCATTCTCCACTGCCCTCCAAGTCTCTATCTCTCTCTCTCCACTCAAGTCTCTCTCCCTTTCCTCCCCCCTCTCTCTTCTCTCTCTCTCTCTCTCTCTCTCTCCACTCTCGGGCCCCCTGTCTCTCTCAAGTCTCTCTTGGACTTTCTCCCTCCCTTTCTCTCTCTCAAGTCTCTTTCTCTCTCTCTCCATCTCAAGACTCTCTTCCTCTATCCCTCCCTCTCTCCATCTCCCTCTCAAGAGTCTCTCTCTCTCTCTCTCTCTCCCTCACTCCCTCTCTCCCTCCAAACTATATATCTCTCTCTCCTTCCCTCTATACCTTGCTCTCTCCCCCCTCTCTCTCCCCATCCCTCTCAGGTCTTTCACTCCCACTTCTAAGGTCTTTCTCTATCCCTCTCTCTCTCTCTTGTGAATTGGCCGCACATTAATAATTTTGTTAACAATGGCACATTTTCCTTGGTGTTATTAATATTTAGCTGCTTTTAAGTTTTCTTTACAACTCGTCTTCCTTGGTGGGAAAATTGATGGGAAATCCTGTCATTATTAATATTTAGCCACACATCAATAAATATACTATAAATGAATATATATAATATATACCATTTATTCTGCACATCAATAAATATATAATATTTACTATGTATTAAATATATTATATAATATATATAATATGTATTACATAATATTAATATAATATATAATATTTCATATATATACTATATGAGCTATATATAATAATTAATATGTATACTATATATAATATATAGTATACTATACAGAAAATATGTACTATATAGTATAATATAATAATATAATATACATATATTAATATATATAACATAATATTATATATTATAATAATATAATATATATATATATATATATATATAATACAATATAATATATTATATATAATACATAATATTATATATTTATGTATTATAAATACATAATACATATATAATACATATTATATAATATTATGTATTATAAATAATATAAAAAATTATAATTAAACGGATATCCATCTAATAATGGATATCCGTTAAAAACAAAACGGATATTCGTTCAGGATTTGGTTTGGGCTGGAAATTCAACCCAAAAAAAAAGTTTTTCAGAATTTGTTTAGTTTTTTGAAGTTCGCCCTTGTGGTTGACGACTTTTTTTTGACCTGATTTTCATCAAACGAAAAGGGTTTATAGAAAAAATTGTCAGATTTCCACCAATATAACTTTTTCCTTATTTTGAATTAAATAAATAATTACTATTTATTTTCTACCTACATTACGTCTAAAGTCTTGATTGATAGGCTGATTGAAACACTTCTATAACATTCAAACTACTTAACATTTTTTGAATCTACAAGATGCACCACATTCTATGCTTTTCCTACTATAGGATTAAAAAAAAAAAATTGAATTTCATAATTTTTTGACCAAGTTATGGTGGTCAGACACAAATGTTTTAATAATTCTGAAAATTTCTGGTAAAAAAATCATAACTAATTATTTTTGTAGAAAAAAATTACAAAAGAAAATCCGACACATCTGAACATGTGTCCTCTACTTATATTTAAAAAATTAGAAAAAATATTATGTTTTTCTTGTACTTAGGGTGGTTAGACACACACCTGCTTATTTTTTTCCTAAAAATTTAGTACCACTGCATTGAAATTTCAAATTTTCTCAAAACAAATTTACTTTTTTTTTTTTTTTCTTCCAAAAAAGGACTAGTAGCCTAGAAAATACATTCAATTTGCTACAACTTTTGTTCTTACATATTTTTCAAATTATGTTAATAACCTATTCAAATTTTTATGTCAAGTTGCCTAACTTCGATTTTTTGAATTTTCATCACCACTTAGAGGCCTAGTTTGGACCCCCATGATCCTGCACATACCCTTGGTTGTTTCCTATTGTTTAGTTTTGTGGATTGGTCTAGTGCCTAATATTTTATGGTTGTTTTTTTTGTCCCTTTTGATGCTTAGTTATGATCTGAAAGTGTTGGGGGCCTTTCCCCTACTTATATAATAAAAAATATTAGAAAAAAAGGATAAACTATTTCAAAAGAAACTAAAATATATACTATATGTTGGTGTAGGTTTTTATTTTCCTAGTGGGATAATTTATTTTCCCTTAGTCCTAGGTTTTTCCTACACTTTATTAAGCTTGCTTAAGATAATAAAGTGAGTTTATGACTAGGAGATAAGTGTGTGGTGTCCCATTCCTTAAAGGGTGGAATCACTTTCCACTTTTGGTGGCATCCTCCACTTTTGGTGTTCTATCTCCACTTTTTGTGGTTGATTCCTATCGGTTGGATTTTCCACCTACCTCCTCTCCTAAGTTCTATATAAACTCACTACCTAGCTTATATTTGGATCTTTTGGCATGCATATTTACATTGTATCTTTTTAGCTTGGAAGCTCTTAATGCAATATTATCACATCGACATTGCATCATCTCTGAGAGTCTTGGTTTGCATTCTTATGTTTTTCTAGTTTATGCAACTTTGATTTTCTCTTAAAAATTTCCTTGGGTTATTCAATCTATTTCAGATTTCTAACATGGTATCAGAGCTTTTTTTTTGAGAAATCGAAGTTCATAGATTCCTAATTGAGAGATAGAGTTTCTTGTAAAGATCTTGTAAATTCCTATATGCTCTTCTATTATGTTTTGAATGATCTGGAGAATCAAAAAGGATTTGTAAAGATCCAATAACCTCTTCATATTACATATGTGTTTTGTGAGATTCAGGTGATGGCAACTTTTTTGGTTATAGTGGCAACATTTTTTATTGTTCCAACATGTCCAAAAGGATCAAAAGTCAAGATTGGCTTTTATTTCATCCAAATGGAGATCATTTGACTTAGTTGCAAATAAGGGTTTGAAGCTCAGATATGGATTTTTTTTTTATTGAAGCACTTTCGACCCAAACGATCCCATCCATTACATTCACAAGGCCCCAAAACCCCTATTATCATATAAAATTTGTCTATTTTAGATGAAAAATGATTTTTGGATTTTTTTTCTTTTGCTAAGGGGGTCGCCACTGCAGGCTAAAATCAATAGTTTTTTTAAAAAATCATCTTTTCTCTACGATGTCCATTTTCTACAAATGAGATATCGTTAGAGAGTTGGAGACAAGCACTTTCATCCACAAAGGCCATAAATTTTTCCTCGATGCTCCATTTTTCGGAAACAAGTAAGCATTGGAAATGACTTGGAGAGCACTACATAGACATAAGGCTATTTTTTCAGAATTTCTATTAGTTTCATTTTGTATCAAAATTTGTAATTTTGGCTATTTTGAGCCCATTAAGGACTGTATCTTGGAAAATACTTTGTAAATGCATTGAAATATAAAGTGACAACCTTATTATATTTGTGGGGGAGTGATCTTTGTTACTAGTAAAAAGGGTGGGAGTGTATTGGTGTTCCTTTTTAATCGTTTGAGGGTTGTATCATGAGATTTTCTACTCATCCTTCTATGATAATTTTGGATAAGGCTAATTATGAGTCTTGGAAAAAAGGCATTAGAACCCATCTCAAATGGATAAAATTTTTGTCTTACCTTTATGGGCTCATGCCTGAACTAGACACACTAGGAAGGAAATCAATATGGGGTAATAGAATTGATCATGTATTAGGGATAATTGGTTGTTATGTTGATTATGACACTTTGTTAGCTATAAAAGGAATTGAATGTCCCTGCATAGTTTGGACCAAGATTTGGGAGATGTTTGGAGACCCTCATGTTTCTCCATTCCCAGATGATCCTATTGCAAATTGCCTCATTCCACTTGATGATGCAGATAATATACCAGGTTGTGATGATGATACTTTACAAGAGCTTAAGTATTATGCATGTCTTGAACATTTAGATAATATGGAGACTTCTCTTGCTTCTCATCCTCATGTTGAGATTATATTGACATCACCTATTGCAACTTCAGATTCCAAAGGTTCTTCTTTGAGAGCACTCAATGATCATTGCGGTAGGATTAGTTATGTCTTCTAGATTCAATCCATTGGGATCAATTTCTACTAGAAATCTCTTGTTTTTTTGTAGAGTCCCTCATCTTAGATCTAGATGACATTATTGAGGATATACATCTTCTCTTTGAAGACCACTCTTTTTTCCAAGCATCTACTACAATTTCTACTTCAAAATTTAGAGTTGCTTCTTTGAAAACTTCCAATGACTTATTGTAGCATGATATCTATAGTCTTCTTGATTCAGCCTGGGATGATCACTTCATAGATATTTTAGATTTTTTTATGGAGAAACATATTACAGATTTGAGAGACACTTATATTGACTGTATTCATCTTCTCTTAGATGAAGTTGCTTCTTCTTCAGTTGTTGTGAGGGATCACTTTGGCCCTCTCATTCATAATCATGCATTTTAGTTTGACATGAGTGTGGATACTTTGGATCAACATTTGGAGAAGACATCTTCAAAAGAGATATTTGAGTCTTTGGCTTATGCTCTACATCAGTCTCTAAGAGATTCTGATTTTTCATCTTCAACATTGTGGCCTACAATGCTTGATTTTTTATTGTGACAACTTTCAACATCAACATGGGGATACTTGAGCCAACTTCAAAGACTTCATACATCTTACACTTCCTACATATTCCTTTCAGGACTTTCAAGAAATATAATTTACATACACTATTGGTTATGTTTCTTCCTAAGGGGAGGAACATTGTTCGATGATCATGGGCCATGTTCTCCATCTAGTTTCGAGCATCTACCATTGGATCTCTTTGGGGCAGGGGGCTACTTAGTCCTCTTCTTCTCTTTCTATTATGGGGGGTGTTCTCTCTCTATTTGTGGTGGGGGGGGCTTCTTCTTCCTTGGGGGGAATTTTATATGTACATGGGTACCTAACATGACCTCATTTGTTGGGACCCATCATCTTTTACATCCTCTTAAGCTGTGCTTAAGGGGGGGTGTTGGTGTAGCTTTTTATTTTCCTAGTGGGTTAATTTATTTTCCCTTAGTCCTAGGGTTTTTCTACACTTAATTAAGCTTTCTTAGTATAATAAAGTGAGTTTATTACTAGGAGATAAGTGAGTGGTGTCCCCTTCCTCAAAGGGTGGAACCACTTTCCACTTTTGTTGGCATCCTCCACTTTTGGTGGTCCATCTACACTTTTTGTGGTTGATTCTTATTAGTTGGATTTGCCACCTACCTCCTCTCCTAAGTTCTATATAAACTCACTACCTAACTTATATTTGGATCTTTTGACATGCATCTTTGCATTGTATCTTTTCAACTTGGTAGCTCTTAATGCAATATTTTCACATCAACATTGCATAATCTCTCAGAGTCTTGGTTTGCATTCTTATATTTTTTCAATTTATGTAACTTTTATTTTCTCTTAAAAAATTCTTTGGGTTATTCAATCTTTTAGATTTCTAACACAATATTCCATAAAAAATGACTTTATTTTAATATAAAACAATTTCATTTCAATACATATGCAAAGAGAAAGACATTATGATAAAAAAGAGATCTAATTTTTTATTATTACTAATGAAAAATCAATAATACTTGTAAAATATGTAATTAAAAAATTACTTTAAAAAGTGTACATGTGATATTAGAGTTAATAAATTATTTGAATCTTACAATTTTAAAATATTACTAAAATATAATTGAATATGATTATTTCTTTTAAATGAATAAATAATTTAGAGATTTACCTTGTCTCACACTCCAATATCTCACATTTATTCATATTTTCCTTTTAGATTATTTTTTATAGGATTTGAATCTTAAATTTTATTTCATTTATTCTTTTTGTTTCTCACCATTTGATCTTTTAATTGCTAATCTTTTTCTCTAAGATGAAATTCCAATTTTCTTCAATTGCAAAGAAGACATTAGTTGTGGTTTTATAGAAATGCACTAGGGGTTCAATCTAATTCACACATGGGTTAGATCTATGCAACTTTAATTTGATATTTTGTATGTGGTACCTCCATAGAAACTTCTTCCTTCCTATCTACATGCTATAAATTTAGAAGATAAAACATTTCACTTTGCATTATGCACATAGGGGTTGATCATAGTCATTTGAAAAACAAATAGCTATATAGCCCTCAACATTACCTTTTCGTTTAATATATGTTATGTATTATTTGTTTAAAATATTATTTTTATTTTTAATGTTATAATAAACATAGGTGACCCATTAAAAAATAATAATTTCCTCTATTCAAGACATTGGAAAGAATAACACACCATGTCAAAAATATATATTTCAATAGAAAAATAATAATTTCAATAAATATGCAAAGTAAAAGACATTATAGTAAAATATAGATCTTAATTTCTATTATTAATTGAAAGATTAATACTAAATAAAATATTTAATTAAAAAGTATTTTAAAAATTGTTCACTAGATATTGGAGAGAAAAATTTATTTAATTATAATTTTAAAATATTATTGAAAATTAACTAAATATGTTTTTTTAAATTAAATTTTTTAATTTTAATCTACCTAGAAAATCTCACAAAATATTAGTCTATTTCATCTTTAAATTAATATTAACTTGTTTATTATAATTGACATAATACCATGAATGTTGATTTTACTAATCTAAAATTATTAAAAACTAGACACAATAATATACTTTCACCTTTTAATAATTTTAAATAATTTAAAAAAAATATCAAACAAAAATATAAATCTATCTATATTATATATATATTCTCATACTAATATAATATTTTTAAATATTTAAATATACTTATAACCCAATAAATAATAAAATTAATTAGGATTTAAACTTTTAAATAACATTCCAACGCGAAATTATTAAATTAAAAACAAATGATCAAATTGAATTGAAAATGTATGTTCTTACCAACGTTACAATACTCCATAAAGTATGTAGGTAGAAGCGCAAAAATTAAAACAGTCCTTTTGGCTATTAAAGAATCTCTTCAAGTTGTGGACCCACGCATGAAAAGAGAACTTGTGCAAAGACAAAATACAGACTGGTCTAATAACGTAACAACACATTCACGTCGATGTCAAGATGTGGAAACATTAACAATAATCTTGTACAAAGACTAACTTATGGTTCTAAATGGTTTGTTGACATTTCTACATAGATAATATCTAGATATTTTGTTTTTGGAAAGACTAACTTATGGTTCTAAAGGGTTTGAGGACATTTCTACATAGATAATATGTAGATATTTTATTTTTGAAAAGACTAATTTATGGTCGTAGAGGGTTTAGGGTTTGATGAGAAAACATAGTTCTAAAGAGTTTGATGACATTTCTACATAAAATATTAATTTACTCTACCACATCACAATAGAAAAAGACTATTATGACATATATAATAGTGCCCATATCATTCTATTAATGAATTAAATGTGTTAGATATATACTTTAAATAAAACATAAATAAAAACTATCTTTTTGTGTTGACTGTTTCTAACATAAATCAATAGAAAAGAAGATAAATTATATTTTCATAATTATTTTAAATAGTAAATTAATTGTAGATTGTATATGTAATTCTATATGTTTATTGGCTAATCTAATAAAATAAATTGAATGCAATATTCTTGCGTTAGTAGGAACTAATAAACTATATGTATATATTTCTCATTTTTTGGAAGACTTTCTTTGCAACATTGATTGGTAGGGAATTAAATTGTGCTATATGACTTTTCATTTCACTTTATAATGATTTTATTTTGTCAACAAATTTTTGTGTAATTTATTTTTAATTTTTTAAAATTTTAGAATATTATACTATTGCAAAATTTTAATTTATGAGATATTTCATTTTAGTTTCAGAATATTTATTATTAAAAATATTATCTTACAATATAATAGAATAGGTAAATTGAAGTAAATACACATAGTTCAAAACATTAACCATTAACTTGTCAACTTCATCTATACATGTTGTAGGTAAAGGAAAAAGATCCCTGTCATCGTGAATGTTTCCTGTAAATACTGTTATTCTATCGTTAATAAGAATTGTGGTAAACATCTTTTCTAAAAAAAATTGATCAATAATTTGAGAATGTTGGAGACTAATCAAGTGAAGTTATTCTACCTTAATAAGAATTGTTGGTAAAGATATTTGTCAAATCACTTTCAATCAATATTTATTGAAAGTGAAGTTATTCTACCTTAATAAGAATTGTTGGTAAAGATCTTTGTCAAATCACTTTCAATCACTTTCAATCAATTGTTTGGCGAGCTCATTTTCTCCATGAACGGTCGAAAAACATTAAAAACCGTGGCAAGGGGATTGAAGCATTTTCAATCGTTATCCTTTTTGCCAGCCAAAAGTTTATATTGGTTCTTTTCGCCGTGGATGTCCATTTTTATGCCGAACAGAGGCCTAAGGATTTGATCATCGCCAGACATACAGGGTGTTTTAGGGAAATCATACAGACAAGCCTACTAAATACACATTCATTTCAATGTCAAATCACCTCAAAGAACTTTCATACGAACCAAAAAATTCAATGCCATTGCCAATTAGATCCACGTACTAGGGGAGAGGGCCCAGTAGTCATGCACCCTAACTTCGCGCTTCTAATTATCCTACGTCGAAATTTCAAATCACTCCCAATTTTTTACAGCAACTTACTTGGCAAGTTCTCTGCTTATAACTAAGGTTGCAGGGCCACATCATCAAATATGATGCCACATCAGCATGCATTTTTGTCAAGGTGTCCAAAAAGGCCCCAAAAAATAGTGAGACCAATTCTCGTGCATTACATCATGAGTAGTTGAGCGCTAATGTGGTATCACATGATTGGTTGCTTTTTAGATCAAAAGCATACATTTTTTTTAATTATGGGTAGTCAAATCACAACTATTGAACATTATATAAACAAGTATTCGGTATTATATTTACGATTGGGTGCATGACTATTGGACCCCGCACGACTATTGGGCCTCTCCCCTACCTAAGCACACGACAAAGTTTCCATTATGGCGATTTACCTTGCACATTGTTTCTTGTTTCCCAGGTGAAATGCCTACACATGGAATTGTAATTGATGCTTGAATGCAATGGTTCATCTCACCATTAGTGTAGTTGCTGGCAGATAGATCGATATCGTAGATAAAATATGCTCCAATTGCACTTCGATTTCACCTAACCTAAATGGTATTAACTGCTTGTTGTTGCCTGCATGCTTATCTATCTCACCTAACCTCCGTACGTAGTTAAGAGATATTATCTTCATAGTTATCTATGCTTTTCGCATGGTATTTTATTTGCAAAACTCACTGCCATTGAAATCAACCACGAGCTAAAGGGTCAATGGGGTGATCCCATAATAGTGGTTTACAATTTTTGGCCAAACTGGACACTAAAATTATTATTTTTAACTAAATCTTCACATTCGGGCACCTATAGCGGCTAAACTGTGAGGAATTTGAAGATGGTGCAAACTAGAGTCTCATCAAATTTTGTCTGTAGATTCTAAAATATTTTTTCAAAATTTTTGGAATCAAATTGCACTTCTTTTTCCATCTCCCACGAAAATTGATTTTTTTCAGAAAACAACATTTTTAAAAAGTGGCGCACATTGTATAGCATAACTTTTTTTTCCATGAAGGATAAAATTCTAATTCTTTCAAATTTACATTTGTAACTCTGATATCTAGTGCTTCCACTTGGTTAGATAGTTTTTTATTGAATATTTTTTCCTTAATCAATTTTCAAAGTCGAACGAATTACAATTCAGACACAGTAGCGACCGTATAGCGTAACTTTTTTGTATATATCAAAATTTTATTTTATTTTTTTGTTGGATCAAGGACTTCAATATCTGATGCATTCATATTTTTCAATTTTTTTTTGATAATCTTCTATTTTTCCACATGTGAAGAACAAAGAAATTAATTTTATGAAAAACCTATGTTTAATAAAACTTAAAAAACAAATACATAACAAAACCAAAACATATTAAAATTATATTCATTGGATAGCTTGTTCGAGGAATACCATAATCATTTGAAATAAATTTTAAATGAATTCATTTGATCCCCCAAAAGCTAAATCAAAAGTGATTTTTTATCAGCATTTTGATAGGTGTAAAGGAGACGCATTTATAAGTATGGTTTAAAACTAGCGAGGTCCTATCCAAGGGAGTTCGATCTAAGGTGATTTGATCAAACCCTCTTCAATTGGAATCTTTAAAGTGGAACTTTTTAAGGCTTAAATCATTATATTTTTTAAAAATATGTGATTTCAGCTAAAATCCATTCCTCTCAGGAATTGTAAACCACTATTATGACAACACCTGTTGTTTATGTCGAGAACATTTTATAGCTTTCAGGGAGTTCCTGATAGGTGCAATCCTTCCTGCTTAGCACTTCGAGTCAACAAGATATTGCAAATACTAACCAATTATAATTTCATTCAAAAAATATATATTTTTTTCTACAACACCTGAAGCTTCTTCCTTTAAGCTGAAAAGATTGATTTCCTAGTGCAAATTTAAATAAATCTTGTTGTAGAGTGTTACACTTACAAGTAACTACAAGCACATGTTGTGGGTTACTGGATGCCATTCAATCTGTTGTTGTTAGGCAGTTTAGATTGTTATGGCATTTACATCTCCGTATCGGTACCAAGATGTCTTTGAAATCTAGTTTTCAAAATGTCAATAGATTAGTCCGAAAGATGAGAGACAGTTGGGAGCTAGTGGTAGGGTGAGTGATGACAACATCAGGACATGTAACCATTTTCTTTCAAGAAGACAATAAGATACAATACCTCCCTTGATTTCTCACAAATTGGAACTTGCATGTAATGAATTTGTTTTCATGACCTACAAGTAGTTTGATTCAGCTGAGAATAGAGGGGTATGATGGATGAGGTTACATGGGCTTTACTGCCAGAGGATTTAATTGTCCTTATTTTGTCTAGATTGCCCATTCCAAGCCAAGCTGAAGGCTGTCTGCAAGCAATGGAATACTGTAATCTCCTGTATTGGGACTACATTCCAATGACATACAATAATCGTACCAGGTTCTTCTACTCCTCCATTTATTGTAGAGCTCAGATATGTGACCTTTTGGAACCAACCCATCACTATCTTCACGACTACACTATGGATGGTAGAAGGCCAAAAGTGTAACATTTACAGAGTTCCTTTGGATTTCTTCCCAACTACTATGAACGTCATAACTGCATGCAAAAGCATAGTTTTGTGCTGTAAACACAATGGACTAAAAGAATCCCTGACCATGTATGTGTGCAATCCTATTACAAGAACATGGAGGCAACTCCCTTCTCCAAGTCGTCTCAACTAGTGGGACTTCGTTTCTTTATCGTTTGATTCTACTGCTAGACAATGTAAAGTATTACTGGGAAGAGCTGCAATCTGATATGGAGATAGAAATGTATGATTCCTCTACATCTTCATGGACTAAGCTTCACATAAGTACAACCACTACTCTTGTTTGTCCAGGAGGTGAAGGAGTTTAAGGGTCTTGACTTACAAATTCCTATCCTCGTTCAAGTATTTGATCATGGAAGTGGAAAGGCATCTGCCTGCTTGAGCATCTCCATGGACTTCGTTTCATTAAAGGACAGCTGCAATCTGATATGGAAATAGAAATGTATGATTCCTCTACATCTTCATGGACTAAGCTTCACATAAGTACAACCACTGCTCTTGTTTGTCCAAGAGGTGAAGGAGTTTAAGGGTCTTGACTTACAAATTCCTATCCTTGTTCAAGTATTTGATCATGGAAGTGGAAAGGCATCTGCCTGCTTGAGCAACCATATCAAGTGAAGAGTAGTGGCACAATCGTGCAACTCAAACAACTAACAGTTAGGATGTATTAATATGGCTTTCAATTTTATCAGTCAAATGGAGCAGATCAATTAAGTAACTTGAAACTCCCTTTTTCATTGCATTCACTGCCAACCTTTCTCTGAAGGTTTGCTGCCTCTAGAGCATCCAAGTTACATTTGGATCGTTGTTTCAAAGTAAAAGTTGTTGGAATTTAAACCCTAACTGCAGCCGTCTCCACCAGTCGTTGCCCGCAATATCACAATCAATAAAATAATCATCATGATACCGCGGGAGTCTACCGTAGCCTTTTGTTTTATCTCAACCGCCTACCGCTGTCACCTCCAGCCAATGCCCACAATATCGCAATCAATAAAATATTCATCACGACACCGTGGGAGACTTCCGTAAAAGTTTGTTTTATCTTTAACTGCTGCTGTTTACCGGGCCGTCAACTAACCGCTGCCTGCGATATCGCAATATGGGTTTAACCCATTGCGATACCGTGGGGAACTATGGAAAAAGCCGCCACCATCAGGAAATATCTGGATACGAAAGGATTAATATTTAAGTTTTTATATTATGTAAAGACATTGTATTAAATGCGTTTTGACGGGGGAAAAGTTAGTTAGGTGATTTTGAATTTAAATGTTATTTTCGTTCCCTCTCATCTGTGAAAATCTTTCACGTGACTTTTTACCTACAGCATATATTTTGTAATTGTAATTTTTTTTAAGAGAAGTGAATGAGAATGTGAAAAAATAGAAAATTACAAGCAGCAGCTCTGTGTTGAAGAAAAAATATATATTTTTTTATGTTTTAATTTTACAGTGTGAATTCCTCTGCCTCTGGCCTTCACGTGGTATCAGAGCTAGTTCGATTATCAGAGTCAATTTTATCAAAGTAGATTATTTGGGTAAATTTCAAAAATGGCAGCAAGCACAAGCTTGACAAACCCACAAATTCCACAGTTTAATGGGAAGAATTATGAGTACTGGTCAATTACCATGAAAGCACTATTTAGCTCACAAGATATATGGGATTTAGTAGAGAATGGATTTGCAGAACCAACAGATGCAGTAGCATGCAATGCTTTAACACAAGCAGAGAAAGACTTATTGAAGGACACAAGGAAGAAAGATTCAAAGACTTTATTTTATCTGTTTCAAGCTGTACATGAGAGCATTTTTCCAAGGATTTCAGCAGCAACAAAGTCCAAACAAGCATGGGACATACTTCAAACAGCCTATCAAGGCATGGCAAAAGTTAAAACAACAAAGCTACAAATGATGAGAAGAGATTTTGAAATAATATGTATGAAAGACAATGAATCTGTAGATTCATTATACACCCAAGTCATTGGGGTGGTTAATCAAATTAGGTCTCATGGAGAGAATCTGGAAGATACCAGAGTTGTTGAAAAGATTTTAAGGAGTTTTCCCACAAAATTTCTACCAGTTGTAGTTGCTATAGAGGAGATAAAGAATCTGTCACAGTTCTTAGTTGATGAGCTATATGCATCTCTAATTTCTCATGAACACAGGCTGAAAAGGTTAGCAAATACATCACTGGAGCATGCTTTCAAAACTCAAGCTTCAGTCAGTCAAGGAAGAGGCAGAGGTAGGTCAAGAGGAAGAGGAAGAAACTCTTACAGAGGTGAAAGGTACAACCTATCAAGTTCAAGTGGAAGAGGTAGCAATCAAGCCTCAAGCCAAAACCCAACACAGAATCAGTCATAAAATCAAAGGTATGATAAATCTCAAGTCCAATGTCACTACTGTAAAAAATATGGGCATTATATGAATGAGTGTAGAAAGAAGCAATATGATAATAATAGACAAAATACAAATTTTTCAAGAGAAGGTCAAAATCAGAATTCAGATAAGAGCACAATATTTTTAGCTTGTAATGTTGCTCAAGCAAATGAAAAAGATGTATTGTTTTTAGATTCAGGCTGTAGCAATCATATGACAGGGAATCTAGAAATGTTTTCAAGTTTAAATGAGAATGTAAAGTCTGATGTTACATTGGGTAATGACAACAAAGTGTCAGTCAAGGGAAAATAAGATGTCAATATTCTAACTAAACAGGGGGAGAAAAAATATATTTCAGATGTGTATTTTGTGCCTGGTCTGAAACATAACTTAATGAGTGTAGGGCAACTGGTTCAAAAAGGGTATAGAGTAACCTTCAAAAATGGTCTGTGCACAATTTTAGATAAATACCCAAGCAACCAACTTATTGTAAAAGTCAAAATGACAAACAACAGAATGTTTCCCTTAAAGATAAGGCCAGATTTGAATATAAATTATGCTCAAGCACAACACTTAATGAATTCACAAGTGGGTAGAGAAGAAACTACAACAGTAGTGCAGACAATCTTTCAAGCTGAGATAAAAGATGAAAATTGGTTATGGCACTTGAGATTTGGGCATCTCAACTTTGGAGGTTTAAATTTACTTCATAGGAAAGGTATGGTCAAGGGACTACCTTTAATAGAAAAACCATAAAGGGTATGTGAATGGTGCATTTTAGGAAAACAACATAGAGAATCATTTCCAGCAGGAAAGTCAACTAGAGCAAAAGCCCCTTTGGAAATTATACATTCAGATTTGTGTGGACCTATGCAAACACCTTCAATAGGTGGTAGTTTTTATTTTCTGACATTCATTGATGATTATTCAAGAAAAACATGGGTTTATTTTCTAAAGCAAAAAAATGAAGTGTTTGATCTATTTCGTCAGTTTAAGAATTTGGTTGAAAAACAAAGTGGTTATTATATCAAAGTGTTGAGAACAGATAGAGGCGGTGAATATATTTCAAGAGAATTTTTAAATTTTTGCAAGGATCATGGAATTCACAAGCAATTCACAACTAGATACACACTTCAACAAAATGGAGTAGCTGAAAGGAAAAACAGAACAATCATGGAAATGGCTAGAAGCATGTTGAAAGCCAAACATTTGTCAAATGAATATTGGGCAGAAGCAATATCTTGTGCAGCCTATATAATGAATAGGTGTCTAACAAAAAGTGTCATGAATATGGTACCTGAAGAAGCATGGACAGGAAGAAAACATAGTGTTACTCACATGAGAGTATTTGGATGTGTAGCATATGCACATGTGCCTGATGAATTGAGAAGGAAGCTAGATAACAAAGGAGAAAAATGTATATTTGTTGGATACAATGAAGAATCCAAAGCTTATAAGCTCTATAATCCAACAACAAAGAAAGTTATAATCAGCAGAGATGTACAATTTGTAGAAGATGAAGCATGGGATGGAAGCATAGAGAAGACAGTCAATATTTCAGCTAGTATACCTCAAGAGGAGAATGAGGTTTCAACATCAAGAAATGTTCCATCTATTGTGACTCCTACCACTCCCATTCAAGCTCAGCACAGTAGTCCACAAGTGACACCAGCATCGATTGTAAGAACAACCTCAATCATTTAAGGAAGCAGTCCAACAAGAGGACAACAAACACCATCTACAGCAGGACCATCGGGTCCATATTCCACAAGTTCAAGTGATATGTCAAATCCTACATTGGCAAGTCTGAGAAGACAGAAAATCAGAAGCATAAGAGATATATATGAGCAAAATGAAGGTGAGAATAATTTTGATCAGATTTCTCTTTTTGCATTTTATTCTCAAATAGAAGATCCAGTTCATTTTGAAGATGCAGTCAAAAATGATAAATGGGTAAGTGCTATGGATGAAGAGATTGAAGTATTGAAAAAGACAAAGTTTACAAATTGAAAAAGGCACTGTATGGATTGAAGCAAGCCCCAAGAGCTTGGTACAGCAGAATAGACAGTTATCTTTTGCAGAATGGATTTAATAGATGTAGCATTGAGCCCACACTATTTACAAAAATGAATGAGGAAGGTGAAATACTGATAGTATGCTTATATGTTGATGATTTAATTTTCACTGGCAATTTATTAGTTGATCTGTTCAAGGCAGACATGAAGAAAGAATTTGAAATGACAGACTTAGGTCTGATGAAGTATTTTTTGGGCATTGAAGTAAATCAAAATAAAAATGGTATTTTTATTTCATAGTCAAAATATGCAAATGACATTTTGAAAAGGTTTAATATGATGAAGTGCAAACCTGCACCAACACCTACAGTGACAGGTCTGAAACTAAGCAAGGATGATAGAGGGTCTAATGTTGATCCAACTTTGTTTAAGAGGCTTGTTGGAAGTCTCATGTATTTCATAGCCACAAGGCCAGACATTATGTATGGAGTAAGTTTGATTTCTAGGTTTATGGAAACACCAAAAGACACCCATTGGAAAGTTGGGAAAAGAATTTTAAGGTATGTAAGTGGAGCAAAAAATTTTGGCATCAAGTATTCAAGTTTAGATGAGTTCAAACTCATAGGATACACAGACAGTGACTGTGCTGACAGCATTGATGACAGAAAAAGCACGTCTGGTTATGTATTTAATTTTGGGACTGGAGTTGTCTCATGGTCTTCAAAGAAGCAGCCAATAGTCTGTCTTTCATCAGCTGAAGCAGAATATGTGGCAGCCACAAGTGGAGTATGTCAGGCAGTCTGGATGAGAAGAATTTTGAAAGAATTGCAAAATGAACAAATGGAGGCAACAACAATTTACTGTGATAACAATTTAGCCATAGTTCTCTCAAAAAATCTAGTTTTTCATAAGAGAAGCAAGCACATTGATACCAGGTATCATTTCATCAGAGAATTAATTAACAATGGTGACATATTTTTAGAATTTTGCAGATCAGAAGAGCAAAGTGTAGATATTTTTACAAAGCCGCTAGGGAGAGATAATTTTATTTTTCAAAGAAACAGGTTGGGCATGGTGGACAGTGCAGTTATGTTTAAGGGGGAGTGTTGGAATTTAAATCCTAACTGCAGCCGTCTCCACCAGTCGTTGCCCACAATATCACAATCAATAAAATAATCATCATGATACCGCGGGAGTCTACCGTAGCCATTTGTTTTATCTCAACCGCCTGCCACCGTCACCTCCAGCCAATGCCCGCAATATCGCAATCAATAAAATATTCATCGCGACACTGTGGGAGACTTCCGTAAAAGTTTGTTTTATCTTTAACTGCCGCTGTTTACCGGGCCGTCAACTAACCGCTGCCTGCGATATTGCAATATGGGTTTTACCCATTGCGATACCGCGGGGAACTATGGAAAAAGCCACCACCGTCAGGAAATATCTGGATACGAAAGGATTAATATTTAAGTTTTTATATTATGTAAAGGACATTGTATTAAATGCGTTTTGACGGGGGAAAAGTTAGTTAGGTGATTTTGAATTTAAATGTTATTTTTGTTCCCTCTCATCCGTGAAAATCTTTCACGTGACTTTTTACCTACAACATATATTTTGTAATTGTAATTTTTTTTAAGAGAAGTGAATGAGAATGTGAAAAAATAGAAAATTATGAGCAGCAGCTCTGTGTTGAAGAAAAAAAATATATTTTTTTATGTTTTAATTTTACAGTGTGAATTCCTTTGCCTCTGGCCTTCAAAAGTTTCTCCCATTCTAAATTTTATGAAATGTCGTGTTTGACTGCGAACTTAGTTTTTAGTTACTATTATCCTCTGTGGAAGTTATATCTTCTCATTTTAATATTTTAAGAGGATAATTTAGTGTTGCACACTTCTGGGGATCTATTATAGAGCATTATGGTTAAGAGTTTGGAGGTGCAAAAAGAGAGTATATATGTGATTATAAGTTTGATTTTTTGAAAATAGATAGGTCAAAAGATGATTAAGAAGTGAAATGTTGCCTGATTGCATTCCAAATGAATTTGGGCCTATTATGAAAACTGATGAATGCCATATGTGAATGTCAAATCTTGTCAGTCATAAAAAAAAAATGTCTTGTGTGAATGACAATTTATTATTCCATGTAAAAACGGGGAAAGATTAATTTCAATTTTTATACCCATGTTAGTATATTGCTTTGGTCTTTTAAAGTCAATTAGTTTGTGTACCACAATCTATCATCTGATATTACTGTTTTAGTGTTTTATCTTTATGTTTCAGGTTGCACCATTCACATCCCTCTTGTGGAATACAATTGTATTGATTGTATATCAATGGAACATGTTTGTGATTGGAGACATTAGATAATTTAATGTATGCATATTTCCTTGCAAAGTAATTTCGAAATCTTTTTAAGTAGCATATCACAAAAAGGATCACATATTTTATTCCATGTATTGAACTAAAGA
The DNA here is from genome assembly GCA_007258455.2 of Sequoia sempervirens. Classification (NCBI taxonomy): domain Eukaryota; kingdom Viridiplantae; phylum Streptophyta; class Pinopsida; order Cupressales; family Cupressaceae; genus Sequoia; species Sequoia sempervirens. The sequence continues at coordinate 75,034,586 of VDFB02000002.1, read as the reverse complement.
TGCAATTTACCACTTCATCCCTTAATACCATTTATTGTGTCTCTCCCTAGTATCCACAAGGCATTTCGTCTTCCCATGGTTAACATCTACACTTTAAAAAAACAATGCTTCTCTATTTATTTTTTTTGCGACTGTCAATGAATTATGTAGAATTATATTTTATATTTCTATTACAAAAATTAAATACATTTAAAAAAATATATTATTTTTCACAAAATATTTCAGAACAACTCAAAAAAAAAAAAAAACCAAAGTTTTCTATAATTTACCATGCAAACCTCTTCGGCGTACCCATTGCACACAAAGGTGCGATTGCTAGTTTATGAATAATTTAATGGTCAAAAGTAAAATATAACTAATAAAAATAGGAAAAATTATATACTTGAGTGAATAAAATATATAAAATTCCTGTTTGACAATTAAAACCATTCATATGTATAGATTTTAGAAATTCTATAATTTATGTAAAAATGAATGCAAAATTTAAGTGTAGATTTTAGAAATTCTATGATTTATGTAAAATGAATGCAAAATTTGAGTGGTATATATTTTATCGAGTTGTATGAATGGCACAGTATTGTAAGCTCTGGCTTGGAAAATAATCAAACGATGGAAGTTATTGATTGCCGTAAGTACGTTGGCGTCGTGAGTGTCTTCCTCTTCCTCTTGTGGTACACACTTTTTGCTGATGCTCAACCAGGTACTGTATTCCTCCTCCAATATTTCTTTCAAATGTTGTTACTTTGGTTTCTTTGTTCTGGGGTTTAACGTTTTACATGCGTATGCTTATCTTTTCTATGACAGGATTTTTGAGTATTGATTGTGGTGGAAAAAGAAATCGTACTGATCCTAACACCACTATTACATGGGTTACTGATGACGGCTTCATACACAACCTCGGTGAGAAAGCAGAATCATACTACTCGGAAGGATACGATTTAGATTTTTATTTGGGAAGCCTCCGAGTGTTTCCGAAGCCTCTAAATAAGTCTTGCTATGAATTACCCATCACCCCGAATGTGCCCCACCTTTTGAGACTATCGTTTCTGGATGCTAATTACACTAATTCCACTGCTTCTCGAGGCTTCAGTTACTCTGTCGAGGCCCTCGATATGGGCTGGGCTTAAACGTCACACACTAAGCTTTGACTGCTTAGTGTGTGGATGTGGGCCCCATTAACCTGTTCCGTTCCCCTTCCAAAATCCGTTTGTCTAAACAGCTGCCGTGATAGTTAGCAGTTCTCCCGCGCATAACAAAAAAAACTATGTTCAAATTCAAACATACTATTCCCGCGCGGAAGTTTGGTAGATACCCTAAAATATTTGCTAACATAAAAGAATAAAACAGTCTAATGGAAAATGGTTATTACAGCGTGGAGAAGACATGGGTGCCCTCAGAAGGCAGTCGCACTATTTCATCATATCCAACAAAAAGGCCTCAAACCCGATCAATTTGCTTCTGTGCCAAAATGGGAGCTTTGAACCACGATTACGTATCCATAAAAGCAGAAAAGATATGGGACTTTTCCCAGATGATGTTGGAAATGGTCTCGTGGACATGCTTCCAAAATGTAGAAGCATGGACAAGGCATGTGAACTGTTTTACCGAATGCCTCAAAGAAATGCGGTTTATTGGAATGCCATGATTGTAGGATATGCACAAAATGGATTTATTGAAAAGGCTTTAGAAATTTTCAAGCAAATGCAAATTGGTAGGTGTGAAGCCAATCGTTGCAATCTTCGCCAGCATCCTCCCTGCCTGGGAAAAAATGAGAGCTTTGGAACAGGGTATGGGCGCACATCAGAGGATAATGGATAGAGAAACTCTGTTTGTACTTGCATCTGCCCTGGTAGACATGTATCCAAAAATGTGGAAGCATAAACAAGCACATAAACTGTTTGACAAAATGCCTTAAAAGATGTCACCTCATAGAATGCTATGATTGCAGGATTTTCACAAAATCTATTGAAGATGGAGGGCCTTTCATTTGTATTATTTAACTTAATAATAAGTTCTGCACACAGATTGTTTTTGTGAGTTTAGTTTGAGATGCTAGAAAATTGTTTGTGAGAGTTTGAGAAAAAAAAAAAGCTCTAATTATTTGGTTGTCATTCATAACTTAATTGTTAATAATTGTTGTTCAAAGACATTTTGATTATTTGTTCCAGCGTTTTTGCTTTACAACATATCATGCATTGCAACCAATACCTTTGAAAGCCTATCAAATAGTTGTATTAGCTTAAAATTAAGTTTCATATAGAGAGTAATTCTTAAATTTGGTCAATAAAAGTAGGAAAATGATTTATTTTATTAGTAGGGATGAGGTGTAAGATTGTTATTGATCATATGTAAATTGTCGCAATATAAGTGATCTTTAGATTATCTAGAGTCAAAATATTATGCTCCTGTCTATATTCAACTATAATTATTGACTGATCTTGCCATTATAGAGATATTGGTAGTAGGTCAATTTCCTCAATGATTAATGCCTCACATAAGTTTTCATTAATTTAAAATAATTTCTTGTGATGTTATATAAGGATATTATTATATGTCCCCATAAATTTAATGATATTCTCATCATTCTAAAATGTACCTAGAGAAACAAGAGTGTGTTGTTCCCAAATGATGAGTTTCAGATAGGTAACTAGGAGTCAATAGTACAAATGGAGGTTTCATGGAAGAGTTTGGTAATTTCAAGATTATCAAAGAATTTAGTGATGGGTTGGACCTTAATATTTTCAATATTAGGAGACGTGTCTTTTATAACAATATTCATGAGTTTTCATTTAGTTTATTAAATTTATCATTAGGTGGTATGTATCTTAAGCATCAAGTTTTGATACTTTCTTATATAAAGAGTATATCAAGAACACTTTAGTTGTGGAGCCAAGGCCTTTGCCACCGCATTTCATGTTCATACAAATGTGGAGCATTGTGGGTATTTTTATTTTAGGAATCATAGTGTGAACTCTTTATCTCAATCAATCTAGGAGCTAGTTGCACCTTCAATTTCTTCATATTTTAGTAACCCATGTTGGACAAATGTGTTGGTACTAAAATGCATGATGGTTTGTGTCATTTTTGATAAAGGATGAGGTCAATTATGAGATCATGGAGATAAAATGATCATGATGATACAAAATGTGTTGTTTAAATCATACTCTCCATAGTCAATGTTAATGATCTTGATTTGAGCTTTGAGAGCTGGAGTGGTAGGTGTATGGGATCAATGTAGTAATAAGATGGCATAATTGTTGGACATGAGTGGAAATTTTGGTTTTAGGATTTTGATAGTCCTCTTGGTGAGACCCATATCTATTGAATGAGGCTCATATCTAATGACTTAGTGTGAGAGTCTAACTCACTCCCCACCACCACTTTGCAGGATATTAAATTTATTGTAAGCTTAGCCTAATAAAAAATGTACCTCAAAGGGAGATTAATTCCATTATCTAATTTATATACCTCATTGTAACATAAGGGTTCTAGGTTGCTACTAGGTGATGAAACCCAAGTCAACCACCAAAAAGAAACTAAAATAAAAGGACTTATCACTTGCAACACGAGGGAAGAGTATACATGGATTTATCCTTTTGAGGCCCGGATTTTTATTAATTAAAGGGATGAATTTTATTCCTAATTTACTTAGGGTACACATATGATACTTGTTCTTTATGTCTCAAGTCATAATATTAAGACACATATCATAATTTTATCTAATCCTATGTCTCACCTTGGCCTATGTAACCAAGTAGTTCTCTTTACATTTTTAATTCATATTCATTGTATATTTACATACTTTGAGAGAATAACATTATTCTCATATTTCATCACTCTTGTGCTTTCATTGAAGCTCCTAGATATTGGGTGGCTATAAATTCAACTGAATATTTTATGGTATAGAGTAGTCTATACCAACTCTTACATTAAATAGTCATGAAATGAATAATACAAATAATATTGTTAAATAGTCATGAAATGAATAATACAAATAATATTGTACATAGTCAAAAATTTAGAAAGTGAGATAAATGAAAGATTATCCTTGAATATAATTTAGGATATTAGCCAATATTATAATTGATTCATCCAATTTATTAAATTTATGTATATAAAAATGGAAGAATAAGAACCATACCAGTATATATTCACGGTATTTTGACTAAGATAGACACACATAAATATAGGAAGGACCCTAGATTCCTCTCTACGATATCTAAATATGCTTCAAGATCCAAGATGGTTGAAATAGCTACTCTATTGGCATATAAGGATGATAAAGAATTAAGAGTAGATGATTATACAATTACTACTATAAACATGGGACAAGAAACCAAAGATCAAGAAAAATAAGTTCATTTAATATTAGTTTCCATTATGGTCTCAAGGATGAATATAGATAAGAAGATAAAGAAAGAACTGAAGAAGTAGATAGAAGAATTGCAAGCATATATCAAGCAATTGGCTACTCCATTATGATTGATAGATGTGCATCTCTTTCTCCTCTAGTAATAATATACCAACAATAAATATCCTTTCCAGAAAAAATGAAGGAATATCTTTCTTGGGGTTCTCTATTTGTTAGGAAATTCATCCTCTCCCAATTTCATCTTCATTGACAAATATGCATGGTCCAACAAGCTTATGAGGCCATAATTGCTAGCTAGAGGTAAAAGGAATAGTTCCCCAACTTGCACTCAGTTAGGTTGACATTTCATCACACATAATAATCATGAATGGTTTCTCATATGACACCTAACAAGGATATGTTGTCAGGCTTTATGCAACTAGATGACTACTTTAGGTGTAGTGAAAATGGATTTATCAAAAGCTCTTGGCTAGAGGATAGAGTAGATTTGGTGCAAAAAAATAGAAGTTGGTCACAATTAACTTTATTAAAATGAGTTAAATTGGAGAAGGAAATGGAGTTGACTAAAACATAGAATACTATCAGATGTCCAACTTAAGGCCTAGATAAAAGCTGAGAAAAACTCCTAGGGAAAGATGGATGCTAAATAAAAGTTGTAACATAGTACATACTAAGAGAAAGAAGGCCAAGTTGATAATAGGAGATTGACAACAAGTGAAGAAGCTTGAGGAGTCATAGAGGAGGAGGATAGATGAAGATACCAAGCTGTAAAAATAACTAATGGAGCTAAGGGATACTAATTCTTAATAATTATAGGTAATTAAATAATTATAGTTGGAGCTTCAACTCACCAAGAAATTGTTTGGGCTAACATCCCTTGTTAAAATGTACTCATCTTATTAGGCCAAGCTTGTGGAGATGATTGTGGATATAAGTTTTGTTTTGAAGTTCATTGCCTCCACTCAATCCCTAAACATAAAAGTGAAGGATGGGGTGGATGAAGTGATCCTATATTTAACACCCAAGGTTCCGCAAGTTAAAGTTCTAGTTGAAAAACTCTATGATCTTCTAAATGAGAAGCTAATAGGAATCAATGTGGAAATAAGAGAACAACAATAGTGAAGATGAATGAGGTGGTAAGCAAGAATAAGGCCACACTAAATTTTTCACTAAGTTAGCCACTTAGATAAGGTCATGAAAGGAATGAGGGAGCATATAATCTCTTTGGTTCAACAAGTGCTTCTCTCTTGATTGCTAGCTAATGATATAGTGCTCCAAGAAAAAGAATTGAAAGAAATGCTCATAAACAAAGAACAAAACTAAAAATATTTTTAAGGATGGGCACATATGTTAAGAATCAAATAAATAGAAGAAATCATCTATCTAATTGCATGGTTATAATTCTAAGAAAATATTGTTGTGGAAAGACCCAAAGACATCTCCCATTAAGATATCATTGGATTAGATAAGGTCTTTTAGGCCTTAAAAAGAAAGGAGAGTCCAACTAATATAGAATAGGCATTTTTACAATCAATCTCGGAGAAAATCTAAGTACTTCAAAGTTGAGTATTGTTTAAAAAAAAACATTTTATTAGTTTTAAGAATCCTCATGCAAGCTTCTAGGTTCTTCCTCATATGTGATAATCCCTTATGAGTTACTCAAACTGTAGAGGTTTAATATCTATCTACCCCTCTAAGACAATTTTTGGGATAAATATTTTATATTTCCTCTCATTCCTCTTTAGTGCCTTTAATCACCAAGTGGAAATATCATAATTTTCTTTTCAATTTACTTGGTTCTATTTAAGTTACAAACTTTTTAAATGTTAACTCAGGTTTTATTTTCAATGATATCATCAACAAGTAGGGTCACACCATTGAT
>VDFB02000002.1:74982210-75028232 GCA_007258455.2 Sequoia sempervirens | reverse complement strand
GAGTGCATCTTCTAATGAGCATGTGTTACCTTACAAAATTGTCTAAAGTGGCTTAGATAACTCATGTGTGAGATAATATACACACACTTTGAGCTCGTGAGAATGCACTCTAAGCTCTCAAGAATGAATCTACACCTTAAACTGCGTAGTTATTTGGGTTCCTTTAGTGAACACCTTACCTAAAGGAAGTTGTTTTTCGTTTAGGTTCCAATCTGAAGAGGTTCATGTTATGTAAGATAAGTTTTCCAACAAACAAATAGAGCTCATCTATGTTTATTAGTGTCCTTGTTAGTGTTTGTTTGATTTTGATAAGTAACTTCATTTGATGTCATTCAATCCATTTTGAACTCAATTTCTACTTCAAGTTCTCATTCCTCCATTAGATTAGACCTTGCAATCTGTTGTTAACCCATAGTCATATGTAAATATTTAAATCCTACACACTATCTTATTAGTACCTATCTTCTCTTAAGAAAACAAAGTAGACACTAATAATAAAAGCTACAACAAACTAAACAACAAACACAAAATTGCACAAACCATGAATTGCATGGTTCACCAAGATTGGCTACCTACTAACCAAGTAGACATTATTATAATCAAATTGTTTATCTAGTTATTAATGTGTACCTACTAACCAATTAAGGCTTTTATTTATTTATTTATTTTAATTTTCTTTTAATAAATATTAGTATAATTTTTACACATAGTAATATAATATAAAAGATATAATTTTAATATTTAAATATATTAGTAAATATTTTTTATTTGATTATTTATAAATAAACATAGTTATTTTAAATATGTTTATTTTGTAATAAAATAAAATATTTCTTTATTTAAAGTTTTTAAGATAGTTAAATTATTTATCATTAATATTAGACATCTCAAGAATAAGAGTTGGAATTGGTAAATATATTGAAGTTAATATTTTTAATTTTATTTTAAAAATGTAAGTATTTAGGTTTTTATTACAAAACGAATATATTAATTTATATTAATTTTTTTTATTACAAAATAACTATTATTATCACAATGCTTCAAAGGAAGGTACTCAACACTACATGATACTTGTTTTTCTTTTGATGTGGTGTTACAAAATCAATCATCATACCATAATGACTTTTATTTAATCCTATCTTCAATGAAAACAATAAACAATTAATTCATCACATGTTTAAATTCAACTTTTTTAAAATAAAGTTTTTAATACTTGTGTAGAAAATAATTGCTTTCAACATAATTGTACCTATAACAATTAGTTAACATTATAACCATGCTAAGATTTAAGTGTTGGGTTTGATAATAAATAATAAATATTCTAATTAATATGGAAATTAAATAAAATAATCAAAGCTCTCGATCTAATGAAAAAATTATTATAGATTGCATAAATTGATTCACCATTATGTAAGAAAGTTTGTGTAACGTCCTATGATAAATTTAAAGCAAATAATCATAACATACTTAAAAATATTTAAATTGGAGCCATAAAAACCCTTAAATTGTATCAATGTTTACTTGTAGCAATACAACCCTAGATTATATTACTTATTTATATAGTAACATAAAAAATCTTAATGATTTGCTTTAGACTGCTTTATCAAGCCCTAGATGGAAAACCCTAATTTATGGTCTATCAACCCTAGCAAACCCAAAACATTCCCCTTTTTAATTTTAACTATTAACAATAAACCCTAATGTTGTAGATGACTAACAAGAAGATGAAATGTAGTTTTAATATATTTACCAAATTATTAAATAAGATTTGAACACCGAATTAATATTAATATTAGAAATGCAGTTTACAAGGACCGTCAAGGGTTGAAAGGGGTATTTTTCAACTTCCCTTACATTAATAGGTTTAGGAAAATCCGCGTGTCATAACAACATGTTGAATCAATAAAAAAATACAAGTCTTCATGCTTGAAAAATGCAAGTGTCGAGTAATAGGGTATCACTTTCTACTGCCACCATTAATGGAGTTTGAATACAACCTTTGGGTGAGATAATTGATCCTTTAGGTAAAGGGTTTACATCCTTCGATGCAAGATATTTAGGGGTGTCATCCTTTAATCTCCATAAATATGTTAGTTTTCATCCTCATATATAAATTCTTGTACAATGCAAGTTCACTATGATTTCTAGTAAGGTTTGTTTGGGGTTTTTTTCTCATGATCTCCTCTATATTTCCTTTTGACTAGTTATACACCCAAAAACAACATTGAAACTTGTAATAATGGAAAGACTAATACACTATTGAGGTTTCCCATACCTCTCTAGCTCTATTTCCCTTTGAATCATGCTTGGCATGGTCCTTATATTTGCAGAGATGTGTTGGGAAACATGGAGAAATTTCCCCAACAAACTATAACCGTACTCAGCCATAATGGTAGGGATCCCTTAGGTTTTGAAACCCTATCTACCTTATTAATGACGATTTTTAAGTTTTCTTTTTTGTTTGCACAATTGGATGTACATGTGGAGCCACATCCCCAAGAAAATAATGTTGCTAGCTATACAATGCCATGACTGAATGTGATGAGAATAAGAATTATGGTGCACTAATGTGTCAAGTGGTAAGTGGGTTTAATAGTGAGAAATGGTGGTAGTGGTCAAAGTGGTATGACAAGATGAACAAGTATGTTGGATCGATAGGAGAAAGGAATGAAGGTGGGGAATGATCATGATATATGCCTAAATGGGGAAGTATGAAATTTGAAGGGAGTATACAAGAAATCATACCTGAGAGGAAATTCATGATAATAAGTGAAACTTCACAACTCTAACAACTTACACTAACTTGGAAATTTGGCCGTGTCTCCATTCTTAGAAAATTTAGGGATCTTGAGAAAATACATGGGGAGTGAAGGGGGAGAAATCATACACAAATTTAGATTAGGGGGATCTTAGTGATAAGAAATGGGAATTTTTTACCACAACATATATTATGGGAAAATGGGGCATGATAAGTCCACCCCACTTGAATTTTATTTTCCTTCAAAAATTGTAAGTTCAATTCTACATCTTCTCTCTAAAATTCTTTGCAAATATTAGTATTCCTTGATTCTTCCCAAGTAGTGTAGTGCCCCTCTGAATCGATCTTCTGGACTTCTGTGTAAGTGTTTATTGGTGATTTCGTTGAATTATTGTGCCATTGGATTATTTGGTAATCTTAACATTTTAAGTGGCCATGTTCAATTAGAAAATTAAATTAAATTACTATGTCAAGAGTAAATGTTTTTTTTACTAAATAGATAGGTTATTGAATGAATGTCAAAGTGTTAAGAGAATTTTAGTAATTAATTATCAATTAATTTGAAGGGGGATAATGATTTAATAGCTTATATTATTTATTTATTAAAGACAAAAATGTAAATAAAAACATAAAATTGCAATTTTAAATAATGATTATTTTAAATTTAATATAATGGATTAATGATCCACTAATTAATGAGGTTTAATTATAAATTTAAAATATTGGATAATGAAATATAAGTAAATATTATTTAAATATATATATATGTATATATTTTAATATTAGTGCATGTTAATATGGTTATTTTATTTTAAGAGAGAAGAATATAGTTTGAAGAAAAAGAACAGGATAAAGATAAATAAATAATTTGACAAGACAACATGTTATTTCTCCTTTAAACTTATAAATAAAATAAAAATAAAAATTCAGAAATCTAATACAATTTGACACTTCCATACATAATTGATTGATTGATATATGATCTTTGAATTCATCTAATTGTTATTTATTCGATGCTATAAATTTGATTCCTCTATCTTTTTGTTTTTATAATTTATAAATTTTATATGAATTATGATTCAAGTTCAGTTTATTTTATTTAGATTGATAGTTTAAAATTTAGTTAATGAATTCGAAGTATTTGTAATATTAGTCTTTTGATCATGTATAAAAATCAGAATTCTACAATTAAAACAAAAATTCCAGGCTTTCCACGTGCCTTCTCCTTTGCTTCTAGAGTTACATGCAAGTATAGCGTGGAGACGGGAGAGGAAGCTCAATGGATTTTAGATTACACCTGGCAATTGCATTCGCAGAAAATTTTCTTAAGCTTTTTCATAAAATCGATTTGAGGGAAGGCCAAAAATAAAAAAAGAAAGGAGGAGGGGAATTTTTGGGGATACCAAGGGGAGGGAAATCACATTACAGGAGGCCACAAAATTTAGTTGGGGACGACATATTTTCCATAAGACTACATTTCTCTGAGTCACTCTGTAAAAAGAGCTCGCGTTCCTTGCCTACAATAGGCATTTTGCATACAGGGTTGCCAGGCACTTGCAATGACAACATCTCATGGCTTCTGAGGCATTTGCAACTACAAACTTTGATAGCGAAGTTTCCATTTTGGGGCAAGGGCAGAGGGGATGCGGGGAAAATTCTACTACGGTGTTCGCTCCTCCAAGCTCTAAGCTCTTCCTCTCTAGTATGATCTTTCGTTTCTCCAATTTGGTGAATCTGCAGCCTGAAAGTAAGGTTTTGACAGAGATTTTAGAGTATTTTTATTAAAATGAAAATTGTTGCCATGTTCCTAATAATGAGCACATTTAGGTTTTAATATTACGGCATCCCTCACCCTTGGTAGTTAAGTATATACCAACAAATTTAATATATAACATATATTTTATATGGTCATACTCTTTATAATCTGTCCAAGCTCTCATTTGGTATAAAACAAATTTTATGTGGCCTATGTAGCCGCATTTGTCATACTCCATCCAATATTTCATGTGCCTTGTCTTTGCTCCATAGTTTCCATACATTTCTACCACAGCTTTTTCAACTATAATTTCTGACAACAATCCCTCATCATTTATACTTCGATAGATGTACATACCCTGTTTCAAGCTTCTATTTTGGAACAAGTAGGCAGGGTACCAGTAAAGACTGTGGAAATTGGCATTACACCTACTGAATGCAATTGCTTGAAAGACCCTAAAGCCTTCTTCACAAATCCGTTATGTACATATCTTGCAACTTTTGCATTCCAAGAGATCGCATCTCTTGAGGCATTCTGTAAAATAGTTCACAGGACTTGTTCTGCTCCCTCCTTCTCTCTGCAGCTATTGTTTACCATGGCAGTTGCAAATTCAACATTTCACAGAATTCCTCTATCCTTTGTACATTTTTTGCAAACATCGCATTTCATTAATTGGAAACAAAACTATAAACTCAGTGAATTTAGGGGTAAGAAAGGAAGTTATGACGTGTAGTTAGAGGGAAGTTTTAGATTCATTTGTGCCACGTATATTATAGGAAAAAGTTAAGGAAACAGTTGTTGAATGGTAAGTGAAATTATTACCTTAAAATTCCTCCCAACTCATTGGATATAGATGAAATTCTTTTAGCAATCTAATGTGTTTAGTTAGGACTGCCTATGCCCATGGTTGTAGTGCAATGATTATTTTGTGTGCTTTATTTATTTTTATTTAATTGTATACTTGAGTTGTATAAAGATCAAACATCTAACAATCATTATTTCAGATTGAAGTGTCATTGACATTATCTAAGGTTGCAAGTTCCAATAACTACATGTATACAATCTTGAGATGAAAAATTTATCAAGTAAACAGTACATCAAATGATGTAATTGGTCTAAATCCCCATCTCCCCAGCTGCAGCAAAAATATAATATAATATATGCTCTACATATTAATTCAGCTGTAGTAAAATATAATATAATATATGTTGTGCATGTTATTGAAGTAAACAAAAAGAAATTAAGAATGCAATAGAAATCATTTGCAGCATTAATAGATGATATATAGTTAGTTACTTTCCCAACAACATATATTACTTAAAATAAAATAGAAAACAGTTTTCTACTTCCCTCTTTGAAATACGAGTCTAAAATACCTTTTATTACAAAAAGCTTAAATTCAAGTGAGCCAGCTTTTTAAACGTTAGTTTAGTTGGCCAATAAACTATAAATCCAAGTGATTATAAACCTCCTTTTGAAACATAATCCTTTACCACTTAAATATTAAATATTAATAAGGTGAGTGTGGACTCAGTAATAAATTGAAGTCTACTAATTAAAACAAAAATAAAATCTTGGTACTTGGAATTAGCATGCCCCCTTACAAAGAAACTTTATAAGTTTTAAAGATAAAAAAAAAAAAAGTGGGAGATTCTTTTAAGTATGTTAAAATTTATGTTAAAGACAGATCATCAATTAAATAAATGAGGAATTAATTAAAAGAAAAAGAAAGGTAGGGATTATATATTTTATATTTAGTTTAATTTATATTTAAATTCATATTCATATCTAGATAACCATATATTTATTTTAGTATTATTAAGATTAAAGTTAATTAATAATAAAAAAATTATCGTGTGTATTAATGAATAATATTTATACAATATTATTTATGGTAAACATAATATTCATGATAATATATTTTTTTTGTTTACTTTAGTTTTCTTGGAGTAAAATAAAATATATAGAAAGTAATGTATATGAAGATGTACAGGTTGTATTAGGGTTCGAGAATTAAGAGAATATTTGTATGCTTGAAAATAGTCAATCTTATTAGATTAGATAATACATGTCAATTTGCATCATGAGTAATTGATTAACTTTCTAATTGAAAAGTGCAACGAATGTCTATAAAACTAAGTAGTCTGTTGAACTGATATAATCAAATGGGTATCTTGGCTTGGCTTATATAAAGTTCCTTTGTTTGGAATTAATATTGGTCTCAAGAGTTTGTTAAATTGTGTCAAGTGATGAAAATTAAGATAGATGTTTTAAAATGATTCTTATAGTGGGGTACCAATAAGTGGTAGTGATTATCTTGAAGACTTTGTAAAGAATGTGTTATAGTTTAAGAAATGATATATATATATATAGGTTATTAGAAGAATTCAAAAATTAGATTTAGGTTATCATTGGCATTAAGTATTATTATGTAAATGGTTTAGCACGAAAAGTTAGGGTTTATGTAATAAGTTTTAGGAAAGGGGCTTTAATGTTTGCCCATGAATGAATTTTGATTTGATTGTTGTTCAATGTGAAATGATTTCTATTCTACGGAGTGATCATGTTCGTGATGAAAGTTATTTAATAATTTTGTGAGTACTCCTTTTGTGTTATTTCTGATTGAGGAGACTTTATGCATCGACTTTCTTTTAGTCATATTTTGGATGAGTTGGGAACCCCTAAATGTTTAAATCACTCCCCTTTGATAAGTTATGGGTGTAGATTGTTAGGATTTCTGAGGCAATGGGAAACCTGTCATGTGTTGCATTTTCTCATGATTAGACCTTTGTGATCCATTGATCATATTCTTTTTCTTGATCTCTCATGGGTGTTCCCTTGTTTAATGATTTTCCTTTCCTTTGGCTATGAATATGAGTGAGATGGGTCATGCCTCGCACGTGTATTCATTTTGTGGCCATTATGCTTGGTACTCCCTTGTTGTTGTGAGTCTTGTTTCGGAACTGTTTGGGAGAGTTTCCTAACAAGAAAAGTTGTACTTGTTTGATGTGTTGAGTTAGCCTTGTCTACTTGACCTTGTTTGGATGTGGATCCTTTCTTGTCATCTCCTAGCACGGGGTGTGGACCTTCCGGTCCACACGGTCGGGTGGAACGTGCTATGCACCCCATTGGGTTCCCATGATGTGATCACAATATAGAAGTGGACATAGAGTTCCAGAGCTCCACTTGGTTGTAGACTACTCCTCATTTTATGCCTTATTCTCCATTAATGTATTTATTCTTGTACTTGATGTACTCTTCTCGTTGTTAGAAGGGAAGCATTACATAATGTATTAATGTAATCATGATGTGTTGTATCTGTGGAAATATGCTCCACAAATGTATTTTGGAACTATGAATTGAATTGTAATAAAATGATGTATTGTTTCCTCTCTCTTGTTTATGGATGATTGTATGTTATCTTTATGTAATCTTGGTTTATATTCACTTTTGTAAAAGCTTACATTTTGTAATGACCATTATGCGTACCCCAGAGGATGTAGATAACTTTGTAAATGCATAGTTTCTCTTCTTATAATGTATGCACATATTCATCTTACACAATTTTTCCCTTTTAAAAAAAAAATTAGTGTGGTATTTTGTTGTCCTCTGGGGTCCACACGACGGGGCATTACAAGTAGCCTCTTCCATAGGTAGGTTCCTCCATTGAACCAAATAATTATAATTCAAAAGTGGTATTACCATAACATATATGTGTGCGGAAATTGGTTGATTTGATCAATGGCTTGCGTAGATTTAAGAACTTTAGCAAAAACTTCATGTTTTTTATTAATTCTGACTAGACTATGGTTATGGTTTTGATTATGGCCTGCATGCCACATTGGTTGTTGTTTTATGATGTTGGTTGGTGGTGTTGTTTCCCTCCTTGATTTGGTTCCTTTTTTTTTCTTTTTGGCTATAACCATGGAATCAGGGCCCTTCCCCTGCTTAACTAATCAAAAACATATATGTGTGTAACTATATATAAATAAATGTGGAAATTAATTAGAAAATATTATAAATTATAATAAATTATAAAAATGATAATATCAAACATTTTATAAATTGATAATATTTTATGCACATACTTGATTGTATTAATATTTAAGTATATTATATGTGAAGTAGGAAAAGTGACCCTAGATCCAACTAGGATTCACCTCTTTCCAATTGACCCCACATTTGGACACAAAACCAACTAGGGTTGATGATTGGTTTGTTGCCACAATGGAGATCCAATCTCCTAGGGTTTGCTTGTGTCATTTTGAGTTGTAAAGAAGATAAATTTGATGTGTGTTTTGAAAAGCCTATTTGACATAAACCCTAGATCTAAAAATGTATTTTATAGCACAAAAAAAGGAAACTAATAAAACAATTACAAATCTAGAAAGGGAATACAATGAGGAACCTATCTAAAAATTAGGCCTAAATTTGAGGGACAAATTAGGTATTGCCCCTATCCAAAAAAGTGACTTTTTTAGGATCTAAAAGCTCTGAAGGTAGGTTGCATTTTGCTCTGTGTTTCATGTGACCTGCTCCTAATGAAACTTCTAAATATGTCCTATGCATATGAAAAGAATGGGAAAGGTTGCACTATATAAGGGCTTTCCTAAGTCAAACCCCATTTTGGTGTTTCCACCTCCATGTACAACAAATGATGATGATCAAGAGGGCATGCCCTAGGTCAAGCAAAGGTCAAATGGACAATAATTGACTGAAATAGTAAATCATAATTGACAAGATTACCTTTGGTATGAAATCCTTAATGAAGTGATGTCACACCATGAGTTGCCAGAAATGTTGATTAATGGATGCCTTGATTGCTTGATAGACCTGCAAAAGGTTAGTTCCCAATACCTAATGGATTTTTGAAGATAGCCTCTAGAGGATAACTCAATGCAACTTCACCATAACTGCATCATAATAGCTTCTTGCTCATAATTGTCTCCTTTCTCTTCTCTAATGTTTAAATGAGAATGAAACTTATTTATATATGCATTCCAATTGAGATTTTCGAATATAAGTTGACTTGGGATCTTTTTAAACCACCAAAGACCAAAACCAAAATTCAAATTTGAATTAGAAGACCCTTAAGATCAAAGGCACTACTACCCTTGACTGGGTGATTTTTCCCCAAATTTATCTAAGTGTTGGGGATTTAAATGTATTTTTATGATCTAGCTTTGAAATGCATAATTATAATTATAATTAATGTTGTAAGCAAATAGAGTGTCCATGTAATGTGAAATTGTTAGGGGTGACAATTTATAGTGTTACATTTAGCCCCCACTTTAATGAGAGTGTGATATTACATTCATAATCACACTAAAGGAATAGGGTTGATGCAAAAAGTTGGGTCCACAAAAAGCTCAAAAAGTGGAAGTGATTTTCTTCTGTTTTAGATTTTGTGACACTTGGACTGAAAATTTGAAGCACTTACACATTGAATCTTAAAGAAAGTCAATAAAATGAAATTTAGTATTTTGAATCTAATTTCTAAATATGTAATTTATTCTAATACCTAGATGATAAAAATTAATTTTTAATAGGCATGTATAAAACCATTTTTTACAAGCCACCTTTTTTACCATACCATGCATGTGTACGGACACCATAATTTGACCTAAATAAAAGTATTTTTCTAATTCCTTTTGGGGAAAGATATGTAACAAACTAAATATTGATGAGGATATTTTTTGTAATTTTTTGTAATTATTTTTTTATTGATTTTTTTACGACATTAATTGTTGTTTTTAAA
Source organism: Sequoia sempervirens (assembly GCA_007258455.2). Lineage (NCBI taxonomy): Eukaryota > Viridiplantae > Streptophyta > Pinopsida > Cupressales > Cupressaceae > Sequoia > Sequoia sempervirens. The sequence continues at coordinate 75,017,960 of VDFB02000002.1, read as the reverse complement.
AATCAATACGAACACTATAATTTGACCTAAACTAATCATTTATTGAAAAAAATCATTGTGTAGAGAATTGTCTGAATATTGATGTCATATGATTTTTTTTACAAAAAAATTAATAGACTAAAAGTTATTAAAAAATGAAAAAGCCTGATATTTCAAGTTTATGGACTAGTTTTCTTAGAAATTAATTAAAAAATAGAAAACATAATCCATTCATAAAAAATATATATATTTGGAAACTAGACATCATAATTTATAATGGGTTTTAATTTCATAAATTAATTCTAAAAAAGGTTTATCAACTATATGGCCAAAGTTAGACATTTCTCTTGACATTGCCTTAGTTTCTTAGCTACAGGTCAAAGGCTAAGGGCTCGTTTACCAAAACTTTCTAAACCTTAAACCCAAGCAAAAAGTGGTTTGGGGATTTCACCTTTACAAAATAGGTACCCATTTTAATTTAGAATGGGATCCTCTTTTAAAATAGAACTAGTACCTATTTCTATTATATATATCCAATTTGGAAATTTTTGACTCACCACCTTTTTTTTGCAACATTCCTTTTCTACAGTACAGACCGACAACACTATTTTTTGCTATTTTTTATTCAATTTTATCTTGTGCAATCTCTTAACAGGTCATATTCTATTCAATTTTTTGAAGGATGCAATCACAACCTAAATATTTTGAAGTGGATTCAAGTACAAGGACTTTTTGAAGATGCTTAATTTTGGGACCTCTCTTTATAAATCGGCACCCCCATGTTAAATTTTGGCTAAGTCTTTATTTGGGAGGTGTTTTGTTGAATTTCTCTAACTCGGGCGGTGTTTTCATTTGTTCATCTCACTTCCCACTTCACTACCACAATTCTTTCCTTCTCTGCTTTCTTAAGTTGGGCAGTATTTTAGGGTTTGGTTGTAACTTGCCACATGTTCTCGAGTCTTTCTTCAAAAAGTTGGCAGTCTGTACCTAAGGCTTATGAACTTATTAAAAAGACCGCCGATAACCTCTTTTCAAAATTTATCAAAGCCAGGTGGGAATCAAAGTGGTTCCTATAACTACAATGGTAGTTTGTATAGTTCTGCGAAGCCTCCACATTACCGCTAGAGTGCATTTCCAAAGGAATTAAGTGTTCATCATACAGATTATCATTTTAAAGTGCATTCTAGAATAAACGAAAGTTATTTGCATAAAGTTAAATAAAGAAAATTCCATTCATCTATAGCAAAAATGGACCAAAATCAAAGATAGAATTACTTAGAATCAACACCATAAGTACAAAATGTTATACTTTATTATGTATATATATGTACTACTGGAAATACAAAATTTATGTTGATTACATAAAGATGTGGAACTAGGTATATTCAAAAGGGAAATTCTTTTCATGCACAAAGGGTGAACATCAACCCACGGACTGCTTCTATAACCACTTGGAGGTGCTCTATCTAGGTAGGAAAAAGCAAGTTCTCATGTGGCTGCAGAAACTAAGCAAACAACTCCATGTTGTTCCTCACCAAACTTGCGCATAGGAGAGTTACTGCTTCTTCCAGGGCTTCATTATGAGGAATAGAAGCAATGCAAATGGTGTCACCTATCAGTGTGCTCCATGGGTAATTGTTGAGACCAACGATAGCTACATTCACCCGGAGGAGAAATTATGGTCGCACCTATAATGACCCCTTTCTAGTGGAAGCACTTAAACTTGAATCTTGCATTCAACGTGTTTCTCAAAGATACATTAGAAACATTAGAGATCAATAAATTTCAGTAATAACATCTAGTAAAATCAAGATGATATAATTATTTTTTCCTTGCCAAAGGATTATTCATATCCTCCTTCTTACTCACTATGAATGATTCCTTGATGAGAACAAAACATCTTTCAAGATCCCATAGAAGGAATTCTATTATACCATTTAACGTCATAGTGAATTAATGGAGTCATTATTACTTATAAGGCTCAATAATTGCTACAAGCATCATTATTGGATAATTGCAAATAATACACTATATATATTGTCTTGTATGTATTGTATGTGCCCACCATCTATGATGTACGATGTATCTATGAATTTCAATATATATAACTATACACTTATCAATTGTTAACCTATCATTCTATCTCCCAATATACTTATCCATCCTAATATGTTCAATTGGGGGTTCAACTAGATGGATCCACATTAACTATGAGACTAATAACATGATATGCATTTCTTCCTATGATAATATGATATGCATATCTGACAAACTATAAACAACAATAATTATCCCATATTAACATCTGCACTATTATCTCTAGCTATATTAAATATTAATATATTTATCAAATACTAAATAGCTACCTTTAATTAACATAATCTTGAAATCATAATTTTGGTTACCTTAAGTCATGAATTAATTATCATTACCTAATTGAACATAATACATATATATGTATAACCATTATCAATTAGTTTTAGAGGCTTACACTACTCACCCTAACCCAGCATACATATACTTATTATGTTCACTTATGCACTTATATATTGTTTATATTATATTCTTACTTACCTGATATCTATACTTATCACTTATTTACTACTCACATACTATCGAAATTATTTATATTTACTCCTTACCTCCATCAATTTGCAGATAGGAATCCTCTTTCTCCAGCCACAAGCTTATGGGTACAAATAGTCAAATGCCATTGGGACAGACGTGAAATGTCTTTGAGTGATTCACTGATTCTTTTAGCTCAGAATATGTTCACATATTCCTGATTTTATCGCTCCCTCTGTTTGTATATTTTATTTATTTGCTTTGTCCTCTTCCCTTCATCCTAATATATCCATATATATATTTATTGTTGCCCTGCATTGGATTAAAGAGAATATTTCTGACCATAACTATAGCCTTTTTTTTCCATCGTTGTGTAGACATCTAAATTTAATCACCCCCATACGATCAAATTCACCTCTTTATTCATCCATTCCGTCAATATTAATTTATTTAATTAATATTACACTTTCTGCCTAAAGTCCTTAAAGTATTTAATTTAATAATTAAATGCTTTACCTTACATCCTTTTCCTCTCTAAATTAAATAAATACATCAATTTATATAATTCAGTCATTTAACCTTTTTGAATAAAATCAATTTTAAATTCTTCCTTTTTCTCTCTCCTTGCCACATCCTCCATAATCCCTTTCTAATCTAGATTAATTTAATTAATTCATGATTAGAATGTGCATCCTCCATAATCCCTTTTTCTCTCCTTGCCACATCCTCCATAATCCCTTTCTAATCTAGATTAATTTAATTAATTCATGATTAGAATGTGCATACTCTTAATCAAGGATTAATGTCACATCCTCCTACATTTGCCACTTGCTTCTAATCTTTCATTAACTTATCTTAATCATGTATTTGCAAAAACCTTAATCAAAGTCATTAGCTACATTTAGCATCTCTTTTTAGTCAACCTTTCCATTTTCCTTTCTTAGCATTGACCCTCTATTCCATTTGAATTTTTAATTCACATTTATTTATCCTAGGTCCCTCTCTTCCCCATGTGAATTTTTAATTCACATTTTATCTTTCCAAGGCTTACCTTATCCCCATGCAACTTCTAGAACATTTGACTTGTCACTTCACTCACATGTGACAAATTCCCACATTTTTGGAAACCCTCTCTTATCCACTAGATTATCCCAAGAATGTGAATTTTTAATCCACATTTATTTCTCCAACCACTTTCTCATTTCCCATGGAGATTTTTGAGGAAATACAAAATTCCTCAAATGTCACTTTCATCCTCACTTGGGGACAAGAAGTTCCTTTTTGAGGAAATCTTTTCACCCCCAAGGTACTTGTCCTTCCTCCACATCATTTACCTCCCTTCCACCTCACCTCCACATCATCTTATCCTAGGCCATCTCACATTTCACATGTCAAGATGTGAGGGTTTGTGAGTCCTCAACTCACCATAGCTCTACATCTTGACCTTGGTGGCTCAATCTCAACCATTGAATTCTCTAGAGAATTCAAATTTCTCTATAAATACCCCCTCTTCTAAGGAATTTTCAACACTTAGTCATTTTAGCATCCTAATGTTGTCATTTTGAGCACTCAATTCACAAGTATTTTCACTCATTTAGCCAAGCCATTTTAGCCATTTGCATTTGCATCCCATCATATTTTTAATCTTGCATTTAGGCATATCTATAGCCATCCAAGGAGCATACAATTTTACATTCACAAGGGCCAACCAAGGGATTCATCAACATGGAGAAGGTATAAGCACTTGCACAATTTCATCTATTTCTCTTTGTGTTAACAATTTCTTAAGCTAATCTTGAAATGTCCTTTTGTGTTTTTCTCTCATTGCATTATAGTTGTTTTTACATATTTAGGATAGATAAACATTTAGTATCACATTTCTGGCATGCCCGGTGGGACCCATAAATGGGTTCCTCTATTTTATTTGTTGTTGTTGAGATTGTTTGTAGATATAGGTCGCAAAGGGGCAACTACACCCTCTGGGTCACTACAGAAGGGCGACTACGCCCTCCTGTATGTTGTAGAGGGGAAATTGTGCCCTCTGGTTCACTACAGAGGGGCGATTGTACCCTCTAGTTCACTACAACGGGGCGACTATGCCCTCTGATTCACTGCAGAAGTGCAACTACGCCCTCCATTTGACTATAGAAGGGCGACTACGTCCCAATTTAATATTTTGTTTCTAACTAGTTTGTTGCAGAGGGGCAGATACGCCCTAACCCATATTTTATTTCTAACAAGTTTGTTATAGAGGGGCAAATACACCCTTATCTATATATTTTTTCTAACTATTTTGTTGTAGAGGGGCGGATACGCCCTTATCCATATTTTGTTTCTAACAAGTTTGCTACAGAGGGGCAGATAAACCCTTATCTATATTTTGTTTATAACTATCTTGTTGCAGAGGGGCGGATATGCCCTTATCTATATTTTGTTTCTAACTATTTTGTTGCAGAGGGGCGGATACGCTACTATCTATATTTTGTTTCTAACTAGTTTGTTGTAGAGGGGTGGATACGCCATAATCTAAGAATTGTTTCTGACATTTCACTATAGCGGGGCGGATTTTCCATAATCTAAAAACTGTTTCTGACATTTTGTTGCAGTGGGGTGGATTTTCCCTCCTAGTTACTGCAGTGGGGCAGATACACCCCAAAACAACACATTTTGGGAGGTAAAATAGCTATTTTAGCTTAGTTTTTGCTCCAGTTTTTTGTTGTTTTTCGGTTCTAACCCACTAACATTGTTTGTTGCAAGGATATTGATGTTTTTGGCTAACATTTTGTAGCATATTCTTGTGTAATTGGCAAAGAAAGAAGGATAAAACAATTAACGTTTGCTTGCAGGGCCTTCTATTTGCATAGATTTCTAAAGCTATCCTTGTTTTTTTTCGTTAATCTAGGAACATAGTTTAATTAGGGGAAGTAATATCCATTGTTTATTGTGTTTTTCTTTTTGTGTTACCCAAAGGGGGCATTAGTTTCTTTTCACTTTCCCCTTGCACTTTGTGTGAGCCTGGGGAGCAGTTGGAAACAATTAGTGTCTTCTTTCTAGTGGGACCTATTTGGGGATTTCATCACCCCAAGGGATGATCCCAACCATGCATATCAATAGTGTATATAAAGGGGGGAGAGAAAAATTTGTACCTCAATCCAGTCGTGTCGTAATTGGTGAAGCATCGAAACTAGGGTGATACCTAGATAGACGTGAAGAGTTTGTCTGATCCCTTCAGTATCTCGCTGGGGTTCCCAACTCACGTTGTGACGGGCTGGTGTTCACGGTTGTGCCTTACATATCGAGAGTATATCGAGGACTCCCTAGACACCTTGTGCATCCTAGATTAATACCTTTATTGGCCATACCCTTAACACTAATCATAGGATTGTGCTTGTTTGAAAGTGTTTTCTTGTGAGAAACTAGTAAATTTTTTGAAAAACTAGCCTTATTGTTGTCATTTTAAGTCCTTGCCATAATTATTTCCATCTAAACTAAGTCCCTATTCACTATAGTGGGGTGAATTTTCCCTTCTGTTTACTATAGTGGGGCGAATTTTCCCTTATGTTTACTATAGTGGGGCGAATTTGCCTTCCTAAATAGTGAAACTCGCTCCGTTTAGCTCTGTTTAGCCTCCAAACCTCTGTTTAATCATTCCAAACCTTCGTTTAATCATTCTAAACCTTTGTTTTATCATTCTAAGCCTTCGTTTAATCATTCCAAACCTCTTTTTAATCATTCTAAACCTTTGTTTTGTCATCCTAAACCTCTATTTGATCATTCCAAACTTCTATTAGTCATCCCAAGCCTCCATACATTTATTCTCTCAATTTGCCCACTTGTTCTATATTTTCCAGTAACTCATTTGGGAAGCCCATATCATCACCTAGTGAACTCGTTTCACCAAAATCTTACCATTTGGATCACCTAATCCATATCATATAAACACCACTCATCATCAAACCACCTAAACCTTGTGCTAAAAGTTGTTATCCAAATTGACCTTAGCACTTGAATTTGATTGTTATCCTTCATATCAATCATCAACTTTGACCCAAACCAATTCACTTCCATCTTGAGGTGAATTCAGTGTCGTAAGTTATCTTCCTCGACCCAAATCAATCCATTTCTATCTTGAGGTGGATTTGGTGTCGTGATCATCCACTTGATCAATCAACACTCTAGGTCACTAAGGGTGATTTTCTGACTAGGTTTAGGATCCCTTACGTCTTCCATCATTTAGTCTTAATCCAATCGTACCTATCCAATCAATCGATCTATTCTATCCAATCATCTAATCATCCAATCAAACCAATCACACTTATCTAATTATCTAATCGATCCAATCACATCCATTCAATCAAACCCATCCAATCAATCACAACTATCCAACCAACTTCATTCAATCATATAATCTATCTAATTCAACCAATCCAGTCCTCTAATCGAATTCATCCAATCATCTAATCCATTCTTTATCCAATCACACAATCATCTAACCATTACCCCCATATTTACACTAGTCTTGTCTTTTTATGCATGTTCAAACTCGGTCACAAACTAAGAAACAAATGGCACAACAAGGTCAAGGTTCCCAATTGAATACCTCTCAAGATCCTAACAACATGGAAAATGCTCCGCAAGATCCTCACAACATTTTAAATGCTCCCCAAGATCCCCATAATGGTACTTCATCACAATCCATCACCGAGGAACAAAAAAAACTCACCGCCTGGTGAAGAGAGCATGGTCAATCAACCCAAACTCACACTTGAGGAACATTTCAGTAATCCCACCAATGCACAAATGACAAATCGTCTCCTCGAACAACATGGGGAACATATCTTGGCCCACCTAATTGAGAAAGGTGTCAAACCCCTGTCAAGTGTTGACCTCTCCAAATATGGCAATTCCATACCCAACACACCTAGTGATTCATACATCCCCAATATGCCTCCAGTAGAGGGTTGGTATCAACCTGAATTTGGAAATGTCATCCTCTACCATGTCAGCAATCCTCCACACACCCCAATTTTAGTCATGAGTGCTTCCCAAACACCTAACCCTAATGACCCTTTTGCTTATGGTATGCCACAAAACACTTTGCAGCACCCTCCATTCATGCTGACCACACCACCCCTTCTAAATCCACCTCAAGTAAATGTTGGAGGCAACCCTTTCACCCCCTTTCCTCCACCTCCTGGGACCACAAGTCTTCCACCACCTCCATTCACATCCCAACAACCTCCTCAATCCAACATGCCTCCACAAGGTACATCCCAACCCAATGTCCCCGTTGTCACTCAACAACCTCCTTTGCAAAACATCTCCATCACACCTCAACCACATCATCAACAACAACCACTGCATAATCCTCTAGTTTCATCACAACAACCACCCCACCAATCACAAGGAAGTCCATCTTGACCTCCAATCCCAACCATATCCCCATTCCTCGCATCTATTTTACGTCTGCAAACTCAACCACAACACAACATCCCATCTTGACCCATGCAACAATTGACAATACACTAGCAAACCCGCCAATACTATTTTTATCATAACCAACAATAGTTCCAGCAACAACCACCCTACACGTCCTCACAATAGTCACATCAGTACCCCTAATACCAGCAAACTAATCCACAACACTTCATTCATGCTCCTCAACATTATGCCACCTATAATTACCAGGCTAATCCATACTCCACCTCACAAAAGAAACCTTCATACCAACAAATACCCCTGACACATCAGCAAGGGACACCATCCTCTCATTATCAAAATCCATATATTAAAATTCACATGGTATTGCAACAAGATCCTCCACTATCTTACCATCTATAACCATCCAACCCATATACCTCAACTACACCACCAATCAATGTCGATCTATTGGAAATCAAAGCTGCTTTGAAAGATCTCCAAGCCAGGACTAGTAAGGAATCCTTTAAATTTGAAGATATATGTCCCTATTCGTTTGACCCATCCATATCATTAATTCCCTTCCCGAAACACTTTGAGATACAAAAGTTTGATAGATACAAAGGAAACAAAGATCCTAAGGCCCACTTGTAAGATTTTTACTCCCAGTGCTAGGAAGTTATGCACAATGACAACTACCTCTTGTGTTTGTTTCCATGGAGCCTGACAGGAAATGCCCTAGAATGGTTCACGAGTCTAGAACGAGGGTCCATAAAATCCTTTGCGGATCTATCAAAAAAATATGTTTCTTACTTCTCCTTCAATTTGGAGGACACTGATACCTTAGATCTCCTCAAAGAGAAGCAACGTGAAGGTGAAACCTTTGCTAGCTACCTTCAAAGGTGGCGTGCACTAGCAAGCCAAATGAAAACCCATCTCAAAGAGAAAGACATGGTCACCCTCTTTGTGGAGAACTCACATCTCGACATGGCTCATAATTTCATGTTGCACTGTGTTACCACTTTCACTGAAATAGTGGAAAAAGGACCCATCCTTGAACATGCCCTTATTGCCAAAGGGCACATCAAGATACACAACCATGACAAAAAAAGGCCATCCAACGATAAGTCATGTTTTTGGAACAAGAAAAAAAATGCAGTGAATGATGGTGTCACTGACACTAAACATGTTCAGGTGGCCAATACATCCCAAAAGCAACAACCATCTATACCTAATTCCATATCTGTGCCACACGAGGCATCTCGTCCTCCTCAACAGTCGAACTAGAATAGTCAAGGGAATGGCAAACACCAGTATGCTCAATTAGGAGAACCCTTGAGTTTCATCTTCAATAAGTTGTTATAGGTCAGTTATTCGATCCACTTGATGAATCCAAGCCCAAACCATCCTGGTTTAGGGAGAATGAATATTGTGAATTCCATAATATTAAATGGCACACTCTGAATAAGTTTCAAGGACTCAAAAACTATGTCCAAGATCTTATCGATCAAGGAGATATCAAAGTCAACACCAGTCAAGCTTCCTTCATCATCTAATGGTCAATTACAGATATACCAAAATTCCTTCCCTAACCATAATCAAGGAGCAAGCACCTTCAACAACAATCCCTAAGACAACAACGCAAATAATATAAGCTATAAGAATGTACCCCTCAATTATGATGGTATTATCCATTACATTGAATAGGTAGAACCCCATGTGTCTATGATACATGTTAAAGCTAAAGATCCCCAATGTGTTGTTACTACCCGACGATCCCACATTATTATCCTTGCAGCCTCCACATTCATCCAACCAAATCCTGTAAACTCTCAGTACAACATTCTTGATCACTTGGGAAAGACCCTTGATTAGATTTCAATCTTGGATTTGCTTTAGTCTTCTCTTGTGCATTAGGAAATACTCAACAAAGCTTTACAGGAAACTCATGTACCTAATGACATCAATCCCACATGGTTCCAAGCTTTAGTAGGACACCTGGCTTTATCTTACCAGCTACACTTCAACCAAAAATGACATGCCAAATATTGATGCCAATCACAACCATCCCTTACACATCGAAGTCTTGGTTGTCCGTCATAAAATAAAAAGAGTCCTGGTAGATAATGGATTTTCCCTCAATCTATGCACTCTAAAGTTCATAAAATAGGTAGGGTATACTCAAGCAGGTTTGAGTAATCAAATCATCACAATCAAGGCTCATGATAATTCAGAAAGAAATTCTGAAGAGATTATCAGTCTTCCTATCCAGGTTGGACCTGTAGTTCAGTACACTACCTGTCATGTCCTTGATTTGAACTTACCATATAATCTCCTCCTCGGCCGCCAATGGCTCCATGCCATGCAAGTCGTCCCCTCCACATACCATCAATGCCTAAAGTTCCTAGTTAATGGACAAGAAATCACCATTTATGCTGACCCACAACCATTTGAATACTATCACACTCTAGAAGCATCATTTCGTCATTTACATTATTTTCCTAAGGTCGAGATGGGGGCATCTCATTCATCATCCTCCAATCCATCTTCCACTATGACAACCACTCCATCTTCCACCACCAATCCTCTAGTCACCAAATTCCAAATCATTGACAAGGGGTGTGGTGAATATGAAATGCATACAGCTCTAAATGTGGCCACCATGCCACCATCACCACACACATATGGCCAACCTTCGCATTCTACACCAAAAGAAGATAAGACCATCACCTTCAGTGCTAAAAACATCCCCACTACCACTTTCTGGTCTCCTAGAATAAAGACAGATGCACTAGAAGAGGATATCAGTTAGTTGGTATACCGTGAAGAACCCCAACCAGATCCTCCTCTAAAGGAATACTTTTAGGAAGTAAACCCTTGGTCAGCTAAGTTCGCAAAAAAGCATAACTACCAAGGCGATGGCCTAGGTAAGGAAGAACAGGGATGGTTGCAACCTATTGATGTATCAAAGCTTTTGCGGAATATAGGCCTTAGATATGACAAAAAGAAAAAATGCCCTACAACATCATCTAATACCTCCAATAGTGTTACTGTGGCTGATGGTCCCTTGGAAGACATACCTAAGGAAGAATCCAAATACATGCGTATGATGATGTTGATCACACAGACCTGTCATCCCTGTTTGATTGTTTATCCGTCTTTACCATCAGCTTTTCTCTTCACCATCCCGAACTCATTGATTGGGACCTACATGATAGCACACCTGCCAATGTCTCCCAAGATACGTATGTAAACCTCATGGGATTGGGGGAGGATGAACACTCCAATCACAAAAATAAAAACAAGTAAAATAAAAAAAATCCATCTAGTGAAAACCTCCCTGAGGCACTTCTTGACCTGGAAAAAGTAAAAATAAATGACACATCCGATAGTGAAAACCTCAAAGAGGCGCTGGAGGATGGAGACGTTCATCTTCCCCTTGTGGGAACTCAATTATCCACACGGTCATCCATCCTAATTGAAGAAACTCAAGAAGTTAACTGGGGTACTGCTGAAAACCCTAAGATCACCTATGTAGCCAAATCACTATTAGAGCAAGAATATTCAGTCATTGTTCAGCTACTCCAAGATGGAATCATTAACTTTGCTTGGTCATACTCAGATATGCTAGGCTTAGACCCTGCTTTAGTAGTTCACCATCTGGATGTTCACCCAGATGCCAAGCCTATCAAACAGAAGCTCCGAAAAATGCATCTACAGGTACCATTATTAGTCAAGAAAGAATTGGAGAAATTACTAGATGTCAGTTTTATCAGACCCATTGACTACTCTAATTGGATCTCCAACATAGTTCCCGTTTCCAAACCAAATGGAGACATTCAGATTTGCACAGACTTTCAGGATCTTAACAAAGCCTGTCTGAAGGATGACTTCCCGCTGCCCAATATTGACATGTTGGTCGACCTTACTGTAGGACATGAGATGTTGTCCCTTATGGATGGTTTCTCTAGTTACAATCAGATCCAAATTGCACTTGAAGACCAACACAAGACCACTTTTACAACACCTTGGGGTACTTTTTGCTACAAGGTTATGCCCTTTGGTCTCAAGAATGTGGGGACAACATATTAGAGAGAAATGACTATCATCTTCCATGACCTCATCCATATTATCATGGAAGATTATGTTGAAAACTTACTAGGGAAATCCTGAACTAGAGGAGAGCACCCTGCCATCCTGAAAAAGATCTTCGAGTAGTTAGAACAATACAAGTTAAGACTAAATCCAAAAAAGTGTCTTTGGTGTTACATCAGGGAAATTGTTGGGTTTCATAGTCTCCCAAAGAGGCATTGAGGTTGATCCCGCCAAGGTGAAAGCTATTATGGATATCCCTTCCCTGCACAATCTAAAACAATTAAGAAGTCTTCAAGGAAAGTTGCAATCCATCCATCGGTTCATAGCCCAGCTTGCAATTAAGTGTCAATCATTCACCCATCTTCTGAAAAAAGACTCCACCTTCAGATGGAACCCACAGTGTCAAATAGGTTTTGTTAAGATCAAGGAATACTTGGCTCAATCACCAATCTTGATGCCACCTATTACAGGGAAACCCCTCCTGCTTTACATCTTTGCCACTTCAGTTGCACTGGGGGCATTATTGGCACAACATGATGAGTCCTCAAAAGAAAGAGAAATCTACTACATCAATTGAACACTGGTCGGCTATGAATTAAGTTATTCACCCATAGAGAAAGCCTACCTTGCAGTGGTATTCAGTACATAAAAACCTTGACATTACATGCTCAGCCATCCAGTCAAATTAATAGCAAAAATTGATCCACTAAAGTAATTATTATCCAAAACCAATTTAACTAGTCACATGGCTAAGTGGGTCATGCTCCTAAGTGAATTTTACATAGAGTACGTGGATCACAAAGCCATAAAGGGACAAGTCATAGCTAATCAGTTGGCTGAGGCACCCCTAGTGGATGCTTACCCTCTAGTCATTGAGTTTCTAGATGAAGAATTTTTCATAGTTATAGAAGCACCTGCTTGGACATTGTATTTTGATGGCTCATATACTCATAATGGATCAAGCACAAGAATTTTTTTTGTTACCCCTTAAGGTGACTACATCCCAAAATCATTCAATATAGCATTCATGTGTACCAACAACATATCTGAGTACGAAGCCCTCCTCACGAGTCTCTGAATTGCAAAGCAGTGGCACATAACTCACTTGAAAGTCTTTGGTGATTCATTGTTGGTCATTAAGCAAGTTAATGATGAATTCTTAACAAAATATGAGAAGTTGTTACCCTACAAACACATGGTGGATGACTTCAAGAAATATTTCACCTTCATACAATTTGACCAAATTCCTAGGGTGTAGAACAAAGCAATTGATGCTATGGCTACTAGTGGCTCCCTGATTGACATGCCTAAAGATCGAACAAAATATGAGTTCCTTGTGGAATAACTTTTAATCCCAGCATATGATATCCCTAAGACTAGCATGGTGTGTGACATTGTAGGTCCTGATTCCCCATGGTACCAAGACATATATACTTATCTGCATGATAATATTTTACCCCCAAACCTCACATGAAACCAATGAAAATCCTTTATTCAACGTACAGCCCGATACGTTATCGTCGAGGGTATGATGGAACCCTCCTTAGGTGGACCATCTGGATGAGACCGAAGCCCATACTGCACTAACGAAGGTACATAGTGGTGTTGGTGGGGCCCATTCAAATGGTATGGCCTTGGCCAAAAGGATTCTATGAGCTGGATATTATTGGCCTACAATATTAGAGCATGATGCTTGTGAATTCGTGATGAAATGTCTTCCCTGCCAGCAACATGCAGATTTGATTCATGCTCTGGCACAGAACCTTCAGCCTCTCCTAGCACTATGGCCCTTCTCTCAATGGGGTTTCAACTTGATTGGAAATATTTACCCACCATCTTCCAATGATCGTACATTCATAATTACTGCCACTAAGTACTTCACCAAATGGGTGGAAGTAATGCCACTCTCACAAATCACCGGTACTCAAATTTCAAAATTCATCCTTTACCATATTCTTTGTAGATATAGTATTCCATCTACCATCCTCTCCAATAATGGAAAACCTTTTAAAAACCAAGCCATGAAACACTTCTGTGACACCTTTCATATCCAACATCATTGGTCAATGCCTTATTACCCCCAGGGTAATGGTCAGGAAGAAGTAACCAACAAAACCCTTATCCGCATCCTCAAAAAGGTTGTTAATAACACTAGTAGAGATTGGCACCTCCATATTCATCCCGCTCTTTGGGCATATCGTACCTCCATCCGTACCCTATAGGCACTACAACCTATTCTTTAGTGTATGGTGTCAAAGCCATCTTGCCAATTGAAGTTGAGCTCCCGTCACTGAGGATTTCTCTGAAGAACCTTATCAGCAAGGAGGATGCTCGTGTCGCACGGCTTGCACAACTAGAGTTACTTGATGAAAGATGAATCAAATCCTATATCATCTACAAGCTTACCAAAATAGCCTCAAGTGTAAGTACAACAAGAAGGTTCATCCTCGACAGTTCTAGATTGTTGATCTTGTCCTTAAAGAGAACCAGTGTACTCAGTAGGACCATGATAAGAAAGGAAAATTTGAAGCAAACTAGTTGGGTCCTTATATCATAACCACTAAATATGGATCTGGGGCATACAAACTTGCTACCCTTGAAGGAGAGCCCCTTGAAGAGCCTATCAATATCATGCATCTGAAGAGGTTCTACATCTAAGTCTGCTTGGTAACCCTACCTATAGAAATACAAAAAAAATAAAATAAATAAATAAAAATCCAAAAATAGTAAAGAGAAATAAATTCATCCTATGGTGAAAACCACCTTTGGTGGCGTCTTGGATAGGTACGACTGGTGAAAACTTGGTAATAGGCATCATCCATAGAGGGCTTAATCATTATCTACCTTGTGTCCTAATTAATCTATGACTCCATCCATCTTATCCTGAAATCCTCTCCCATTCCATCCTTGACCGCTTGGTATCTTTTGATTGAGCATTGGACGATTATATGTTATCTGTCATCTTGAGCTTTTTTTCCTAGTCTGAGCTTCTGTCATCAGTTTCTCCATCTGATAATTTGTGTCATCATCTAGAAACATCCATCGTGTCGGTCTCACCTAGTTTCCATCTTATCTTGTCGATCCTCTTAGTCCTCATCAAACTACGTTGCCCCTGCACTTTCACGTAGGCAAGCTGATCATTTGATCTGCCCCTGGGGCATTCTGGAACATCTTGTTGTAGTCCTCCATCATTCGTCTTCATTGATACCTTTCACTTTTATCCATGGAAACTTATCATTTGTCCTTTCTGAACTACGTTTCCCCTATGCTTTCACGTAGGCAAGGTTGATCATTTGATTCTCCCCCAGGGCATTTGTATGTCATGTCTTGTGTTATTCATCATTGGTCGCCATTGTCTTCTTTCTGCTTTATCCACAGTCTTTTCAAGAACTACGAGGGCTCTGCACTTTCACGTAGGCAAGGCTAATCTATGATCAGCCCCCGAGCCCCTAGGTCTGTAGGGTGTGTCAGTCTCATGTCTCGTGTCTTGTGTCGTGTCATCAAGCAATGTCCTTATCTAGTTGGTTCTTCACAAACAAGATCCACCTATGACAGGAGATCCAATCGATTTTAAGCATCCCGCGTCATAACAATCTTTTAGTATAGTATCCATCATCTTTGGTCTCAACAAGATGCATCCTTCCTAACAAACCTCATCAACCCCATCCATCCTCTTGATCCTATGGCAAAGGACGTTTGAAATTTGATTGCGATCTTTTCAATACTTTTGGTTTTTTGTTTATCATTTGAGCTCTCTATTATAGTTAGTTAAGGCTTCCATAATCTATCATATTATGGTGTGTTTTGGCTAATTTAGATAGGGGCATATCTTAATCTTTTATTGTTGTTGTCTATTGGGTTTCCCCACGCAGTATCCACCAAAACCCATGTGATCTTGTGTTACATTGGGATCTCCCTTTGTGCTTGTGGTTATCCCAATGCCTGGCCCGACCAAAGTCTTCATCACTTTGGGGTGTTGGGATGTCCTTCTTATTTGTGTGTGTCATGACCCCTCTTCGCTATGTCAGTTAATTGTGATGTTGATCTAATTATTTATTTAAATAAGATGCTTGTATTAACTCATACGTTATTTCACATGTTTTAGGCATGTGCATACTCGCAAGTAAATGCTCATAAATTGAATACCTATCAACTTATAAATTAGAAGTTTCTAAAGTAAAGAAAACCACCTACTCTGAACTACTGCACATGAAAAGAATTTAACATGTGCTAAGCCCAGCCGTCCAACGCACCTCAGTCCAACCAGGTTTTAGCAAACCAACCCCAGCCGCCCAACGCCGACTTTGATCACCTCACCCCATCCATATTATTCACATGGCTTATATTTCAACTGCCCATAATAAATTGTAGAGCTAACTCGCATGCTACAGTTTACAAAGAATTTAATGCGTTTTATCTATAAATCGAATTGATGGGCCTATGTTTCAAACCACTCCAGTTCTGCCTTGAATGGTTCAATGAGTGTTGTTGCAGATTTCACAGGAAGGAGACGTGTTGACCAGGATTCAGCGCAATAGGTAGGATTCAAAGCATTTATCTTTCTGAAATTGCATCACATATCTACAATATTGGGAATGTAAAACATTCACAACAATTCCTTCACAATGTTGTTTAGTGCTTTCCAAGTTTGGAATGATCAATACCTTCAAACTACTTAAGTTAGATAATGGGAAAATAGTTTATTGGTTATATGTTCTTGAGTTGCAATCTATTAAAATAAGAAGCACATTATCTCATTATGTGGAATAGTTTGCCTTATGCTTATCGAATTATGGTTCATTCCATTATTCCTTGTATTTACAACTTTCATTCCATGAACAAAATCTGTAAGCTGCTAGTTTTTTTTACATATACGTTTGTAGGATGACCTCCATTTGTTTCGGGGCTGTTAAATATACATTTTCTTACATATGGTGATTATTCTAAAATCATACAGAAAGCCGTCAAAACTTAATACTGGGATTCTTTAAATTATTTCAGAATTATGCACAATTTCATGGATATGCAAAACCATCATATAGTAATTGAAACTTTTTGAGGGGATCTATAATATGTGTTGGTTTGATTAAGGCATTTAGTTCCAGCTCTAATCAGCATTTTGACAAACATCTAAAATACATAGAAAATCTGTACTTCTTGTTAAAGGATGAAAAGAAAAATTAGAGTAGTCCTTCACAAACTGTTGCTGTTTAAGATTGCAGCATTAGAAGACTTGGCGCCCCTTCAATTTGTCATGGCATAGCCTCTTTTCTACTCATGCCTGGTTTATTTAATTGCTGTTCAACTTTGGCACCTTGATTAGTAGGAAAAAGAGCATAAGATTGAAGGAGATAACCCCCTCAATGGTTTATGCAGTTATTAAAATTTTGAAAATCCTTTAACCATGACGCTATCTTCCTTGAATGCATAATTTAAATCTACAACAAAGGTCATTAAAGATTAATTGACCAAACTATTAAAAAAAATGTGTTGAGGTTGAGATCTGAGCAATGTTTAAATCCGTATGACTCTAAAAATCATCTTTTCCTCATAGAAATTAATGTTACTATTCACTACATTTTCCTTTTCTTGTTCTTTGCCTAGCTTGTGACTTAGTAGGGTATGAAATTTTAACCTTCAAGTGTTTCTTAAACTTTAGTTAAAGAATGATTATTTAGCCATAAACAAATGAAAATAATTTTCATATCTAAAATACAACATTCCCGAGATTTAGTCTTAGGATAGGTATTTCGTATATAGTCACAAAACAATAACTCTATGATGATCAAAATTAATCTAGGGAAAGGAACATTAGGAGATCCATAAAATTCCTCCAAACATATTGATCCAGATGTAGTTCATTATATATTTTGTAGGTTATTTTATTTAATTTATATTAATCATTTTTTTCCCCAGTGAATAAATAAGATAATATTGCCTTCAATATAGTTTTTAAACCATGGGGTCCATTGGTTATAAGTACTTATGATACATTAATCCTAAGTCTCAGAAGAAGATTAATGCAATATTTACATGTATAGTGGAAATAGATTAAAATATATACAGTAATGTTAGGAATTTTTTTACAAAGTTATAGTTTTGATTGAAACAATGATTACTCCAATATGAATGAATACTTCAAACTTACAACATGCAATTGGGAATTCCATTTGTGTCCAAGGTTCTTAATTTTGACACATTCCAAGACTTGGGATAATTTAAAAGTTTATATGAAGGCTCAATCCAACCTAGATTATTAGGCTTTCTCAAAATTTGTTCTAAAGAAGGATTGCTTAATTCATGCTCTTGAAAGAAAAATTTACGTTGGATTATATTCTTAACAAAATGGATGTCATGGTCTCAAAACTTAGATGAAATAGTTTAGTAAATCTCGACAACTTTCCCCCAAGCAACGTCAAAACCTTTTTCTTGCATTTCCAGATATGTTATCATTTATATATGAGCTCAAAGAACAAAAATTGTAGATTTGTCTAGAATAACTCTCAAAAGAAGAAAACCTCTTTCCATGATTTGACAACAGATATTGAAACCCCTGCACCCACTCATAAAATGGTTGAAATGCATGTAGCTAATCATAAAAATTCGTTTTATTGTGTTATATGGTAATATTTTCTGTGAATGGATATTGACTAGTTATTTATTTATTCATTGATTACGATGGAATATTTATTTTATAGCAATGTATTGTAAATTATCAAACAATGCTTATTAATTCACTAAAATTATCTTGAGCATTATTCTTTAATAGATGTTGAAATTGAAATACTTTATAAATTTTAGATTCTTACGAGCTCTTTTCTTATCAAAGCTTAATTATGTTAGATATAGTTTTGAAACCCTAATCAAAGAAAACAAAACAAAACTAGCAACGTTCGGTATTAACGATGCCTCTGGTTCACATTTACGGGTAAAGACGTCGCGTTTGAGCTACTGCATCTATAGCCTAACACAGCTACAATAACGGCATCTGTGGCATCGTCCCTATAAATCGCCGGGGAGAAATAAGGAACATGGGTTGTTTAAAATCCAAAGGAAGGGAAATCCCCTTTGGATCGATAATCTAAAAAGATAAAACAAAAATGAATCAAATCTGCTAGTGACAACCTAGAAGATTGTAACTTAGGAATTTTTAGTGGTGTAAATGTAATTCTAACTCAAAGATGAAATCATGCGGATAAATTATTAGGAAATCATTTAAATGGGTCAAGGGAGACAAACATCATTAGGGAGTAGGGTTAGGTGAATGTTAATAGGTGAACAATAAATGGTCAAGATGATCGTTTATTATCCATGCTTCCCATCGTGGGTGGCAACCGCAAAGGAACTGTCTAGGGGAAATAAAAACCCTAGAAAGGGTTGTGTACCCGCTTTATAACAGTTCACATAAACATAGCCTAGAAAATAGAACTACGTATTTTACGCCTTGATCCCGTTTGGAAGCAGGGTATGTAGGCAGTCTGGGAAGCGAAGGATGCCCCCAGTACTCAGGCGTTCGGGAATGGGGTTTAGGGTTGGAGAGATCACATAGCTAGGTATAAGAGATACTCAACTAAGATACATACAACTATACTCGAAAGAATCCCGTATGGATTGCTTGATACCCCGGGGCCATTAGGCTAAATTTCGAAGCGGGTTTCAAGTTTAGAATTACAATTTACATACCCCTGAGGACGACGACCTCGGTACACTTTTGGAAGAAAGTGTGGTCATCAGGGAAGCAACTCAGGATCCGGATGATCCCGATGAGTTCAAGACTCTGGCCAGAGCACATACCTATCAGATGATAGATGCCTGCCTCGTTTAGGTGGATGCCTATTCCGATTATATGAATAGATGTATTCCTATTCCATATGAATAGATGAAGTGAATTCCTGTTCCGTATGAACAGATGATATATATGTCCCGTATGGATAGAAATTCCTGAGTATACTTGTGAATGAATACTTGAAAAAAAAAAAAATATAGTGGTATTTCGGTTAAAATTAATTGGGTCTTTACATGTGGTATTAGAGCAAGATTCAAAACTAGGCCTTGAGCTTACTACGACTCACGCATTTGAAATATGTATTTTAAAAGTTATATGAAAGAAACATCCTTTCTCGAACATTGGAATCATACTAACATGAGAATAATTAAACAGGAATTCTAAATGCCAAGGGGAAGGGCAACTCGAGCTGGTGTCGGTCAGAGACAAAAGGGGAACAAAGATGATGAACCATAGGATGGGATTGAAGCAATAATAGAACTGTTAACTGAACAAAGAGATAAAATCAACTCTTTGGAGCAAACGGTACAAGAACTTCGAACAAGACAAGATAATATTGAAAATATAGTTGAACCTCAAATTGAAAACCCTCCTAAATGAGATAATCCAGAGCAGAACATAAGGGATGTTATTGCACCTAGGAGAGAAAATCCTATTCTAGAATTGACTAAGGACTTGAAGAAAATCACCCCTCCGAAATTTGATGGGAAACAACTAGGAGAAGGGGCAGAAAATTGGCTTAACGAAATGGAAAAGTATTTTGAGTTAAGAGATTTCAGCGAAACTACTAAGGCCTTATGGGGGTCCTACCAACTTGTCGGTGAAGCAGCTAGCTGGTGGACTAATGTGAAGGAACAAAATAAGTACACCAAGGAGGATATAACATGGGAACAATTTGTTGAGCATTTTCGTAAAAGGTGGCTACCACAATTGTTTTTCGATGAGAAGATGACTGAGTTTCACAACCTTTGACAAGGACCTCTGACAGTTCAACAATATTGGGATAGGTTTGCCAAACTGCTAAAATATGTGCCAATATATCAACAAGATGAAAAGAGCCAAACCAGGAAATTCATTTTGGGATTAAATACCAACATAGGAGCAGAGGTTGACATGCATGGACCGGAAGGTATGAATGAAGTGTTAGAGAAATCCTTAAAGCAAGAGAGGAAGTTACAAGCTTTAACTTCAGCAAGACAATCTTTAAGGAGTAATAATTTCAAGAGGAAACAAGAATTCAGAAGGAATCAAAACTTCAACAAGAACCTAAGGAACAATTCATCAGAAAGAAGACCACCTCCAAACCATAATCAAAGATACAATGGGAATAATGCTTACAAAAACAACTTCCACAAAAATGAACCAAGAAACTATAACGGGCCAACAAATCAACCAAGGCTCAATGAAGCAAACAATAACTAGCCTAAAAATCCAATGCAACAAGGACCACCAGGTGGATGTTTCATGTGTGGAGGGAATCACTTTGCTAGAGAATGTCCAAGGATGCAAAGTTAGATGAAAGAAAATCAACCTCAAAGGGGACCTACACAAAGGATTCATGCAGCAGTAAGAAATCGACGTACTCGATTCCAAAATGTGCCTATAGAGACTACAGGTACACTCTTTGGGAAACTAGTCTCAATTCTAATAGATACTGGATCATCTGAATGTTTTATTTCACCTGAATTTGTAAGGAAAAATGTATTTAAAGTTAATCATATGGAATCATCATGGACAGTCCAGTATGGGGATAAGGCAGTTAAAGAGGTGACCCAGTGTCTATCCGATGCAGAAATACAATTTCCTAACTTTAATACAAAGGTAGACCTTTATGTGGCACCTTTAGGATCATATGATGTGATCATTGGAATGAGTTGGCTAACAAACCACCAAGCAAATGTAGATTGTTACAACAAATGGGTAGAATTTTTAGATGATATAGGGAAAAGGGTTGTGATTCAAGGGAAACATAGACCTATAAGTATGGAAATCATATCAGCTATGCAAATGAAAAGAGAAAAGAGAAAGGGGGCTCTAGTATACATGGTTACCATGGATGAAAAGGAAGAAGGCAATGCTCCAACGCTCCAAAATTCTCCTTACCTTCAAGATTTTAGTGATGTGTTTCCAGAAGAACTACCAGGGCTACCCCCAAAAAGAAAATTTGACTTCTCCATTGATATAGTTCCAGGAGCTGAACCGGTGTCTAAGGCACCCTATCGAATGAACACGGCCGAGCTAGTAGAACTCAAGATGCAATTGGAAGAATTGCTTGGGAAAGGTCTCATAAGACCAAGTGTATCCCCTTGGGGAGCACCGGTTTTGTTTGTTAAAAAGAAAGATGGAACCTTAAGACTATGTATTGATTATAGAATGCTTAACAAAGTCACCATAAAGAATAGGTACCCTTTACCACGCATAGAGGATCTCTTTGAACAAATGAAAGGAGCAACTGTGTTTTCTAAGATAGATCTTCGATCAGGGTACCACCAACTCAGGATAAAGGAAGAAGATATCCCGAAAACAGCCTTCAGAACAAGGTATGGGCATTATGAGTTTACAGTTGTACCTTTTGGTGTGACTAATGCTCCAGCTGCCTTTATGAACTTGATGAATAGTGTGTTCCATGATTACTTGGATAAATTTGTCTTGGTCTTCTTAGATGATATCTTGATTTATTCCAAAAATGAGGAGGAACACCTAGCACATCTTCAGTTAATTTTGCAAAGGCTGAGAGAACATAGGCTATATGGGAAACTATCAAAATGTGCATTCTTTAAAAAGAAAATACATTACTTAGGTCACATCATTTCAGAAGATGGTATCGCAGTAGACCCGGATAAGATAAAAGCCATAGAGGAATGGCCAATTCCAAAAAATGTGTTTGACGTAAGAAGTTTTATGGGACTTGCAGGATATTATAGGAGATTCATAGAAGGATTCTCAAAAATTGCAAATCCAATCACTTCATTACAAAGGAAGGGTAAGAAATTCTTGTGGACTGAACAGTGTGATAAGGCATTTCAAAATTTGAAGGAAAAATTAACCACTGCACCTATCTTAAAGGTTCCAGAACCAAATGGACACTTCATAGTTGTGACAGATGCTTCCATTGAAGGTCTAGGTGGGGTACTCATTCAGGATGAAGGTGTGGTAGCATATGAATCAAGGAAATTGAAAAATCATTAAGTAAACTATGCACCTCACGATTTGGAACTTGCAGCAATTGTACATGCTCTTCAGAAATGGAGACATTTTCTCTTAGGAAAGCCATTTGAGTTAAAAACTGACCATCAAGGACTCAAGTACATCTTCACGCAACCTCACTTGAACACTAGACAAAGAAGATGGTTAGAATTTCTAAGCGAATACAATTTTGAGATAGAATATATTAAGGGAAAAGAAAATAGGGTTGCAGATGCACTAAGCAGAAGGAGGCACTTGATGAATATGGTAATATTCAAAACCACTTTTAGAGAAAAAGTGCTAAATGGGCAAAAAGAAGATCCATGGTATAAGCAGGTTAGATCGACCTTAGAAAATGATCCAGCTGATCCTAGTATAAAGGGGTATAATCTAGATGGTGACAAGATGCTTCGATACAACAATAGGATATATGTTCCAAACTGTAAAGAGTTAAGAGAGTTGGTTTTAAGTGAAGCCCACAATACCCCTTATTCAGGACACCCTGGGGCAAACAAACTCTATTCAGACCTTAAGAAACTATATTTTTGGCAAGGAATGAAGAATGACATAGTACTCTATGTAGCTAAATGTCTTGAATGTCAGAGGGTGAAGGCAGAGCATAGCCATCCTGCAGGATTATTATACCCCCATGATATACCGCATCATAAGTGGCAAGTCATTAGTATGGATTTTATACAAGGATTGCCTACGACGCCTTATAGGCATAACACAATAATGGTGGTAATTGACAAACTTACCAAGGTTGCTCACTTCATAGCAGGAAATATAATAGATGATGCTCCAACTTTGGCTAAACGTTTTGTGAAGGAAATTTTTAGATTACATGGAATTCCAGAAAAGATCATATCTGATAGGGATGCTAGATTCACTTCAAGGTTTTGGACAACTCTTCAATCAGCTTTGGGGACACAATTAAATTTCAGTACAACATATCACCCTGAAACAGATGGCCAAACTGAAAGGACAAATCAAATTGTGGAAGACCTTCTACGTATGTATTGTATGGACCAACAATCTAAGTGGGAAGAATATCTTCCACTAGTAGAGTTTGCATACAATAACTCTTTTCAAGTCTCCCTAGGGATGGCTCCATTTGAAGCTCTATATGGAAGAGCTTGTCGCACACCTTTGAGTTGGGATAATCTTGAGGATAGAGTGGTAATTGGACCAGATATGTTGAAGGAAATGGAAAATCAAATCAGGTCAATTAGACAGAGGTTAAGGGAAGCAACAGACAGACAAAAGAGTTATGCAGATAGGAAAAGAACACAAAGGGAATTCGCAGTAGGTGAAAAAGTTTTCTTAAGGGTCAGACCACATAAAAGCTCTATAAGTTTTGGTAAGAAGGCAAAGTTGGCACCATGTTATGTGGGACCCTTCGAAATTTTAGAAAAGATAAACCCGGTTGCCTACAAATTGGCCCTACCTCCCCAACTGAGTCGTATCCATGATGTTTTCCATATATCTCTTCTTAAGAAGTATGTACCTAATGAGAAACATGTTTTGAATTGGAATACATTACAGGTCCAAGATCCCAGGAAAATAACAATAGAGCCATATCGAATCTTGGAGAGGCGCCAGTACCAATTGCGCAACAGGATGGTTGATCAGAGCAAAGTACAGTGGGATCAATACGATGAAGACAATGCTACTTGGGAAGATACAATTGAACTACAACAATCATTTCCCTTCTTGTTTTAAGCACTATCTAGATACTATATTTGTTTTTCCTTGTTTCAAATTACTTTTGGATACTATCTCTTTTCTATCGTGAAACTTATTGAACTAGTGCATCGGGACGATGCACAATTAAGGGGGGGAGGATGTCATGACCCCTCTTCGCTATGTCAGTTAATTGTAATGTTGATCTAATTATTTATTTAAATAAGATGCTTGTATTAACTCATACGTTATTTCACATGTTTTAGGCATGTGCATACTCGCAAGTAAATGCTCATAAATTGAATACCTATCAACTTATAAATCAGAAGTTTCTAAAGTCAAGAAAACCACCTACTCTGAACTACTGCACATGAAAAGAATTTAACATGTGCTAAGCCCAGCCATCCAATGCACCTCAGTCCAACCAAGTTTTAGCAAACCAACCCCAGCCGCCCAACGCCGACTTTGATCACCTCACCCCATCCATATTATTCACATGGCTTATATTTCAACTGCCCATAATAAATTGTAGAGCTAACTCGCATGCTACAGTTTACAAAGAATTTAATGCGTTTTATCTATAAATCGAATTGATGGGCCTATGTTTCAAACCACTCCAGTTCTGCCTTGAACGGTTCAATGAGTGTTGTTGCAAATTTCGCAGGAAGGAGACGTGTTGACCAGGATTCAGCGCAATAGGTAGGATTCAAAGCATTTATCTTTCTGAAATTGCATCACATATCTACAATATTGGGAATGTAAAACATTCACAGCAATTCCTTCACAATGTTGTTTAGTGCTTTCCAAGTTTGGAATGATCAATACCTTCAAACTACTTAAGTTAGATAATGGGAAAATAGTTTATTGGTTATATGTTCTTGAGTTGCAATCTATTAAAATAAGAAGCACATTATCTCATTCTGTGGAATAGTTTGCCTTATGCTTATCGAATTATGGTTCATTCCATTATTCCTTGTATTTACAACTTTCATTCCATGAACAAAATCTGTAAGCTGCTAGTTTTTTTTACATATACGTTTGTAGGATGACCTCCATTTGTTTCGGGGCTGTTACATATACATTTTCTTACATATGGTGATTATTCTAAAATCATACAGAAAGCCGTCAAAACTTAATACTGGGATTCTTTAAATTATTTCAGAATTATGCACAATTTCATGGATATGCAAGACCATCATATAGTAATTGAAACTTTTTGAGGGGGTCTATAATATGTGTTGGTTTGATTAAGGCATTTAGTTCCAGCTCTAATCAGCATTTTGACAAACATATAAAATACATAGAAAATCTGTACTTCTTGTTAAAGGATGAAAAGAAAAATTAGAGTAGTCCTTCACAAACTGTTGCTGTTTAAGATTGCAGCATTAGAAGACTTGGCGCCCCTTCAATTTGTCATGGCATAGCCTCTTTTCTACTCATGCCTGGTTTATTTAATTGCTGTTCAACTTTGGCACCTTGATTAGTAGGAAAAAGAGCATAAGATTGAAGGAGATAACCCCCTCAATGGTTTATGCAGTTATTAAAAATTTGAAAATCCTTTAACCATGACGCTATCTTCCTTGAATGCATAATTTAAATCTACAACAAAGGTCATTAAAGATTAATTGACCAAACTATTAAAAAAAATGTGTTGAGGTTGAGATCTGAGCAATGTTTAAATCCATATGACTCTAAAAATCATCTTTTCCTCATAGAAATTAATGTTACTATTCACTACATTTTCCTTTTCTTGTTCTTTGCCTAGCTTGTGACTTAGTAGGGTATGAAATTTTAACCTTCAAGTGTTTCTTAAACTTTAGTTAAAGAATGATTATTTAGCCATAAACAAATGAAAATAATTTTCATATCTAAAATACAACATTCCCGAGATTTAGTCTTAGGATAGGTATTTCGTATATAGTCACAAAACTAATAACTCTATGATGATCAAAATTAACCTAGGGAAAGGAACATTAGGAGATCCATAAAATTCCTCCAAACATATTGATCCAGATGTAGTTCATTATATATTTTGTAGGTTATTTTATTTAATTTATATTAATCATTTTTTTTCCCCAGTGAATAAATAAGATAATATTGCCTTCAATATAGTTTTTAAACCATGGGGTCCATTGGTTATAAGTACTTATGATACATTAATCCTAAGTCTCAGAAGAAGATTAATGCAATATTTACATGTATAATGGAAATAGATTAAAATATATACAGTAATGTTAGGAATTTTTTTACAAAGTTATAGTTTTGATTGAAACAATGATTACTCCAATATGAATGAATACTTCAGACTTACAACATGCAATTGGGAATTCCATTTGTGTCCAAGGTTCTTAATTTTGACACATTCCAAGACTTGGGATAATTTAAAAGTTTATATGAAGGCTCAATCCAACCTAGATTATTAGGCTTTCTCAAAATTTGTTCTAAAGAAGGATTGCTTAATTCATGCTCTTGAAAGAAAAATTTACGTTGGATTATACTCTTAACAAAATGGATGTCATGGTCTCAAAACTTAGATGAAATATTTTAGTAAATCTCGACAACTTTCCCCCAAGCAACGTCAAAACCTTTTTCTTGCATTTCCAGATATGTTATCATTTATATATGAGCTCGAAGAACAAAAATTGTAGATTTGTCTAGAATAACTCTCAAAAGAAGAAAACCTCTTTCCATGATTTGACAACAGATATTGAAACCCCTGCACCCACTCATAAAATGGTTGAAATGCATGTAGCTAATCATAAAAATTCGTTTTATTGTGTTATATGGTAATATTTTCTGTGAATGGATATTGACTAGTTATTTATTTATTCAATGATTACGATGGAATATTTATTTTATAGCAATGTATTGTAAATTATCAAACAATGCTTATTAATTCACTAAAATTATCTTGAGCATTATTCTTTAATAGATGTTGAAATTGAAATACTTTATAAATTTTAGATTCTTACGAGCTCTTTTCTTATCAAAGCTTAATTATGTTAGATATAGTTTTGAAACCCTAATCAAAGAAAACAAAACAAAACTAGCAGCGTTCGGTATTAACGATGCCTCTGGTTCACGTTTACGGGTAAAGCCGTCACGCTTGAGCTACTGCATCTATAGCCTAACACAGCTGCAATAACGGTGTTTGTGGCATCGTCCCTATAAATCGCCGAGGAGAAATAAGGAACATGGGTTGTTTAAAATCCAAAGGAAGGGAAATCCCCTTTGGATCGATAATCTAAAAAGATAAAACAAAAATGAATCAAATCCGCTAGTGACAACCTAGAAGATTGTAACTTAGGAATTTTCAGTGGTGTAAATGTAATTCTAACTCAAAGATGAAATCATGCGGATAAATTATTAGGAAATCATTTAAACGGGTCAAGGGAGACAAACATCATTAGGGAGTAGGGTTAGGTGAATGTTAATAGGTGAACAATAAATGGTCAAGATGATCGTTTATTATCCATGCTTCCCATCGTGGGTGGCAACCGCAGAGGAACTGTCTAGGGGAAATAAAAACCCTAGAAAGGGTTGTGTACCCACTTTATAACAGTTCACATAAACATAGCCTAGAAAACAGAACTACATATTTTACACCTTGATCCCGTTTGGAAGCAGGGTATGTAGGCAGTCTGGGAAGCGAAGGATGCCCCCAGTACTCAGGCATTTGGGAATGGGGTTTAGGGTTGGAGAGATCACATAGCTAGGTATAAGAGATACTCAACTAAGATACATACAACTATACTCGAAAGAATCCCGTATGGATTGCTTGATACCCCGGGGCCATTAGGCTAAATTCTGAGGCGGGTTTCAAGTTTAGAATTACAATTTACATACCCCTGAGGACGACGACCTCGGTACACTTTTGGAAGAAAGTGTGGTCATCAGGGAAGCAACTCAGGATCCGGATGATCCCGATGAGTTCAAGACTCTAGCCAGAGCACATACCTATCAGATGATAGATGCCTGCCTCGTGTAGGTGGATGCCTATTCCGATTATATGAATAGATGTATTCCTATTCCATATGAATAGATGAAGTGAATTCCTGTTCCGTATGAACAGATGATATATATGTCCCGTATGGATAGAAATTCCCGAGTATACTTGTGAATGAATACTTGAAAAAAAAAATATAGTGGTATTTCGGTTAAAATTAATTGGGTCTTTACAGTGTGTTTGTTTCATGCATTAAATGCTAACTCACCTTGGTTGCCTATACCCTGGAACTTGGTGTCTTATGCTATAGCAAAAATCAGTGCTCCGAAGATGGCAAATCATATTAGGATTGCATTTCATAATCATTATTGTTGCATTGCATTCACCCTATGATTTTGGTTGTGCAAATACTTTACCTCTTATCTCCCATTCTTCTCAGGATACTAAGGGTTATTGATAGGTGTCAAATTACACCTGTTTTCCACTTTCACTACACATACGTCTTCCCCCCTTTTTTATCATGTCAGTTCTTATTGACACTTATGACCATGTGTTATTACCTTTCATAATTTACTATTCACATTATTAATTCATTACAACTTTAAATCCATTATAGGTGCATTATCATTTTTAGATCCAACATATTAGGTTCATTCTTCTATTCATACATACATCACCACCTGCATCACAAAGTGTTAGATTCATAATACATCACATCCTGCATGTATATAACATTTGTATAAGCATCCACATAAGCTCTCATAAACATATACAAACATGTCAACAATCAAATAAGCATCCACATAAGTTCTCATAAACATATACATACACATCAAAAAATCAAATAAGCATCCACACATAAACATTCACATAAGCCATCATAGATAAAACATATGCATATATCAAATCATCCATCAAATGCATGAACATGGTGTCAATAAGGGTTGATATGTATATCATATAAATATATCAAAATCCAAAATTCCACCACAGAATAATGTCTATCGACGACATCAAAATGCATGCCCATCATATACAAAATCATAAGATGCAATATCAGTACAAGGCTCTGAAAATAACCAATGTCACTTTGAACTATACATCCACCCTACACCTATCAAAAAATCAGTAGCCTATCATCTATCGAATGAGCTACCCACATCTGATCTCTAAAGTGAATTAGGTACTGACCTCCTACCTAGAGAAACCCCCTTGTGACTCACTGAAACCTTGGGTCCATGTCCCCAACATCTAGGATGGTGTTGGCATCTGTGGGGTCTACCGAACGTATTGGAATATCTGCTATGTTGGATCTGAAACTGCATGATAATATGTGGCCATCCAAAATATTGCCTCCCTCGCATTCTCCTTTCGCTCAACAACCCAGACCTGAGTAGAGTTCCACTCCTGATGATACCTATCCCGATCTCTAGTGATCACTCTCCTCTCCTACTCCCAGGCCTCTTGGGATAGTCGTAACTGCACCATCTCTCCCTGAACCCGATCTCTCATCTCCTCGGTAGCCACTATTGTATCTCTCTCCCTCTTTAACCCTTGTATGTCTGCCCCTATCACATCACCAACCTATACTGACTGCAACTAAGCCACTGCTACATCCTGCTCTCCCTATAGCATTTGCATCCACATCTCTGCAACATCCCTCTCCCTCTGTACTAACTACAACTGAGCCACTGTTGCATCCTGCTCTTCCTGCAGCATCTACATCTACATCTCTATAGCATCCCTCTCCCTCTATGCAACCTGTGACCAAGCCACTATGGCATCCCTGTCCCTCTATAGCTCCTGTACTCTCAAATATGATGCATCTCGCTCTCTCTATAGTGATGATACCTCTGAAACTGCCTCCCCTCTCCTCCTCTAAAGAGACTATATATGTACCTCTGCCACCTCCCTCTCACTCTATAACACCTACACCTGTTCCTGGGCTACATCCATCTCCACCTCCATGGCTTGCACCTATGCCAGTGCTACATCTCTCTCCACTTGCTTCATGTGTATCTAACCCCTCATCTCCTCTCGCTCCTGCCTAGTGTCTACTAGCCCCTGATCTACTAACTCCCCCCTCACATGTAATATAACAACCTCTGCCTATAGTTTGTCACGATCCCAACTCATAGTAGCCAACTCACCACATATCCCCTATATGTCATCTCGTAGTCCATCTCTCTCCTTCTCCACTACCACTACCTGTGTGAATAGGTGGTCAACAATAAATCCATAATCTTTCTGACCTACTGCGTGTACCCTTGCTAGCTCGACCCTGAGTCTGGTCACCTCCACCTCAGCTATCCTCAAACTATGATTTGTAATCTGAAGCCTCTCTGCAATGCCTCTCACTCTACCTCCAACACCTCCACATCTGGCCTATCTACATCCATTGCATCAACCTCTACCTCATCCTACACCCACTCAACCCTGCTCTCCTAAATCCTCCTCAGCTGTCTTCTCCTCACCACCCTCATCAGTCTCCTTAGCTCTCCTATAGGCCTCGCCTCCCCCTCTGGCTCCTCCTCATCCTTACTCCCCCTATCTCTAGAACAGAAGGCCCCTGCTCTTCCAAACTCTAAACCCTCCTCTGTCATCTCCTACTCACCATCCTCTTTTTCAGTTCCACTCCCCCCTCCATTCCGTCCTTCCTCCCTGTTTCCATCCTTCCATCATTCCTGAACCTATCCACCCTGTCCATCTCCCACCATCCCAGATTCCATCCATCTCCTCCCCATCTATCATTGCCCCTAATGCCATCCTTTGTTGTCCTCCTCCTCTGGCCATCCCTGCCAATCCACCTCATCTCTCGCACCCTCACGAAACCTCCTCCTTGTCCCTGCCTGCCACCACCGTGCTTTGTCTCCTCCCTATCTCCACAATCCCTCTCCAGCCGTGCTCATCCTCCAATCACGAATCCTAAATCTCCCTACAATAGGAACCATCGTGTAATCTCAGGACTTGAGAACCACCCAGAGACTGCTCCACACTCATCATCACTCCTACATCCCTCCCAACAACCCTCCTTGGGTGGGAACTGCACTATAAACCCAGCCACCCACGTCATCCCTTGGCGTCAAATCACGATTTCCCCATGGTCACTCTCTAGTGAGTCAACGAAGCATGACGGGTGCCTCTGGAATATCCTGTACCATCCCAAACTGCCTCAACACTCTATCTGGTCGATGCACCTCCACTATGTGCGACTGGCTCCCAATCAAGATGCATCGGCTCATAAAATAGCCCTGATGTCTCCCCTCCTCCTCCCTCCATCTCCTGAACTATCGATACATATACAAACACCATAATATGTCCCTCTCCTGCAAGCCATCCATCACTCTCCTCCACCCATCCATATCCCCCTGCATCTCGTACTGCAAAACCCAACCCCTCACCTCCCCATACCCCCAAGCCATAGGCTCCCTATCATCCTCCTCTCCTTCCATAACCACAAGGGGTCTCGTCACCATAATGTGCTCCCACACCCACACCTGTAGTAGGGTCATGTGTGTCAAACTCACCGACCTCTGGTAACAAATCACATGCATGTCTCTATATAACTATGCTAATACACAAGTACCCCATGAGAATTGTCCCTCCCACCACTCAACAATATGTCGAATCGCCTCCATGTATCATAGACTGTAAAAATGCCTACTATGGTCTGGCAACAATATCCCACTAATCAGCCCACACAAAAATAATGGTAGGGGTGGTACCCTCACTAACAAACATCTATCCAAGTCCAACTGCCCATTATGTATGGGCAGATCCTCATCTCCAAATAACACTGAAATGGTGTGATCTAACTGCGTCCCTCTCGATACATCGCTCACTAATCGCCCTGCTATGGGTAGCCTCAGGATGCGTCATACATCCTCCAGTGTCACTATCATCTCCCCCATCAGAAAATGGAAGGTCGATGTTGCTGAACTCCATCTCTCTATCAGTGCTTTTAGCATTGCTCGATGCACCCTCATCACTAGGAACTGTAAAAAGTGCAATAACCCTGCATTCTCCAAGGTTGCATGATCTACTCCGGTCATGGCCTCCATAGTCATTGCCAGTGCCTCCAATCACTGCTCATGTGTCAACAATCACTCGAAGCTCTGCATCCATATTAACTAGACTGTTAGTTTCTTTCTCAACCCATGGACACTATCTTTTTAGCCTTTATCTCTTCTTCTTTTTCCTAGCTCCTCCCTCCCTGCATCATCGAACTTGCCTTGATTTGAGGCGGTTCTTCCCCAATCGATCTGACTCCACCCCACATCGAGACAGATGCACCTTCACTAGGGTCGAATCTGCCCTGAGTCGGGGTAGATGCCCCTTGGGCCGAGGCGGACCTACCCCGGGTCAGGGCAAATCTGCCTGAGCCGGGGTGGAAGCGCCTTGACCTACAGGGCACCTCTACCCAAAGTTAGGGCAACTGCGCCCAGGGGCAGGGTGCCTCTGCCCTAGGTCGAGGTGAAAGCACCCCAAACACCTGGGGCGTCTCTGCCCCAAGCCAAGGTGGTTGTGCTCTAAGGCGAGGCACCTCTACCTCGATCCAAGGTGGCTGCACCCCGGGGTGGGGCACCTTTGCCCCATGCGGGGGTGGATATGCCCGAGCTCGGGGTGGAAGCACCCTGAGCTGGGGTAGATACACCTGCATACGAGGCAAACCTACCCCAAGATAGGGCGGAAAAGCCCCACCGTGGGGCGACCTGTCCCAACCACGGGGATACACCACTCCACAGTGGGGTGGAATCACCCCTCCCAAAGTCGTACCTCATTCTACCCTACCCCTAACCCACTGCCAATCTGAAATTCTAGTTCCTACCCATTTTCCCTCTCTAACTCGACAACAAAACCCATGTTTTACATTTTTTGTAAACATTCAAAAATGTACTACAAATACTTAAAATACACAAGAGGGGTTTTGTTACTAACCTAGTGAGGCATTGCATAATGGGTGTGGAACCTCCACACCTCATCTTCCCAGTGAATGATATCAGAGTCATAATCTTGCGACATTATTGCTCTTTATCTTCTTCTTTTTCTCTCCTCTTCCTCAACTGCTATAGTGAAAGTGAGCTAAGGTAATTTCTAAAATTACCTTTTAACCCCTTCCCCCCTTTTATCACTCTTTTAAAATAAAAGGTGTTTTTTACCTTTTATTTAACTTTTTTCTCCTTCAACTAATTCCCTAACATCTCGGGGCTTCCATTTGCAAACCATGCATCTGATTGATTCCGTTCAAAAACCAAAGTTGCTCTATTTTTCGTTCTCTATCCAATGGTGCCTTCTATTTCTTCCTATCGAGAAGTCATCTAGGGTCCCTTTTTCCTTCCCCAACTACCCTCTCAAGGGGGCATACCCTACCATCATTCCTCCTCTCCTTTGGCACAGTCATTGGGGCACCTCCTTCCAATTTCCTCTATTTGGGTAGCTCATTCAACCTCTTTCATGCTAGGGAATTGAGTCCTATCACTTCCTTCGTCACTTGCATTTTATTTTTCTTTGAAACACTATTACTCCAACAATATTTTGAAGAGGGGAAAAATGTAGACATCTAAATTTAATCACCCCCATACGATCAAATTTACCTCTTTATTCATCAATTCTGTCAATATTAATTTATTTAATTAATATTAAACTTTCTGCTTAAAGTCCTTAAAGTATTTAATTTAACAATTAAATGCTTTACCTTACATCCTTTTCCTCTCTAAATTAAATAAATACATCAATTTATTTTATTTAATCATTTAACCTTTTTGAATAAAATCAATTTTAAATTCTTCATTTTTCTCTCTCTCCTTGTCACATCCTCCATAATCCCTTTCTAATTTGGATTAATTTAATTAATTCATGATTAGAATTTGCATCCTCTTAATCAAGGATTAATGTCACATCCTCCTACATTTTCCACTTGCTTCTAATCTTTAATTAACTTATCCTAATCATGTATTTGCACAACCTTAATCAAATTCATTAGCTACATTTAGCATCCCTTTTAGTCAACCTTTCCATTTGGCTTTTAAAGCATTAACCATCTTTCCCATGGAATTTTTAATTCACATTTATTTATCCTAGGTCCCTCTCTTCCCCATGTGAATTTTTAATTCACATTTTATCCTTCCAAGGCTTACCTTATCCCCATGCAACTTTTAGAACATTTGACTTGTCACCTCACTCACATGTGACAAATTCCCACCTTTTTGGAAACTATCTCTTATCCACTAGATTCTCCTACGAATGTAAATTTTTAATTCACATTTATTTCTCCAACCACTTTCTCATTTCCCATGGAGATTTTTGAGGAATTCTAAAATTTCTCAAATGTCATTTTCATCCTCACTTGGGGACAAGAAGTTCCTTTTTGAGGAAATCTTTTCACCCCCAAGGTACTTGTCCTTCCTCCACATCACTTACCTCCCTTCCACCTCACCTCCACATCATCTTATCCTAGGCCATCTCACATTCCACATGTCAAGATGTGAGGGCTTGTAAGTCCCCAACTCACCATAGCCCTACATCTTGACCTTGGCGGCTCAATCTTAACCATTGAATTCTCTAGAGAATTCAAATTTCTCTATAAATACCCCCTCTTCTAAGGAATTTTCAACACTTAGTCATTTTTGCATCCTTATGTTGTCATTTTGAGCACTCAATTCACAAGTATTTTCACTCATTTAGCTAAGCCATTTTAGCCATTTGCATTTGCATCCCATCATATTTTCAATCTTGCATTTAGTCATATCTATAGCCATCCAAGGAGCATACAAGTTTACATTCACAAGGGCCAACCAAGGGATTCATCAACATGGAGAAGGTATAAACACTTGCACAATTTCATATGTTTCTCTTTGTGTTAACAATTTCTTAGGTTAATCTTGAGGTGTCCTTTTGTGTTTTTCTCTCATTGCATTATAGTTGTTTTTGCATATTTAGGATAGATAAACATTTAGGATCACACGTTGAATTCATCCTCCTTTAAATAACTGAAGTGTCTTGAGGAGACGTGCTCCTCCACCAAGCGTTGTCTTGGACAGACCGCTGCCTTCTTGGATGCATCTCTTTACCTTTTTGGTGATCGCATCCCTA
>VDFB02000002.1:74293306-74343705 GCA_007258455.2 Sequoia sempervirens | reverse complement strand
TAGAACCCTATTAAGACTTCAGAATCCGACTTCTATAATAAGCCCTAAAATCCCCTTTTATAGGATAAGGGAGCAACAAGCATCAGGCTTAATTACATTTATATTTCATTTCATTTGTACTAGAATTTGAGATATTCTTAGTTTGTTATATGAAATCATTTAAGGAAAATGGAAGAGTAAAAGAGCACATTCCATATTCCCTGAATGAAGACACACAACCTCCTTGAAAAGTAGAGTTTGTTGTAACCATGTTGAATTCTCATCCTTGTTGAACAAAGAAGATTCTCCAATAGCAACTCTAGCACAAACTTGTATATCGCCTTTAAACGACATACGTACTACCAAAGTTAACTAGTTTGACACTTCTCCTACATACCAACTTGAAAGATTTCCACCTTAACACATGAAACAAGAAATCACATGAATGCTAAATAGGATAATACTAATAGAAAGGGCATGGTATCATAAAAAAAAATAGGGCGTAATCATCACTTTGAGTCATCAACCTCAGAGGATATTTGCCAATATTTTATTTGTGGTTGGACTAGAGAAACTGTCACCACCTCTTTATCAGGATTCCTCGATAGTACCAGGGAGAGGGGATAATAATTTCCCTCTGATTCAGTGTCACCCTCATTGTGTGAAGGGCTATTAAGAACCTCACATGGAGAATTGCATTCCTTTGGGTAGGCCTTACAATGCTCACTCTCCATCCATGCCCTCTTTTTATATTTCACGACCCCCTTCTTGTGTTTAACTAATTCTTCTGAAACTATCTACTCTTTTGGATGGTAATTTTCCTTGGTACTATACTCCTTGAATTTCCCTAATCCTATTCTTCTATTCAGCATATCAGGAGCTCCATCCATTCTAGTTGTATTCCGAAGACCTCCCTTAGGCTCAAACAATTACAACCCCTCAGATTTTTGAATCATCATGACAGACCTACTTTCCTAGAATGTCTACACACTTCTTAGGAGAATTCAATTCTAGCACACTTCTTTATCAACCTTCGACCCTCATTCATTGCAAAATGAATTATGACATGGAAAATCACTCAAGTAATCTACATTTAAATAGGAAATTTGAATCATGCAAGATTAATGACTCAAAATCTCCTTATGTGAGCAAGTTGGTAACTTACAGCTCAAGATTGAATCTAAGTCATTGCTTTTAAAGCAATTAAAACTTCATCCATGGAAAATAGCAATTCTAGCTCAAGTGTTGCAATCTATCAATCAACTTGTATCACTAACCTAATCCATTCTTTCATTAATCTCAACGAACTACAGAAGGCCAGTTTAGAGAGAAAATTTACTTGCACGCTTCCTCGCTTCATTGTTGATCCTTCCCTAATCCTGAGGTATCATTAATGTCTACCTCCTACAATGATTTCATAACTGGGCTTCTACGACCATAATTCTGAGATTGGACATCTATCCTGAATAGTAATTCAACCACTATGAATGTGCATTTAACTTGTCAACCCAGGGATGTGAACTTGAAATGGGTCGGCACTATATGTGCACTAGGGGCTAAACTAGTCATTGCATCCTACAGCTAAGAAACACAATGTTGAAAGTAAATTGCTGGAAAGGAAGTAAAGCAAATACTGAGCATCAACCAACAACTATGCTAAACTGAAATGCAAAGCAAGAATGAAAGATTCAAGCATCAAACATGAACTACTCTTTCTACTTTGGCTGTAGGAACATACACATAATGGACTTCTAGTGGCTGCAGGAATAGTCAATGCTAGATTTTGAACTAAGTACCAAACGACAAGCAATACTAAGCTAATGATAAAATAAGAGAATGTATTACTCACCAAGTGGGCCCCCTTTGATAAGTATTCTCTATGCTAACAACAAATCAGATGTTCAAACTCAGAACTTTATTTTTATTCATTGTAAATCGTGCATACAAAGAGTAATGTATCTTTATCACTGAAATGAGAGTACAATGTAGAATTTTACAACCTCTTGAAGAACGAGCATCAAATTATTATTTATACTATAGCTAACAAGGTAGTCAACTCCACAACTAGGAGGAAACCCTTTAGAGAAAGTAGGGGAAAGTGGAGTGGCGACGGTTACGCGTGCATGGAATCTAGTCAGACATGCGAGTCAAGCGCAGATCCAACACAGTAGTAACACCCATGCATGATCGATCATTAAGGTCCACTACAAGGCAGTTACATTCGATTGCATGAAGAATCTCTGATGTTGGTTGCCTTTGACCTAAAGCGGCCTCTTAGCTGAATGTTATGGCCTATGCCCAGTTGGCGATGTCCTTGATAACTTTATGTATTAAGTTTGCAGTCCAAGGTTAGTATGAACAATAATTACACATCAATAACCACTCTATGAAACACTCATTAATCATATGAAAATCAACATAGATGACCCACTTATTATGCGAAATATCATTAAAGCTTGTAGAGATAGGGTAATGTCAAATGCTAATGGTTTGAGGGAAACATTATGCCAATATCAACACTTAAGCATTAAAATCCATAACATTAATGAGAAAAAAGACTATAGATTTTTCCCAATCTAGACCAAAAACTAGTCTCATTACTCCCCCCAACCTAACATTTTGTTGGTCCTCCAATAGGGGAAGAGTTGTTCTTTTGCTTCATCAAAGCTTTGAAAATTTCAACTAAGAGTTTTCCAACATCAGTGGCTACAGTGAGTGAGTCAGGATCCCAATAGAATCCTCCCAATTTGTCAAATCTTTCCCATCTTTTCCTTTCTGCAGCAATATCATTCTGGTAGAATCTAAAATTTGGAACATGCCACATGAGCATGGGTGGCTAAAAAGTCAAGGGAAGCTAATGTCATCCCTGATTTCTTCCAATCTGAATATGTCTCTCAATTCTTTTCAATGTTGCAATATAATTGTGGATGGAATGAGGCTCAACTTGCTTTAGCTCATCGGTCAAACTATTCCATCTCTGGGATAAACATCTCCTCATGGTTTCCTCTTTTGCTGCTATTTTTACCTCATACTCGGTGTAAGATGCCTCAATCCAAGGAATAATCCTATTGCCATAGCTTGTTCTGAGCAACATTCTATGCCATTCTCTGCAAATATCCCTTGGGTTATTTGATTAATCTCTAACATGTAAAGGGATATCAGACTCCAATTGTTTATAAACACCGTGTTGTTGTCCCCAAATAATTTCATTTTGTACCCAAGACATGAATGCTCTCAATTTAACATCTCCAACATACAGTAGTGGGTTCTATTCATGGTCTTTTGTGACAACATAATTATGTAAATAAAATTCACATAACAAATTCTTCATTTGAGGGGAGGAAATTCTATAAGTATTGAAAAATTCCATAGGGGTATCAATAGAAGGATTCAAACTTGAGGAAAGTCTTGACATTTTAAAAGAGAGATACTTCTCTTTTAGGAGTAGAGTATAGACCCTCGGGGGTTCTCTACATTCCAGAATCTTTAGTGCCAAAGCTGCCATATCATCTACTCTCTGCTTCAAGGTAGCAATTTTTGCATTTTTCTCCTCAATTTCCTCATCCTTCTATTGAATTTCTTCCTTTAACTTCCATTTTTCCCTTTTCCATTCTTCCTCTCTTTGTATTTATGTCCAAAGATTCAAAATTGTTGCATGTACTAAAAAATCAAGAGGATTATGAATGCCTACTAGTCGTTTGGTTGATGATGACTCCTCGTATGGCATTATTTGCATAGACTCAGGCTGTCCATTTATCTCTAGTTGTGAGGGTGTTGTTTCTTCTTCCTTTCATTGTAGGGACTCTTGCTCTTGTTGTGGTTGTAGGAAATCCTACTCTAGTTTTGGTTGTGGTTGTAGGAATTCATGCTGCAAGACGTCTTGTTCATGCTGCAAGAAGTTCTAATTTTCCTCCAATTCCTCTACAATGCTAGCAAGATCAACTAGTGTTATGTTTGTTTCCCCCTTAAATATGCCTTCTCCTTCTTTTTCAACACACTCTTACTCCATTGGAGCTTCAGGGTCCTCATGTGGGATCTCATTAGGTTTAGGGATTTTCTGGTAGGTCCTTCACATCTTCCTTTGGCTGCAGGAGGAATAGTATCAACTTTCCTCTTTTTCATACTTGGTACTTTTATTTCCACAGGATGTGTTTCAGTTTTTCCTTTTCTTATTTCTACCTCCCTCTGTTGTGCCCTAGTTTTCATGATGGTTTTGATTGGTACTTCATCATCATCAGGATCCAAGGAAGAGTTTTCTTTTTCTGAGTGCTCTATTGTAGAAGAACTAATTTCAATGGTTTCTTTTGCTGTAGGAGGATTCATTCCAGAGCTAGCGCTAGAGGTTGAAGCACTAGGAATGGCTTCTATTTTTCTTACCCTTCTACTAGACCTACGAGATCAAGGTATAGCCCTAGGTGGAAAATGTTCAATATCGACAAACTCCTCTTGGAGATAATCTTGATCAACCTTAATAAACTCTTCCCAATTCATTCTAGAAACATCACACAAATATTTTTCAACTAGCAATTTAATCAGGCAATGGTGGGAAAAAAATTATTCCTACCTTTCTAGGTCTCAACCATCATGATTGAGAGAAGATTGTACAACACATTGGCTACATTCATCCTCCTCCCATGCCCCATGTGGTTCAAAAACTTTGTTGGTGTGTCCGATGGCACAACAATGTGTAAACAAAATATTACTATTTTGTTTCTCCTGAAAGAGAAAGACAACACATGGATATCTTAGCTCCCAAGGTCTTTGTAGTTGGTTCTCAATTGTGTTGATGTTGCTCAGTGGTGAATGTAATAGTAATGTTCAAGGGGCCTGCTGGTGTTGAGCTTCTGGATTGTTCTGAGATCAAACATAAACTTAAACCTACTCTAACCAGGGTTTTTAAAGAAACCTAAAAAAAGATAGATCAGAGCTTTGGAATAGAAAAAAATGTTAATTCATCCAACTTAACCAGACTTGTTACCTTTCAAGGAATTCCTAACTAAAACTGTAGAACAAAATTAACTTCTGATTAACACACAGTTTCATTCATTCACAGTGCTGATTTCAACAGCAGATTGCAAGTCACCATTCAAACAAAACATAAAATCAAATTTCATTCCTTGAAAGCTTCTCAAGTCAAATGATTAACCCAAGATAAACAACATTCTGAAACACAATTTTAAGTAGATTTTAATATGGTTGCTTCTACTGTTAGTGAAAAAGATAAGCAACATTTAAAAATCTGGCACAATCACCAGTGTATAGAAAATCCATGACTCTAGATTGTTTCCATCTATACTAAGAGAACTTGAAAATACATTACAGTCTATATTGGATCTAACTCCTATCCAAGAAGATGAAAGAAGCTCACATTACAAAGAACCAAGATGCAACTCTATCTCCTCCCTCTCTATATATTCTAAAACTTCTACTCCTACAACCTCTACCCTTTACAAAGAGGCAAGAATGCCATATACAAAGCGTACCCAAAAAGAATGTTAGCCCCTGTTTTAGGGTTTACAAAAATATCTTCCTCCAGAAGGGTCAGCCTCTAGATCTTTTGAATAAAGTTGGTTCTGCATTAAATGTGAATCCCTGCTGTCCATGTCAGTGAAAGATTTCTGCCAGGAGAAACCTTCAAATCTTTTGCAACTACAGCATTTACTTCTAGCCTCTGTGTCCATTTTCAAACTTCCACGCTGAGCTGCTTTGAATGCTCTAAAGTATTACCATTAATACCGATATACCCTTTTTCCAGTAGACCCCCGCTATCCCTGTGACTCATGGCTTCATTCTTCTTCCTTCGGCCCTCTTCCTGCTCTAGATATGTCCTTCTACAAGTTATCAGTGTGACATGTGGCAGTCGGTAAGACCTCACAGTGACCCTCTCTTTCTTTGGAGAGCACACCCACGTTGGGGAGAATTTTCATGTCGGGAAGACCTCACCCTGAACTCACGCCCTGTTGCCAAGACATCTTTGGGTCGACGAGACCTTTCATCGAGCGCATTCCATTACACTGAAGGGAGAAAACATGTTGGCGAGACCCTATCGGGTCGGAAAGACCTTTCGCCGAAGTCACCTTTCGAGGAGACTCCTCAAGAAATATCATCATGTACACGACTTGATCCTAAAAAATAAGGTCTCCATTAGTCCTTTACACCATAAAAATATTACCTTCAATCTTACCCATCATACTTCTCTCATTTTATTACACTTCGCAAGAATAGACTTACTTTTGGTGGAGGTAGAACCAAATCCGAACCAGGAACACACTTCCCTTTCAAAACTGGTGGAGGCGGAACCAATTTGGGACCGGGACTGAGACAAGAGGAAAAATTAGATGAATCCCAACAGAACCGGGATCGAGACAAAATACGACCCAGAAATGACACCCCTCCTTAAAAACTAGTGGGGGCAGGGCCAAAAAGAAATTAGAACCAAGACCAGAGTCAGAATGGGAACAAGCCATGGGACTGACAATCATTTTCTAGTTCAGACCCCATCCCAACTCCGTGCCCGCAAAAGAAACCAAACGTGAGGGACAAAGATGGAAACAAACGCAGGCGGGATCAGAGCAAAAATTGATCCCAGGTGAAACACAACGGGGGCGGGGGCGAAACTAAATCCGAGATTAAAACTTCTTCAAAGTTTCAGTTTCGGATTCCATCCTAATCCCGCCTCCGACAACATAGAAAGAGATGCCAAAAGAACGAAAAAATAAAAGGGGAAAGGAAGAAAAACACCCCGCGACCAAACAATCGGAACTGGGGCAAAACAAACGAACATGGAGGAACCGGGACCGGAACCAAACCCGAACCAGAAAATTTTTGAAGTTTTAGGTTCAAATTCCATTTTGCACTTGCTCCTATTTTAATTCAAAAGACAAAAAAGGACAAGGAAGAGGAGGAAGGGGAGGGAAAACCCCATGACAAAACAAAAGGAAAAAAAGAAAAAGAACAAGACACGCAGAATCGGGATCAGAACGGAACCTGAACCTGAAACTTATGAAAGTTTCAGGGTTCAATTCAAGTTCCAATTTTGGGTCCGCAAAAGAAAAAACTCCCAAGGCCGAAAAGAAAATACCTAAGGCATAGGACACAAAACTAAAGAGGAAAATGACCAACCACAAAAGAAATAAAGGGAAAGGTGGAGTTGGGGCTGGGATGGAACCTGAACAAGAAACTTTGACAGAGTTCAACATTCAGATTCGGCCCCAGACCTGGCTCCAAGAAAGAATGGAAGACAAAAACAAATAACTGTCAGAACTAGAACCGGGAACGGAACTAGACCAGAACTTGGATGTAATTCCAAGCCCGGTATTGGTCCCAGTTCCGCTTTCGACAAAATTTAAAAGAAAAATGCCTAAGGCAAAGAACCAAAGGCCAAAGGGAAAAGAAAAAGGGGGACACATTTTGTTCCAGAATAAAATGGGGTGGTTATTCAAGGCATAACAAATGGCGACTCGGTTGGGAAAATGGTTTAACCATTTTTAACGAACTAAAGATTTCAGCTACCTAGAACTCCTAGTTTATGAACATCACAACTTCAGTTGGGTCAGTTTTAACAACCAAGGTTGGGCTAGAATCTCAAATGTAAACCAAAACTGGCTACCCCTGAATCTATGTGTGCTTGATGGTGCATCCTCCTTTCATAAAGTTTTCCTCATCCTTCGAACAATAATGTGCAAGATTTGAGCTACATGAGTTGATTCCCTTTAGTTGTCATGCAATGATGTCCTGGGCATTGCTTTGCTGCTAGTCAGGCATCCATAGCCCTGATGGAGATACCTCTA
Organism: Sequoia sempervirens; assembly: GCA_007258455.2. Taxonomy (NCBI): domain Eukaryota; kingdom Viridiplantae; phylum Streptophyta; class Pinopsida; order Cupressales; family Cupressaceae; genus Sequoia; species Sequoia sempervirens. The sequence goes on along the minus strand of VDFB02000002.1, from coordinate 74,335,936 downwards.
GTTCTCTCACAGCATTGCTCTACTGCTAGTTAGGTGTCCATAGCCCCGGTGGAGATACTAGAACCACCCATTCATATTGAGTCCTTTTTCTCTTTAGATAATTCTTTTCTTTTTCTTTTTCTCTTTTCTCTTGAAGTTTCAGATATTTCATTCAATTTTTTTTTCAATATGTCAGATGTTTAACATCTGTTATGGGTTGAAAACTACCATGGACCTCATAACAACACTTGGGAATTAGATTTTTCACTCAAATCTTACAACATCATCACCCTAGGACAAATATAGCATTACAAAAGGAGATGATCTTAACAATTTGTAATGGATTCAGAGGAGCTAATGAAGATTATTTACTTGGCACCTTGTTTTGAAGACTTTCCACAACTCTTATTGTCAAATGGACATCAAAAAATGAATCTAGGACAAAATCATCCAATCAAAAAACCTAAAAATATCTAAACCACTTCCGTCTCAATAACCAAAGTATACTTCAGATAACAACCCACCATTTCAAGATGGAAAGAATAGAGAAACCCCAAAGAACAACAAGACAGAAACAAAAGAACAAAGGAAACAAAAGAACAAAAAGAAAGAACAAAAAAACACCTAGCAGAGCTATTTACATGCAGAACAACAAAAAAACTATTTACAAACAAAAAAATAAGAGGACACGGGGAAAAAGAAAACAACAAAACAAAAAGAAAACTAACCAAACCAAAAACCAACACTAACCAACCCTAATCCTAAACTAACTCCAAAGCTAAGCTTTACAAACACAAAACAATAAAAATTTGTATATTGACTTGACTAATTTTTCATTATGTGTAGCAATCTTAACCTACTAGGCATAGTTCTAAACCTAGAAAATTTATCTTTATACTAAAAAATACAAAGTTTATAGGTAATAAGTTCATTCTAAGGGCATAAAGCTTGAAATATTATTAGTTGTGGGTTCTGAGTTTTTTCATGATTTACCCACAAACAAGTTTTACTATCCCCAACGCCATAATCAAACTAAAAATTATTAAAGCATAGAGGATAATGAGTGGACACCACCTGATTCAGAAGATTCCCCGTTACTGATGTATACTTGTGTTGTATGAACTCCCTCTCTCGGGGTCTCAGCTCATGGAACATCACCGAAGCAAGGTTTGTCTCGCAGCTAGGATATTCACTAACCAACATCTCTGTATTCACCTCAGGTATAGAGTCATTTTTTTTTTTGATTTCCTGGGATGAAGTCTTACTTTCAACACTTTCTTGAAACATGTCACCTTCAAAGGTTTGAGAATCTGCATCCAGCTTATCACCATTGATGTCAGGGATACTAGCACAGGGTGAACAAGGATTTTCTTCAAACTCATTTGAATGCACAGAGTCAGAGCCAAGAAAACACTTTCTCAATTCATATTCCTGCACATCATCAACAAGAACATGCCAATCAACATCAAATTTATCAGTATTAGGATCAAATTCATTTGTGGATGCTAAGAAAGGACTCTCTTCAACCAACACATTTGAGTAAACATAATCAAAATCAAGAAAATACTCCCTGGTCTCATTCTCTTCTTCATATTGAAGAGACTCAACTTCTGAGATAACCTCTTGGTTGCTTCCTTGGCATTCCCCTGCTTCATCCAAATGTACCCCGTCATAAATTTCTTTAGGGAACACTTGGCTGATCTGCACATCTACTCGAACTTCTTTTCTTAAGATTCCATTTTGGAATTTAAGTCCTTGTCTTTGACCACAAGGTTCATTAGCAATCGCATCTTGAAGTGTGTTATTTGTTTCAACCCGTTCACTACTTAAATCAGCAGAGTCATCTTCTTGCGTTAACCCATCAAAGTGTGTTTCTTCCCCATTCACCATCATGAAGGAATCTATGAATGCATCGATGAATCCATTCTCCACTTCTATCAAGCCCTCACTAGGTAGAGGAGTTTCATCAGTTGTTGAATCCATCTCAATGCAAGGATCTAGGTCATCAAAAGATAGGGAAGAATTAAACCTCTTCACACAGTTACTCTCATCATTTTGGATGGACTGATTACCATTTTCATGTGTGCTAGTTGTTTCATCCTTTTCATTAGAGGGATACGTACTCCAAGGATCCTCCATAATTATTCCTTCACTAGTGATTAGTTGCTTGAAATACAACTCCATCCTTCCTAGGAAGACATGGCAATCCATCTGAGAGTGTTGATTAGTTCGATGTATCCTACATCCACTTGGCCCAACAAGTTCTGATAGTTTCAGATCTCCTAGCTCTTCTAATTTCTCCCTTATTCAATTTTGCATACGAGGGATATCAATCCAACATGAACCATGTTCCTTTGTCCATTCCTCATCACCCTGATTCTCATCTCGATTAGGAGAGTTGTTCAAATCATTGGAAGATATTGTTGATTTCTTGTGACAACAATCCCGTATTAATACCTCATCTCCTTCAAAGCTATCGTTAATACTAACATTTTCAACAAATCTAGACTCTATCTTAAGATTTCCATCGTGCTCTAAATTTACATCCATTTCATGTTTTTTACCAAACAAGTCATCAAAATTATATTCTGGCTCATCAAATGTTTCATCTACAACTTCATTTACAAGAGGAGTATTGAACTCTGTGATTTGATTTTGCAGGAATGAGTTCTCCTAGTGGTCTTGTGTGAGATTGACCTAATGTGGGGTGTTGGAAAATGTGGTGCTCAGAACCTTAGTAAGGTTATAGCTACTTGGTGAGAATGATTACACCTAGGTAGGGATGGTGGGTGAAGTGGCATAAGGTTGCAGATGATGGTAGTTTGCAAGCACAAGAGGATTCTAACCTTGAGTTTGGCTATCTGAATTTCTAGTGCCACCTCCAAATTATGCCAATAAGAGAGCTTTGTTCAATGCATCATGCAAAGATGTAGCCTCACCACAACATCTGACTTTGGTTGTAAATGAGGGGTTTAAACCTTAATAATAATGTTCTATCAGTATATGATCATCCACAACCAAATATAAAGATTGAACCCTTTGATACATAAACAAAAATCTGTGATTAAATTGATAAATTGATTCCAATGGTTTCCTTCTCATAGTTGCAAATTCATGTAATGGGTGTAGTGTATGTGCATGAGGATCAAACTGATCTAAAAATAAGATTTTAACTTTTATCCATGAATAAATAGATTTTGGTGGCAGATTATCATACCATTGCCTAACTATACCCTGAAACGTTTTGGTGAACAATTGACAGATGATATCCTCATGCTGAACCTAGAGAAAAGTAAATACACGCCTACAAATTTCAACATGTTCAGAAGTATTTTTCCCACTGTTAGGGAAAAATAAAGGAAGCCAATTATACAGATGACCAGGGATTTCGTGGGCAAGTCCCGGTGTATACAAAGGGCTACCCATCAAAGCTGGGTTTTCCAAGATCTAACCCACTCCAACTCACAATGATCCAAAAATTGGTCAAGGGCCCTCCTTCTAGCGCTAGATCTATTGGCGTGTCTGATGGCACAACAACGTGTAAACAAAATATTACTATTATGTTTCTCTTGAAAGAGAAAGACAACACATGGATATCTTAGCTCCCAAGGTCTTTGTAGTTGGTTCTCAACTGTGCTGATGTTGCTCAATGGTTAATGTAACAGTAATGTTCAAGGGGCCTACTGGTGTTGAGCTTTTGGATTGTTCTGAGATCAAAGATAAACTTAAACCTACTCTAACTAGGGTTTTTAAAGAAACATAAAAAAAGATAGATCAGAGCTTTGGAACAAAAAAGAATGTTAATTCATCCAACTTAACCAGACTTGTTACCTTTCAAGGAATTCCTAACTAAACTGTGAACAAAATTAACTTTGTGATTAACACACGGGGCCATTCATTCAGTGTCATTTAACCAGATTGCAAGTCACCTATTCAAATAAACATAAAATCATATTTCATTCCCTTTGAAAGCCAAGTCAAACCATTAACCCAAGATAAACAACACTCGAAACACAATATAGCGTAGGATTTTAAATCTAGTTTCTTCTACTATTAGTGAAACAGATAAGCAAAGATTTACAACGGCACACCATTAGTGTACGTAAAATCCAATGACCTGCATTGTTTCCATCTATACTTAAGAGAACTTGAAAAATACAAAGACAGCCTATAATCGATCAACCCTATCTAAGAAAGAAGCTCCCATTACAAAGAACTAGGATGCAACTCTATCTCCTCCCTCTCTATGTATTCTAAAAATTCTACTCCTACAACTTCTACCCTTTACAAAGAGGCAAGAATGCCATATACAGAGCATACCCAAAAAGAATGTTGGCCCCTGTTTTAGGGTTTACAAAAATATCTTCCTCCAGAAGGGTCGACATCCAAATATTTTGAATAAATTTGGTTTTGCATTAAATGCGAATCCCTGCTGTCCATGTCAGTGAAAGATTGCTGCCAGGAGAAACCTTTAGATCTTTTGCAACTACTGCATTTACTTCTGGCCTCCGTGTCCATCTTTGAACTTCCACACCAAGCTGCTTTGAATGCTCTAAAGTATTACCATTAATACTGATCTACCCTTTTGCCAGTAGACCCCAGCTATCCAAAGGCCAAAGGGAAAAGAAAAAGGGGGACCCATTTTGTTCCAGAATAAAATGGGGTGGTTATGCAAGGCATAACAAGCTTGAAGTGGAGAAAATGTAAGTTTTATTGGCGACCCTTGCAAGTAATGTATTTGATAACATACATAGCTATCTGCTTCCACGGCTTGAGCATAGACATTCTTTTCACACTTTTCTTGTCTATGGTCAATGGGGGATCGTTTGGCTCTACGAATTTAGCCCTAGCTGACCTGCCTCTCTTGAAATAGGGTAATTTTTTCCATAATTAGGTAACCCTATAACTTCTACAATTCTTTGCTCTATTTCTATGACCTCTAACCCTTTTATTGCGGCTTTTCCTTCCAAAAATTTCTAGTAAAATTCAAGGGCAACGCCTTCATCAAAACCATGTAGTTTCAAAAAGTTGTCTATGCATTCACAGTTTTGAAATTCAGCCAGGAATTGTGCATCTTATAGTAAAATATCATGCACCATGGGTTCGTTTCGAGCTAACTCACCTCCCATTGTTTGCAATAAAACAAATGCTCTACAACTCCTTTCAACTTTTCTGTAATTCCCCCTCTGAAAGTCAAGTGTGCTTCCCTATAGTATCTGTGTCAAATATATTTCCTTTCTTTTGTTTTGTCTTCTTGCTTGCAACTCAAGATTAAGACAAGGCAATAATAGCAAGAAAAGAAGTGATAGAGGGAAATTATGATAGGAAGAATTGGCAGCTATAGTTACTGTCATTTCACTCATGTAATCAACTCATTTTAAAATTATGACACAGCCTAATATGGTTTGACACATGATCAATAAAATATTTACATATTTTTTCGTTTCCCTCCCCCCAACCTAAATTTGGACATGTGTTCATCCACACATGTGAGATGGGAGTGGCGATTAACAAGCAATAATGGAATTTATGTGAATACCTATGCTAATGTACAACGAGTAAATGAATGTACTTAAAAAATGATTAAAGATAGCAATTAATGTGCACATACCTAAATGTTTGGAGATTTACTACAAATATCATGGATAAGTAATGCTCACCTTGCTAGAAAATGGATTGAGAAATGAATGAAGATGGGGTGGAATGGAATGAGGTGGAATGAAGTGATGGAAGAGAGATAAAGGTGGTATGGATGGGTGGATGGGTGGATGAAAGAGAAATGGAATTCCACATAAGTGAAAGTCTTTATTATGAAAAGTACGTACCTCAATTAGGTTGAAGGAGGTACACTAGGTCCATTGCCTTCAGCTACATGAAGCTTTAAGTGCTAGGTGAAATTCTATAGGAATTCTCCTTTAGAAGCTGGTTTATGATATAACCTAAGGTGATGACCATTGACAAGTAATTTGAACCTTACAGGGTCAATGGTGGTAAGCTGGACAACTCAATTGGGAAAGACCTCAGCAATCTCGTAGGGTCCTATCCATCTTGTTTGAATTTTTCCTGCATTGTCTTGGTATCTGGAATAATAGAGCAAGGCCCAATCTCTTGGTTTGAACTTCTTTTTTTTTGATAAATCTATCATGCCACTTGATTCTCTAGTTCTGCACTATTTCAGTATGTTGCAAGGCTGCTCTCCTTATTTCATTGAAAGTATTTAGTTGCATGATTCTTTCTCTCTATGCTTTAGAAATGTCATCCTTAAATCTACAATAGTTCACAGAGTTTTGTGTTCAAATTCGATTGGCATCATAGGATTTTTTCCATACAACAACTCAAATTGGGGTGAAGCCTATAGTTGTTTTCCATGTTGTCCTATATGCCCAAATAGCTTCGGGTAATCTATTTTCCCAATATTTCCTATTAATAGCTACCATTTTGGTCATAATAGCTTCAATTTCTCATTTTGTCACCTCAACTTGGCCATTAGTCTGGGGGTGATAAGGAGTAGACTTTCTATGCCTGATGTTATACTCATTCACTAGTGCTGCAACAAGAGTTTAATTTCCTTGTAGGCTACAAATGTGAATCCAGCCTTAGCAAGACATGCACTATGATCTATAGATGCTGGATATGTTGTCCCATCTCTAGTCCTCTAGCTAATGTCTTACCAAAAAATAGGAGGTGATCAAAGCCCAGTCAACCGGTACAAATTCATCCTCTCTGATGGAACCCACATGCAGATGGGAACTTTGCCTGCAAAATACAATGACCTTTTGTTTACAAGGGAATTGAAAATAGGTTTGATTGTGTGCTTGACAAACTATTTGTTTAGAAGGTTGCGGGAATCGAGGTTTGATATAGTTCTACCTTGCTTGTACTTCTAGTTTTCTGCTTCCTTATTTGTGGGGGCTGCCTTTTAAGGTATTTAATGTTTGTTTCATTCCATGGCAATTGTCATACTATCCCTAGATGTCAAAATGATAGATTGCTAGCTAATTGGAAAACCTAAATATGTTTTTAGAGATCAAGAAGAACAAATAGTTGGTTGTGACTCGCTCTCCCCATCCAACCGAGCCTCAACCTTTGGAATTAATACATCCCCAAGGCAACAAGATGATCTTGCAAAAATTATCCCTATTAAAGGGATAAATGTTTATCAAACCAAATGGACGATAAAAGGTCGTGTAACAACAAAGAGGGCTATGTACCATTATAGCAGGCAGGGGCGTGAGAGCCAGGTATTTGGCTTTGATATTATTGACAATGAGGGAACAAAAATATAGATTACATGCTTTAATGACATAGTAGAGTTGCATTATGATAGGGTTGATGTGGGTTGTACTTATTATGTGTCAAAGGGATCGGTAAGACAGGCAGACAAAAAATTTAATAAGTTAAATAGATAGATGGAAATCATTTTAGATCAAAACTCAATGTTAAAATGCTATGATCATGAGGCCTTTGTGCCAGTGAAAGTATTTAAGTTCACGCCATTAAATGAAATTTAAAATTGCACTAATAACAATTTGATTGATGTTATTGGGACTGTGGTGCATGTGGGAATGGTATCGACTATACAAAGAAAGGATTAGTCCCAAACAATTCACAAGACTATTAAACTTAATGAATTGTCATCCTTTTCAATTGATGTTAATATGTGGGGCTCAAATCGGAAAGTAAAGAGTCATGCGTTGGAGAGGTTGTACATCCCTGGTTCAACTCTCATCCTTGCTCTTAAAATGCACGTGTTGGGTACTCCAATGGATCTTCTCTGAACACAACCGGAGGGACTCTTCTATATATAAATCCTGACATACTAGAAGCACAACCATTGATCAAAAGAGGATATATTGATCCACCTACAATTGAGCCCCCTCAGACAATGCCTCGAAAGGTTGCTTTAGGAAATGGGAGAGTCACTATTGCATATATGTTGGACCACTGCCTTGGCTTGCTAGAGACATTGCAAGCTAATCTCAAGGCAACAGTAAAATATATAAAAAATGATGCATTTTGTTATGCTACATGCCCGTTGGAGGTGAATGGTAGGAAATGCAAGAAAAAGTGTGAACAATATGAGTAAAATACATGGATTTGCCCAAAATTCCAGAAAACAATAGTTGACTGTAACTTTCAATATTTATTGCAGCTAAAGATGCAAGACCACACAGGCGATCTTTGGGCAACTGCTTTTGATGAGGCTGCAACAAGCCTATTGCAAATGTCAGCAAAACAACTTTACATTTTGCAATATGAGTCTACCGCTAAAATGACTGCTGAGTTTGTTATCAATGCTATCACCTACATGCCATTTGTTTTTTCTGTTCTAATTAAAACTCAAACTTATAATTCAGAAACAAGACTAAAAATAACAATAGTGAAAGTTGCAAAGGTTAACTTTGAAGCTAAGTTCAAGCTCTTACTATCAGATTTGTCTGCTATTTCTCCTACCGTGCAATAGTCTTTAGAGATAGGTGTCGTACTACCTTGAACACCAAAACAACCATGGCTAATTGTGACTTTGCATATTTCTTATAGTTCATGTTGACTGGACATTTACTTTGTTCTATTCCCTTGCACTGCTTGTCACATCAAAAAGACCTTTCCTTTCTACTGCTATTGCTTTGTTGTTCATTTAACTGGTTATATATTAAGACAATGAAGTATAACTTATAATGTTTAAGAAAAAAAGATACACTTGTTTTCTTTTCTATTATTCATGTTCCTTATAATTTCGTTCCATCTTAATTGTATATTTTTGGTTTTATTTTATGCTATTTATTTATTTAGAGTTGTCCTTTTTAAGAGATGTATCACTATCTACTATGCATATAGATAAATATACATGCATGCAGTTGAAATTTCCCAATGCATACAACTTTCTAGTATAGATGTGTGTAAATTTTTTATTTAATTTTATGTTGCTTATTTATAGAGAGTTGTCTTTTTTAAGAGATGTGTCACTATCTCCACTTGCTCATATATCTACTTGTGGACATAGTTGTATGTATGTGTATATTTACATATGCATATAGATAAATATACATGCATGCAATTGAAATTCCCTAATGTATACAACTTTCTGGTACAGATGTGTGTAGATATATTTACATGTATTGGATAACTATGTGTATATGCATACATAATTCAATATTTACAAGTATCTATGAGTTGTTTTAAACAAAATGTTTTTTTCATCTTGTTTATAATGTTCTTAGTGCATAGAATATCTTGACAGAGTTCTGTGTAGATATATGTGTCTATGATGTATTTGTCTATGTAAGTATCTATGTCTGGGTATCCATCTAATGCTTACCAAGTGTTCTTGCTACTGCTTTGCGATCCCTAATGATAGTGCCATGATGGATGTGGATGTGATATGGTTCTTGGCTATAATGTTTGTTATGTATGTTGTGCAGCTCAATCCACAACCCAATGCTGAACAATGCATTATTGAAAATGCCATAAATTGCTCAATTAGTTTGGTGAGTTTTAAATGCAAAGTATTATTGCAGCCATTGGCAATACATGTACTACATACATTAGAGAATGCTCCCATGGTAAGCTGTGCAAAGTGACGCTTGTTTCCTTTGCACAAGCAAATCAAATAGTTCAAGTTATACAGGTTGCCTTGTTTTCTGTAAGGCAGTGTTGATTGTTGTTCTCTGTCTTAGGGTATATTTCTTCCTTTTTGGTAAGGTTCTATTGAGAGAGAGTATATATTTTATTCAAACCAATATTCCTTGATCATTCATGCATTGACTTTTGTAGCATGTCCCCTATGATATTTTTTAGCAATCCTTCTCTCTGAAAACAAGCAAGCAGTTTGCACGGGTTTGTCAATTGATGTGAATTTTTTTGTGCGCTCCTTTGTATGGCCTCCATTTTCTAGCTATGTTTGCAACAAAATAAAGTTCTTAACATAATCTAGTTTTTTTTTTGTCATCTGTTGCTTGCTACCCTGGGTTTTTTTTATCCATTGGTTTGCGAGTCACAATTTTTTTGTGATTTGTGCAATCAACAATGCGTATATATGTGCCTCTTCAGAAAGGATCAAATTTGTCTCACAGGTTAGGCATACAGAAAGATTGCAATGAATACCAAGCAAATGAATTTCTCACTTGAACTATGTTTACATACCAACAATTAGAGTGCAGCATAAATCAAAGGTGATCTTCTCCAACAAAACTGTTCATTATCATAATCATCAAAAGTTGCTCTTCTTTATGGTAAGTGAATTGCTTCTCCTTTCCTCTTCACCTCTATGCATATAGAATCTCCACCCTGTCTAAATTCACTTCATTATCAAATTTTATATGTGACATGTAATTGTGGTATTACATAATAAGCAGCCGAAACATTGCTCTCACCATTGATCACAGTGGTTCATAGTTTATTTTCTTGCTCGAGGGTTTGGTGAGAGAACACAATGCTCCATGAGCCAATATGGTAGGGTGGAAATCGAGCCTTGTTTTGTTTTGTGCATATTGCATTCTGCGACATGCACCAGGTATGGCTAAATTATAATTACTCCATTCATCGTATTGCAGGTAGAGAGAAAATTATGTGTTATAAAATATAGAACTTTGATATATTTTGATCTACATATTGTCTATCAATAAAGCATGATCATTGCACTAAAATTCACACTTTGTATGCACATAGGTTGTATATGGTCTGGCGTTTGCACTAAATTTTTTGCATAGGATTGTTGAGCTATGAGTTTTAGCTTTCCATTGTGATGGCTGTAATGGAATAAAATACTTAATGTTATGCAATTCATTCTATTTTTGCATAATCACCACACTAAACTTCACACTTTTTTGTTATTGTTGCAGACCATATTCCACCCATAATGCGGTATTTGATGAACTTATGTGTTACAAACAAGCTTCCAAAATAATGATAGTGACTACAAAATGAGTAACAATGGTCAAATAGACAATCAGATCCTAATGTACCCTATATTGATTGTAATAAGCAATATTCATTTCACCATTGATTAGAGTGGTGGGCAATGTATATTCTTGCTCAGGGGTTTGGTGAGAGTCCATGAGGCTCCATGACCCAAAATGGTAGGGTGGAGACTAGATCTTATTGTGTTGAGTTTTATTTTATACTTTTTATGTAGAGATTGCTATCTTTCTGGCATAGGATTCATAAAAAATTAATATTTTTAAGGTTATGGTTACAACATAGTAAAATAGTTGATCTTATACACTTTATGTTAGATTCCATTGGCCATTGTTGATAATTGTTCTCTTGCTTAAGCTATATCGTTCCATTTTTTAGAAGGTGCCATTGAAAAGGCTATATTGTTTCAATTTTTGATAAGATTGTGTTAAGTTGCTGTCAATTCCGTCTGGCTCTCTCTTTATGCTTTTTCTTCCCTGTGTTCTTTCTCCATAGCCTGCAAAAAATGAACACAAAATTATCACCACCCAACCTTTTGCAACCATTGACGCATGCAAAAAACACAAGATAACCTCCAACCACCTTCATAGAAATTCCATAGACGATAAACACACTTGCACCTTCACAAAAGCTTTCCCTCCTCACTCATGACTACCTTCAACAACAAGATAAATAGAGAGAATAACACCCAACAATACTTTATCGATAACTGCACAAAAATTCTAGTATACATGCTAAATAGATGCTCTTAGCTAGTTCTATAATATCTTCGTATTCACAGTAGCTCCAAAAAACATGCTTCTCCCTTGGGAGAGAGAGTTCAAGAAGTGGGATGTTGATATTCCAGTATACATCCTAAAAAGATGAATGAGCTTTGCAAATAAAGTTCAACCAACTGTGAAGATGAAGTGATTATAAGACTGGCTAAGAAAATGGGAACATTGATTTCACCATTCATCACAGTAGTGGCCACCCAATATTAGAGAGCAAGCCTCATTTTTTTCTCTTCCATTTTATATTTTCTATGTGTGCAACTGAATTGCTCACTTGAACTGCATTTTTTGTGATTATGTGTAGGCCCGCATTTCTATTGTTCTAGATACTACAACATACATAGCAAAAATTAGAGTGCACTATAAATTAAACAAGCTAATTATCTCCAACAATACTATTCATTGGCATGATCATGAAAAGTTGCTCTAGTTTATCATAAGTGAATTACAGGGGTCTAGTGATAGCCAATGACACTCCATGACCCACTATTGTAGGGTGGAGAACAAGGCTTGTTTTGTGTGTCCAGACTACAATCCATTCTGTGCACAAGGTCTAGCCTTGTAGTAAAATTTTTGCATACGACTGTGGCTCTGAGTTTTTAGATTTCTATCGTGATGGCTCTAATGGAATAGAATAGTTAATTTTATGCAATTCATTCTATTTTTGCATAATCAGCATACTAAACTTCACACTTTTGTGTTATTCTTCCAGACCATATTGCAGCCATAATACGGTATTTGATGGACTAATGTGTTACAAACAACCTTTCGAATAATCATGGCTGCAAAATCTGTAACAATGGTCAATTACACAATCAAATTCTATTGTATTCTATATTGATTGTAATAAGCAATATTCATTTCACCACTGATTTGAGTGGTGGGCAATGTATACTTTTCTGGGGTTTGGTGAGAGTCCATGAGGCTCCATGACCCAATATGGTAGGGTGAGAGCAGGCCTTATTCTGTGGAATTTTATTTTATATTTTTCATGTAGAGATTGCTATCTTTCTGACATAGGATTCATGAAAATTCATATGTTTTAGGTTATGGTTACAACGTAGTAAAATATTTGATCTTATACACATTATGTTAGATTCCATTCAACATTGTTGATTATTGTTCTCTTGCTCAAGCTATATCGTTCCATTATTGAGAAGGTGTTGTTTGAAAATACTATATTGTTTCAATTTTTGATAAGGTTTTGTTGAGTTGCTGTCAATTCCCTCTTTCTCTCCCTTTATGCTTTGCATTTTGTGGTTGAATTTTTAATTTTTTTTGCTCATCATGTGATTGCTCTTAGCCAGTTTTACAATCTCTTCATATTCACAGTTGCTCCAAAAAACATGCTTATCCTTGGGAGAGATAGTTTAAGAATTGGGGTGTTGATATTCCAATTTACCCGCTAAATAGATGGATGGACTTTGTGAATGGAGTTTAACCAACTATGAAGATGAAGTGATTGTAAGACTCACTAAGAATCAACATCCCACTTATTGAATTCTCTTTCCCAAGGGAGAATAGTTGATGACACTCCATGACCCAATATGGTAGGGTGGTGAGCATGCCTGCTTTTGCGTGTCCAGACCATATAGAAGGTATGCCTAGATTTTATTTGCTTATTGTGTTCTATTACAACTACATTGCATCATGTTTGTAATTAATTGTATAAGTATTTATATTTTTTGATTTATTTATTGTCTTCCAATGGTACGTATTTATTACACTAAACTTCAGATAATGCTTTCATGTTTGCAGCTAGCCAAAACCCAAACAATTGTGCTTCACAACCCTTTTGATGCCATTAGATCTTCTATTAAGTCATTTCCGATCGAAAAACATTGCTTTCACCATTGATGACAGTGGTGGAGAATTTATTTTCTTGCTTGGGGGTTTGGTGTGAGCCCACGATGCTCCATGAGCCAATATGGTGGGGTGGAAATAAGACCTTGTTTTGTTTGTTTTGTTTTACATACTCCATTATGTCACATGCACGTATGGATAAATTATAATTACTTTATTCGGTCTATTGCAAGTACGTAGCAAGATATGTATTATAAAATATAGAACTTTGATATCTCCTAATTTAGATATTGTGTATGGATTAGACATGATCAATGCGACTAAAATTCACACTTGTATACACATAAATTGTATATGGCTTGGCCTTTCAAAAGTTTTGCATAGGACTATAGTTGTGAGTTTTAGCTTCCTGTCACAATTGGTGTAATGGAGTAAAATAGTTAATGTTATGTAGTTCATTCTATTTTTGCATAATCACCACACTAAAATTCACACTTTTTTGTTATTGTTGTAGAGCATAATCTAGCCATAATGTGGTTTTTGATGAACTAATGTGTTACAAACAACCTTTCTGAATAATGATAGTGACTGTAAAATCAACAACAATGGTCAAATAGACAATAGATCCTAATGTACTCTATATTGATTGTAATAAACAATATTCATTTCACCACTAATCAGAGTGGTGGGCAATCTATATTCTTGCTCGGGGGTTTGGTGAGAGTCCATGAGGCTCCATGACCCAATATGGTAGGGTGGAGAGCGGGCCTCATTGTGATGATTTTAATTATATATTTTTTATGTACAAATCACTATCTTTCTGACATGGGATTAAAAAAAAAATCATATATTTTAGCTTATGGTTATAATGGAGTAAAATAGTTGATATTATAGACTTTATAGTAGATTCCATTGGGCATTGTTGATTATTCTTCTCTTGCTTATACTCTACATCACACAAATAATTAAATTGTTTTAACCATAATTCATCTAGGTTACTTTGTTACTAGCTACAAAAAGATCCTTAATTTGTATCATAAAGAATTGATGTAGTGGCTAAATTATGGGGTGGCTTTATATAATTATGAATTCAACTAATAGGATGGAAAATTTATTATTTCCGAAATAAATACACATTAGTAATGTCATTAATTATTTAGACATTGAACCTTATCCATAAAAATATTATATTTTGATTAACTAATAAAACTTAATGATATTGGTATTATTTTTAAATTGTTTTTACCATAATGCATCTAGCATACTTTGTTACTAGCTACGAAAAGATCCTTAGTTTGTATCATAAATAATTGATGCAGTGGCTAAATTATGGGATGGCGTTATATAATCATGAATTCAACTAATTCTATGCCAACATTATTATTTCCCAGCTAAATATACATTAGTAATGTGATCAATTATTTAGACATTGAACCTTATCCATAATAATATTATATTTTGATTAACTAATAAAACTTAATGATATTGGTATTATTTAATGAAATATTTTCAAATTTAATAATAATATTATCATTTAATTAAGAACTTAGCTACATAATATTATTATTTACCCCACCAAAATACTTACCAATAATAATGATGTTATCACAAAATAACTAATTGAAATGTGTATATATATATATTTAGCAAAGTTACTTTTTTACCAACTATTACTTACACACTTTATGCTTTATATACATATCCTCCTTTTCACCCATTAGGGTTAACACCCTCCTTCACTCCCCACTATAATTTCAAATAAAATAATGATGATAAACTATAAGGTAAAAATGAGATACAATATTGTTGCCACTCAATGACTTTAATTATCGCCTATAATATATCTAGCCATCTATTTAAGAAAATTATATAACAATATAGGATTGTATTAATCACATGTGAGGTGGGGCCTTACAAACATGCATTGCATATTAATTTGTTAAATAGGTGGAGTTATGACATCTAATCATTAAAATGATATTCATTTTCTCTTGCGTACTATGCATGAAGCCCAATCTGATAAGCTTGTTGATAATTCCCAACATTTAATGGTTATCTCCAAAAAAGTGAATCTCATTTAATTGTTCTTGAAAGTGCTCTATTCTTTCAATTTTCTGTAAGTTGTATTGTTTGTTGGATTCCCTAATATGTAACTATGTTGTCTGCATCTGCTACGACATATACCCAATGCTGCATATGCCTTTCATAGCTACTGTGCCCACTCATGCCATTGACATTCTAATCTTCTTTCCCTCTCACTGTCTACACATCGCTTGCCTTTCATGTGGATCTCTGCCTATCGACTCATTATTGCATGTTACTACATGAAACTGCTAGTATATTTATATTTAAATATGTATTTTTTTTAGGATACTGGACAACAATTCTTTTGATAGAGGATTGCCCAATTTATCTAATTTGAAAATGTTAGAGATACTGTAAGTACATAAAAAGTAATTAGTTATAAATATTTTAAATATATTACGTCTATCTTCTTAAATTTACAAATACTAAGTTTGATAAATGTGTAGGCATCTCCAAAACAATGATTTAAATGGTACACTTCCAGACTAGTTATCTCAACTCAAATATTTGTACATCTATCGCATATTTGTTAGTGTCTAATTAGCCGATAGGCTATTTTGTTTGAAGTTTCCACTAGGATTTTCGTCAACCCAGCCACGAATTGGGTTTGCCAGCGCTAGGGGGTTTCCGTTTGGCGGGGAGGGAACCATTTTTTTTGGGAAACATTGGCGTTCATAATTACGTGGGTTGGTGGCAGTGGAGAATGGTGTCGTCGTAACAGGGAAGGTGAATGGTAAGTGTTTGTTGGCATGAGTGCCAATGCATCTTCCTGTCCGTGTACGGGGGTAGAGGCCAAAGTAAATGCAATATTGAATGTTTTCGTGTGGGAAAGCATACTTTGATTAAGTTGTATTGTCGAAAGAGCCATTGTGGTGTGGGTTTGATACCAAAGTATTGTTAAAATCATCAACCTCGGCTTCATTTTTTACTAGGTTGGAGGGTTGTAAAACTGTTGTGGGGTAGAATTTGTAAGTCGTTTTCGATGGGTATTTTGCATAAACATTGTTCATGTCTATCGTTGTCTGTTTATTGTTGCTTTTGATATGAGGTTGGAGGGTTTTAAAACTGATGCACTGTGAAATGTGTGAGAAAGTATATTGATTAAGTTGCATTGTCGAAAGAGCCATTGTGGTGTTGGTTTGATAGCACATTATTTATTGTTCATGTCTTTTGTGTTGTGCTTATTGTTCTCGTTCTATTGCAGTGAAATATTTTTTCTCTCACCCAATAAATAAGGCTATTTTGTTTGAAGTTTCCACAAGGATTTTTGTTAGCCCATCCGCGAATTGGATTTACCGATGCCAGGGGTCTGTTGGTGGGCAGAGAGGGCACCATTTTTTTTTTGGTGTCGTGGGCGTTAGTAATTACACGGGTTGGTGGTGGTCGAGAATGGTGTCATGGTTATGGGGAAGGTGAATGGTAAGTGTTTGTTTCTGTGAGCGCCAATGCATCTTCTTGTTGGTGCATGGAGGTGCAGGCCAAAGGAAATGCTATATTGAATGTTGCGGTGTGGGAAAGCACACTTTCATTAAGTTGAATTGTCGAGAGAGCCATTGTGGTGTGGGTTACACACTAGAATATTGTTAAAATTGTCACCTTTGGCTCCATTTTTTAGCAAGTTGGAGGGTTGTAAAACTGTTGTGTCATGGAACCTATAAGTCATTTTCGATGGGTATTTTGCAGAAATGAGTAATTTATTATTCATGTGTTTTGTTCTTTGTTTATTGTTTCTTTTGATAGCAGCATGGAGGGTTTTAACACTAATGTGGTGTGAAATGTGCGAGAAAGTATATTGATTAAGTTGCATTATCAGAAGAGCCATTGTGGTGTTGGTTTGATAGTAGATTATTTATTCTTCATGTTTTTCGTTGTGTTCTTATTGTTCCTTTTGATACCAGGTTGGAGGGTTTTAACACTGATGCGGTGCGAAGTGTGCAATAAAGTATATTGATAAAGTTTCATTATGGAAATATCCATTATGGTGTTGGTTTTGTATCATACGACTGTAAAAATCATTGCCTTTTGCTCTGTTTTATAGCATTTTGGAGGGTTTTAAGGCTGTTGTGCGTCATAATCTATAAGTGGTTTTACATGGTAATTTTGTGTGGAAGATTAAATTGTTGTTCATGTGTTTCGGTCTTTGCTTATTATTCATTATTATTTGTTTGTATCTTTGCTGTTATACCCATTTTGGAGACTTCAAAGAGATAATCATTCTCTATGCATGGTTTTATTGTAGTTAAATCTTTTCCCTCTGACCCAAAAAATTAGGTGAGGGTTAGTAGTTTGTATCTTCACGGTTATACCCACTTTTGGAGACTTCAAAGACATTATTGATATGTATGGATGGATTCATTGGAGTTAAATCTTCTTATCTTGACAAAAAAATACGGTTAGGATTAGTAATTTTCCCTGGGTTTCATTTTTTGATTGTGCTTATCGTGCTCCCATGCTTTTGATTGTGGATATTGGGCAGTGAAATTAACTCTTGTGTTTGCATATATACATTTGCGCATTCATTAAGCTCTGATGCTTTCCATTTGAATATAGAGGGGGTCTTCTTTGTAGTCTGCTAACAAATAGTTGTAATTGTATAAGAGGAGTTGCATTATCTAGCATTCAGTTATATAGAGAAACAGGGAAATTGTAACAAAACTAGTAGTAAAAGATACATAAACGTGTTTATCCATATATACATATATAAAAAAATGTATAAACATTTATTAGCCCATATGCTATTTTGTTTGAAGTTTCTATTGGGATGTTTGTTAGGTTAGTCATGAATTGAATATATATACACTGGGCATCTTTGGTGTTATACACATTTTGTACAATTAGTTGCTTGGTATCTTTTTGATTGATCTAAGTTCAAATTATTGCAAAGAGGATCATGTACATTTTGAACATCAACGTTATTTATTCTTGTATTTGCATACAAATAGAGTAATTTTATAGGGGCTGCACTATCTAACATTTAGTATTATAGAGAAATAGGGAAACTATAACACAACTATTAGTAAACTATACATTCAATATTGCATTTAATTTGTATGATTGCATTATAGGCAGATATACATATGCATATATGGAAATAAATTGTTCAGTTGTGTTTAAAATTGTAATGTGTGTAAACATATCATATAATCGTGCAATTGATTTGAAATATTCAAAAGTTATAATGATAGGAAAATTAATATGGTGGACACGTTCTTTTCAGTTTGTGAAAAAATAGAGTCATTCTATAACAACAACTGCATTATCTGGCATTGAGTATTATAGAGAAATAGGGGAATTGTAACATAACTATTAGTAAAATATACATACATGTTTTTATGCATATAGACATATATATATAGATGTATAAACAGTTATATATATATGGGTGAAGCTACTATAGTGGTTTACAATTCAAGTGAGGAAGCAAAACTCACAAAAAATGACCCCAAGGCAAAAAAATGTGATTTTGGGGGTTTGTACGAACCTATTGGTTCGACTAAACCCATTTAAATTTGGCCTCCAAAAAAAAAAGCATTGAAAGGGGTTTGAGCAAACCCCTTTGAAGAGGCTTGGTTGAACCAGGGTTTGAGTGAACCCCCCTAATCCCTCATCCACCCCCTAGACACAAAGAAAACCTAAATTTTGGCACTTTGGAGCTTAGGTTGAGGATGAAAATGGAGGAATATTCACAAACCATGGAATTGGAATCAAGTAGTCCTCAAAATAAGCTATCCAACGAATATAATTTTAATATGTTTTTGTTTTATTATGTATTTGTTCTTTTAGTTTTATTAAACATAGGTTTTTCATCAAGAATGAAGGTCTTTATTCTACACGTGGAAAAATAACAGATTATCAAAAAAAAATTGAAAAATATGAGTGCACTAGATATTAAAGTCCTTGATCCAACAAAAAAAAAATTGAATTTCGATATATACAAAAAAAGTTATGCTTTATATGGTCGTGCTATGTCTGAATTGTAATTGGTTTGACTTTGAAAGTTGATTAAAGAAAAAATATTCAATAAAAAAATATCTAACCAAGTGGAAGCACAAGATATCAGAGTTACAAATCTAAATTCAAAATAATTATAATTTTATCCTTCATGGAAAAAAAGCTATGCGTTATATGGTGTGCGCCACTTTTTAAAAATGTTGTTTTATGAAAAAACCAATTTTCATGGGAGATGGAAAAGAAGTGCAATCTAATTCCAAAATTTTGAAAAACATATTTTTAGAATCTACAGACAAAATGTGATGAGACTCTAGTTTGCATCATCTTCAAATTCCTCATGGTTTATTCGCTATAGGTGCCCGAATGTGAAAATTTAGTTAAAAATAATAATTTCAATATCCAGTTTGGCCAAATATTGTAAACCACTATTGTGGGATCACCCATATATATATATATATATATGGATGTATACATGTATATATATATACACTTTTGTATGTATATATTAATATATACTTTCTATATGTTTCTGTCTTTGAGGTTAAACGTAAACAAACTTGTTTATGGCTTAGATGATGGAAATCTCGTCAGAAACTTCAAACAAATAATAAACACTCTGCATATTTATATATTTGTATATCTATATATTTGCAATTTTTGCATCCATACAAGACCATAATGACAGACATCCATGGAAAATGACTTACAGATTTCAGAGAAAAAGAGTTTTAACATAAACAATAAATAAACCATTTATACAAAACACCCAAGAAAAATGGCCTACAAATTGTGCAACACCACAGTTCTAAAACCAATGGTTGTTTTGAAAATGCAACTTAATCAAAGTATACTTTCGCAGCTGCCGACATTTAATATTGCATTTGTTTGCTCTGTCCCCCATTGTATAACAATGCTAGAATTTGTAAATGCATGCACACACAAACAATTACCATACACCTCCCTCCCATATACTACACAAAAAAATCATGCCACATTTTGTGGGATTAAATATTGTAGCCAAATTGAGACATTGCAAAACAGTTATTTCATGACAAATCCTATTGAGGACCCGTTTGATGGAAATCTCGTTGGAAACTTCAAACAGATAACAAACCCTCTACATATCAATATATATAGAATTACTCCTACATTAATCTACAATTGGGAAATAAAATTACCAATCGTGTCCATATTTTTAAATGGAACAACCTAAATTTACCTACAATTACACCCACGGTGACAGGAATAATGCCAAAGTTGCATAGAGATAGCTACAACCGATAAAACAAGAATGAAAAAAAGCACAACAACAACATACCTTAACCTTTGCATGGGTTAAGTCTTTCCATCTAGTATACATATACATGTATATATATCTATACATGCATATATATATATATAGATGTGTGTGTATATATATATGTTCACATGTATGTATATATATGTATACTGTATGTCGTTTCACATGTGGAGGTTGCATAGATGGTTGATTTATTGTCTATGTCTTCTTGTCAAATGTTTGTATCTTTAATGTTATACCCATTGTGGAGATTTGAAATATATTGTTGTTTTGTATGGATGGAGGTATTCATGTTAAATGTCCTTTCTTCCCTAAAAAAATGTGCTTAGGGTTAGTATATATATATATTTTGCCGGCTGGCGGGTAGGGCACTATTTATTTTGTGTGGTGACATGGGCGTTGGTAATTATGTGGGTTGGTGGTGGTCGAGAATGGTGTGCTAGATATGGGGAACTTGAATGACATGCATATGTTGCCGCGAGGCCCAATGTTCCCTGTTGTTGCATTGTCTATGTCTTCTTGTCAAATGTTTGTATCTTTGGCGTTATACCCATTGTGGAGATTTGAAAGATATTGTTGTTCTATATGGATGGACAAATTGTAGTTAAATGTCCTTTCTTCCTAACGAAAAATATGCTTAGGGTTAGTAATTAGTTCGCCGTTGGCTTATGGTTTTGGTTATTAGTGTCTATTCACCAATGAGGAACATTTAGGCAGATCCTTTGTTTAACAGGTAAGCTCTATGGTCTTAGTAAAAGCCCTCGACAAGTGCTCTCTATTTGTCTAAAAACATGAATTGTAAAAGAGGTATTAGACAAAAAATCCTATTCATGGTTGGCTTGATGAAAGCCCTGTTGGAAACTTCAAACAAATAGCCTCTACAAAATGTTGTGATACCAATGCCATAATGGTTGTTTCAAGCATGCAACTTAATCATAGTATACTTTTTGACACTATAACATTATATATATATATATTTATATGTGTGTGTGTGTGTATGTATATATGTGTATATGTATATATATATAGATATGTAGAGTGCTTGTTATTTGTTTGAAGTTTCCAATAGGATTTGTTTATGTTTAACCTCAGAGACAAAAACATACAACAAGAAGATATTAAGTATTATCCAGAAATAGGGAAATTGTAACACACCTCTTAGTAAAACATGCATACATGTATTTATGCATATATACATATTTATACACCTGTATATTAGTAGTTTGGTATCAAACCTACACCACAATGGCTCTTTCAACAATACAACTTAATCAACGTATGCTTTCCCACACGAAAAAATTCAATAAATTACATTTACTTCAGCCTCTGCCCCCGTACATGGACATGAGATGCATTGGCGCTCACGCCAACAAACACTTACCATTCACCTTCCCCATTACGACGACACCATTCTCCACCACCACCAACCCACGTAATTATGAATGCCCATTTTAGAATTTCTCTATTTCTCTATAATATTTAGTGTGAGGTGATGCAACTCGAATTTTCAATCAAGTTTGTTGGGTTATACTCAAATTGGATTTTCTAGCTCTGCTTATTGTTCCTTTTGATAGCAGGTTCAAGAGTCTTAACAATGGTGTAAGATATTAACAATAAATTAATTATTTATGCAAAAAACCCATGAATAAAAGAGTGTAACCCCGCAAGCTTCATTGACAATGAAAACCACACCATGTGTACGGCAGCAAAGATGCACAAAGTATATATATGTGTCTACATATGTATATATATGTATGTATGTATGCATGCATATATACATATATATGTATGTATGTATGTATGCATATATATATATATATGTATGTATGTATATATGTATATATATACATATACATATACATAGACACAGTTAATTGAGACTCCTACTTGCATTAATGTTATTCTAATACCTCTTTTAGAATTTCTCTATTTCTCTATAATATTTAGTGTGGGGTGATGCAACTCGAATTTTCAATCAAGCTTGTCAGGTTATACTCTTTTGTAAATGGGTGTTTTTCCATTGTTCTTTTTCTTTGTAAGGGAAGAAAATGTATTGGTTAAGTTGCATTGTCGAAAGAGCCATTGTGGTGTTCCCTGTGTATGGCATATGTATATACATGTGTAAATATGTATATATATACATGTATGTATGTATGTATATATATACATGTATCTATGCATATATATTATATATATATACATGTGTATGCATATGTATGTATGCATAAATTTATGAGCATGGAGGAATTTTAATATTGCATCTACTTCACCTACCGACACCATGCAACGGAAGCACCCATTGGTCCTCACAACAAAAAACACTTTCCATTCCACTTCCCCATATCGACGACACCATTCTCCATCAACACCAACCCATGTAATTACTAAGGTCTGCATCGCCACAAAAAAAAAAAACTAGTAGATTAAGTTTGTGGCATCTTCTGCCACAACACAAGCCGGTGACATAGAGAAATCAAGAAATTGTAAAAGAGGTATTAGAATAGCACTCAACAACAAAAAATTAGCAACCCTATCTATATTTGTTTTGACGAAAGAAAGAATATTTCACTACAGTCTCTCCACTCCCAAAGACTAATAATCTCTTCCAAGTGTCAAAAATGGGTATAACACAAAAGGTAGAAACATAAAACAAGAGGAAATTAACAATACATTTATCATCTATGCAAAGCACCCATTCAAAAATCAGTATTACCCCACAAGCTTGATTGAAAATTCAAGCTACATTGCCACAAATAAAAAAGGAAGGCTAAAGAGTGAAATGTGAGCTTGAAAGTAGTCAATAATTTGTGCAATTAGATAAACAAAGTTGTCTACGGACAATCATCTACTATGAAACCAACACCATAATTACTGTTTGCACATTGCAACTTAATCAGGGTGTACTTTCCCAGACTACTACATTTAATATCGCATTTACTTCGTCTGCCTCCACCATACACCATCCAAAGCATGTAATTACCAACGCCCATGTATAAACCCAAAGATGCACAACCATGACTATAAACATAAAAGAAGGGCACCAAACAATTACTAGCCCCAACTAGATTTTTTTGATGATAGAAACAATGTTTGACTAGAATTTCCCCAAAGTGGCATTAAATAGAGCTCCTAAACCCAATTCATGGCAATAATCTATGCACAGAAAGCAGCACACCATACACTTTATTCAAAATTCACCCTACGTCAGCTGGCCCTAAATATAATAGAAAAATAGAGAAATTGTAAAAGAGGTTTTAGAATAACACTCAATAGCCAAAAATTACTAACCCTAACCCTAATTTTTTGACAAATCAAAGGGGATTTACTATTTCTCCACGGTCTTATTCGTAGTTGGCCTGACAAAAATCCTGTTGGGAGCTTCTAACAAATAAATTGAATAGATACAAAGAGATCCTACAAAGAATATGGCTTTACACTCATGAAACTAACTTTGTATATATATATATATATGTGTCTATACATGTGTCTATATGTATATATGTAATATGTATATATATATACATGTATATGTCAACATCTATATATGTATGTATATGCATATATGCATTCAATATCGCACTTACTTTTTCTGTCGACATTTACTTTGTTCGCCTCCATCGTACAACAATGACATAATGCATTAGCCATCAGTCGAGAAAAGCACTTCCCATTCACCTTCTGCCTCTCGAGCATACCACCTCCACCACCGCCAACCCATGTATTTGCAAAAGTCCACGTCAAACACTTACCATTCACCTCCCCCAAAATGACAACAACATTCTCCATCACCACCAACCCACGTAATTACAAACACCCACACTGCCACAAAAAAAAATGGTTCCCTCCCCACTAGCTAACGACCCCCCCAAGCACTGCCAAACCCTTTCCGCGGCTAGGCTAGAGAGAATCTCGACGGATACTTCAAACAAGTATACATGTATATATATATATATATTTGCTTACATGAATATATATATATATATATATATATATATATATATATATATATATATATATATATATATATATATATATATATATATATGTTTCACATGGGTATTTTGCATAAATGATTTATTTATTGTTCATACTTCAGATTCTTTGCTTATTCTTTCCAAATGGTCATATGGTGATGAGTGCAATGCCAATGCTAGACAAAGATAACTAGAAATGATAAACAAAAGGGAAAAAAGTATGTTTGTATGTATCTGCATATGTATATTTATATATATATATATATATGTATATTTATATCTATATGTATATTTATATCTATATGTACATGTATGTATATGTATATATATATGGATGTGTATGTGTATGTGTATGTCTATGCATGTATATGTATATGTATATATATATGTATGTGTATATCTATATGTAAAATGTTGATGTATACAATCATCTATTCACCATTCTACTATTTTTCGCTTTCCTTTGTATTGCTTTCAGAAATATATACTCTCTGCACTAACATGCATCCTCTCAGTGCACAATGGCGGTGGACGAAATAAATACAATATTGAATGTTGGCATGTGGGAGAGTGTAGTTTGATGGAGTTCTATTGTCAGAAGAACCATTGTGTTGTTGGTTTCATAATAGGCTACTGTTAAATTCGTTGCATTTTGCTCCATTCTAAACCAGCTTAGAGGGTTCTCAAACTATTGGGCTGCAGAATCAGTAAATCGTTTTGCATGGGTAGTTTACATAAATGATTAATTTATTGTTTATCTCTTTCGTTCTCTCCCATATTGATTAAATTGCATTGTTGCAAGACTAGTTTTCAACACATAATATAGCTAAACAAAAACTCTGTACTATGCACTACATTTTTCATTATTTGCTTCAGTTAGGTTGCTTGTCTTCTATCAAATAGTTGAAGGTTTTCCATTGACCTTACCTTCTTTTCTTACTCAGGCGGGTTGCATTTTCCCTTTGTCTAGACATTTCAAAAAATAGAAATAAGCAGGTATGAATATCCATATGTAAACATGTATATATTTATCTATATATACAAGAATATATCTTAATGATAACATATTCCATCCAAACAAATTAAGCATGTTAAAGATTACAAAATTTTAAAGATTAAAAAACAATCCTTGTTAGAAGAACAATAAACTACTTTGTTAGAGGTAGCTTCACATAAATAAGTGGAAAACAACATCATGAAATGCTATTGATAGTTAAACAGATGAGGGCACAACAATATCATGAAACATGTTAATAGAAGACAACTACTGCCCTCTTTTATTTTATATGTCTATTATTTTGTTTAGATTCCTGCAAAAATATAATTATATGCATTCAAGAAAATTAGTGTATTCTAGACTCTCTATTTCAAATTCTTCCATGCTCCTATGGCTTAGTTCAATGCATCTCATCCTTCTTGGACATAATCAACACTGTATGTAGGTATGATACTTTCTCATTGTCAATAGACAACTTTTTTTATCTAATTGCAAAAATTATTCAATATTTTCAAGCTCAAATTGTATATATTAATTATACATGTATACTCACGTTTTATCCTTCCCTTTTAATTTCCCTTGGTTGTGCACTAACATACCTTTATTTTCTATTTTCAGGAAGTATGTTTAACCATGAAAAGGGATTTCAAAACCAAGTTACGCTTTTGGTTTCAAGTTTTCACACCAAAGAGAACACAACAATATCAGATATTATATATGGAAACAATAGAGTTTGCCCAAGATTCCTGTTGTATGATATATAATGAAACTCTACAACATCTCTCATGGACGTTTCATACTTCTCTTGCTCAAGGGTTTGGCTAGAGCCCATGCAGCTCCATGATGCCAATATGGTAGGGTGGACAACGAGCACAACTTTTGTGGTTTCCCATTTCACGTCATCCATTTCTTCTTACATACACATATGTATATGGACAAATCCTTTTATACATTCACTATTATGTTTTCATACTTTCTCATTCTCAATAGATAGCCTTTGGTTAACTAATTGGACAAATTATTCACTATTTTTAGGCTCACATTGTATATATTAATTTTACCCCTATACTTTCTCTTTATCCTTCCTTTTTCATTTCCCTTGGTTGTCCACTAACATAGCTTTCTGTTATGTTTGCAGTAACTAGGTTTAAGCATGGAAACAGATGTGAAAACCAAGTTAAGACAATATTATCAAATATTATATATGAAAACAATAGAGTTCTCCAAGATAATTGTTGTACGATGTATGATGAAACACCACAACATCTCTCGTGGATGTTTCATACTTCTCTTGCTTGGGGGTTTGGCTAGAGCCCATGTGGCTCCATGATGCCAATATGGCAGGGTGGAAAACAAGCACGACTCTTCTAGTTTCCCATTTCACATCATTCATTTCTTTGTTGCATAAATATATGTATTTGCAAAAACTCTTCTATAGATTTACTATTATGTTTTCCATATTGCCTCAAAAAAAGTCGTGCCTTCTAATTCAATTAAAATAATAATGTATGTTGAATTTCCACAGTATCTCCCGTGCAGGTTTCATTCTTCTCTTGCTTGGGGCTCTCCATATAGATTATGTGCCCTCATTATGCCATTCTCGTAGGAAGAAAAACAAGCGTGTGTTTTGTAGTTCTACATTTAACGCCATACAGGGTATGTGCAGGATCATCATGGAAAAAACAGGCCCTTAAGTGGCAAAAAATTCAGAAAAATCAGAGTTAGGCAACTTAACATAAAAATTTGAATAAGTTATCTATATTATTTCAAAAATATGTAAGAATAGAATCTGTAGAAAATTGAATGTAGTTTCTAAAATACTAGGTTTATTTAGAAAATAAAAATATCTATTTGGTAAAAATTTGAAATTTCAATGCAGTAGTACTTAAATTTTAGGGAAAAAATAAGAAGTAGGTGTCTGTCTGACCACCCCAACCACAATAAAATGATAATATTTTTTTATAATATTTTTAGACATAAGTAGAGGACTCATGTCCGGATGTGATGCACATTTTTTTGTAATTTGTTTCCAAGTAAATAATTAATTATAAATTTTTATTACAAAATTTAAGAAATATAAAATCGTATGTTTGACCACCTTAACTTGGTCAAAACTTCATGAAATTCAATTTTCTTTTTTAATCCTATAGTATGTGAAGCATAGAATGTGACACATTTTTTGGATTCAAAAAATGTGATATTGTTTGAAAGTTATAGATGTTTTTCAATCAACCTATCAATCGGGACTTTAGTCATAATTTAAATAGAAAATGAATAATAATTATTTATTAAATTCAAAGTGAAGCATAATTTATATTGGTCAAAATCTGAGAATCTCCTTTAAAAACCCTTTTCATTTCATCAATTTTGGGTAAAAAAAAAGTCGTCAGCCACATACCCCTACAAATACCCATCATATTGCCACTTTTTGGCCCATCATGATCCTGCACATACCCTACATTTGTTTCTACATATATATGTGTCTACACAAATTGTTTTATACATTTGGTTACATGTTTCTGATGTTCCCTCCAAACAATGTGTACCTTCTAATTCAATTAAAATTCCTTCACAAAGTATGCATGTCGTTCGAATCCCTAAATTACCAAGTTGATACTACTTGCAACATGTTCACTTTTTGCAAAACCCATTTCTGATCACCATTGTAACTAAACTAATGGAATCACATTTCCAAAAGACATAACTATACTAATTGAATCACTTTTTCAAAAGCATACTTGTTAATTTGATCTTAGGAAGATAGCACATAATGTACAATTTCATAGCCACTTTGTAATTGGTAAATCTGATTCCAAAACACAATTTTTTTTTTCCCATTTTAATGAATCAAACAATTGATTTGCCTATACAAAAACATCAAATATACATGGTATTAACACAAAATTTATAATACCTTAAACTTTCAAGAAAAAATATTATTATTAAGAAAACTAATACTTTACAAATTTTAATTGTATTCAATTGAGAAAATGATATGCGCAAATGATTTTAATCTTTGGTGCACTGCTTCTCACATAACAATAAAGAAGTACACTATAACATAGAGTTTACAATGGTGTATAATACTTGAAATGCATGTAGAGATGTAAAACAATTACATTTATTTATATATATATGTATACTATACGTCGTTTTACATGAGGAGGTTGCATAGATGGTTCATTTACTGTTTATGTATTCTTGTCAAATGTTTGTATCTTTACCATTATACCCATTGTGAAGATTTGAAAGGTATTGTTGTTCTATATGGATGGAGGTATTCATGTTAAATGTCCTTACTTCCCTAAAAAAATGTGCTTAGGGTTAGTATATATGTATAGATGTTGCGCTCCAAATATCTTTCTTTATAATTAAGATATACTCTATAGATTTTCATCTCGATTAACTTGTACATCGAAATATTCACCCCCAATACCTTAAATTTTCAACATAAAATATTATTAGTAATTTACAAATTTAAATTGTATTCAATGCAGAAAATGTGCTCTATTATGAAAAAATTATTCAAAAAACATTCTTCCCTATTATTTATTAAAATCATTGATAATTAATTAATTGAGATTGGAAGTAATGGATACATTAGAAATAATGAATCTTACATTCCTGCAATCAACTTCTAGCTACAAAAAACAATCTTCTAATATACACAAATGCTTTTAAATCTCTGTTGCATTGCTCCTCGCTTAACAATTAACAACTGCAAATGTTCTACAATGCTCCAAAAAAATGCATAGATGATATCTTTTACTCCACACATAGCTTTCTTTTCCTTTCAAATTCACTTTTCAATCTACCTTTCACGGTGGTCCCCTATCGGCTGATTGTTGCATGCTGTGCATGTGACTGCTAATTAGGTAATCACTTACAAATATTAAAGTTGCATAATCTGTACGTCTATCTCACCCTTCTTTGTTTTTGGGATTTTGGCAGAAATATAGCGAACCATAGTTTCGAGGGTGTGATTCCACCACAGCTTCTCAACAACTCACTCGACAAAAAAATAAATTTCACATTTGAGTAAATTTCATATTTATTACAATTTCCATTTTCTTGTTTTTATCTTAACATATTTGATAGAAAAATTTGATTTTTTTGGTGCAATTTCAGTGGCAACATACACTTTTTCCGTACAGAGGAGTGCCATGATCAATCCCCCTCAACGGTAGTGGTCGCGCTTGGAGTAGCAGGAGGCATAATTGTAACTCTAATTTTATTAGGTATTATCATGTATCGAATGAAATTGAAGAGTTCATGTGCTCAGCCAAGCCCTCTTGGTATGTTTTTCACATTTGCAAATAAGAACATGTTGGATCCAATAGGAGATAACCTCTTGCAAATCAGAACATGTTGGCTCCAATAGGAGATATCCTCTTGCACTGATTCAAGAGAAATAACCAAGAAAGGACAATCATGAATCCGTGGCAAACATCCATTCACTTTTTTGAACTTAGAGCTCTCACCAATAAAGGAGGACACCAGCCCCTATGCATGCATGTCCATGGAAAATCCCTGAGATGGCTTCCCACCAGTAGGCACCAGGCTAAGAGAAGCCCTTGCCATCCAACAACAAACAACTACCAACATCGAAAAACCCCCAACACCAAAACCCCAGCACATACCGTCACCCCAAACATAGCCTCCCCCACGCAAACCTCCAAGTCACACAACCCTGCACACAACACTCCACACCATGAAACCCCAACACCAAAACCGCACAACAAACCCACACCCCAAGCACCAAACGCACACACCAACGCGCTCAGACCAACAAACAAATCCGCGCACAAAACTTTCATAGCGAACAAACAGACGGAGGAAAGGAAGGCCAGTGGCCTATTACAGGCCATAGGCAAGCAACGCAAATCCCCGCCACATCCTCATTCCCACCGCAAAACATCATCTTTAAGTGAGAAACTAAATTGAAATAATGGAAGAACCTCCAACCCTTGATGCCACCAACCTCCAAGAAGAAACAAATAACTAATCAATTATTTACATTGAAAACATGCTCAATTTCATCTTTCTTCTTTTATTGTATAACTGTTTGAAGATCCATTCTTAGTATCTTCAAAATAATGAAGGATGGATGGAAGGCGCTCATTCACCAAGGAGATAACTTTACACAACTAGTCTGTTGGACCATTTTCAGATTGAGTAGTAGGAATCTATGGAACAAAGCTAGAACATTTTAGAATGTCTCTCAGGGTGCCAAAAATGACTATTTTAAGCAACTCCCTTGTAAATACAAGAGAGTACGGTAGGAAGAAGACCAATGATAGCCGAGTAGGTTGGCAAACTAAGTGATTCCCATCCATTACCTGAGTAACATAAATCAAACTTACAACTTGTGAAACCAGACCACAACTAGACATATTCTCTAATTTCTCAAGAGATAATGCAGCAGTTCCTGCAATGTGAGCTAAATCGACTGATGCATGCTCCACCACCTTAGCATCGGGGTCTGATAAAAGACTCGTCAATGTTGGAATTTCTTCCATTGTAGAATCAATGGTTGGCAACCGTGCACAGAAATAGGGAATAGCACCATGACGCACAACACCAGGGCAAGAGGAAGGGAAAATATCACAAATATACGTTAAAGCCATGGCTAGTAAAAGCGTGACATTGGGATTACCCTCATGTTTAAAAACACCCACCAAAATGGGCACAAAGGAAGCAACATTAAGTCTATTTGAAAACTCTGAAGAAAATGAAGAATCTCACACAAAACACGTACACAAACAATTAGTCTCTCATTCATTTTTCAATGCCATAGCAATTTATCTCTGATATATTTAGTGCCATCCACTCTCATTCAAGGATCTCCATAGAGGTGAAGAACCCTTCCATTCCAGGCATGCCCATCAAAATCTATTGATCTTTATTTAAACATTCCAAACCCTTACATTTATTCAAAGTTCTTCAATATCCTCCACGTGAATAAATTCCAGATCATCAAACACTCTTCAAATGTGCTCTACGCAACATCAAAATCTTCTTTTCTTTGCATTTTCTACGCAACATCCCTAACACTAAACTAAATTCTATGTGGTTTTTCCCTAACTTCATTTCTCTCGTAGTATTTTCCATGGTATATGGAAAATTCACCGTCAGCAATTCAACGATCAAAAATTCACCATCAACAATTCACCGCCACGACAAATTCACCACAAGTAAAATTCACCACCAGCAATTCGCTGTGGAAAATTAATTGCATTAATATTTTTTAATACATATTTTGAAAACTTTACTTATTTTTATGTTGATTTTGATATGAATGTTTTTAACATGATAATATATTAAAAATTGATTTATTTTTGTGTTAGGTTTTGTTCATAGTAATTTCTATTATCTCTTTTATTTTCATTTGCATTGTTTTAATTTTTTTTATTTCAATGCCCGCCGATTGTCCTCCGCAGTCCATCTCTACTATGCACATGGTATATAAGCCTTTATTTTCATCATTGTTTTATTGTTTCATGATAGCGATCTGTTTAAGTTTTCAAAATAAAAATTCCCCTTAAATTTTATCAAACTGAAAAAGGTAGGAAAATATTGTTTCTTGATGGTTATTTCTTTTATAAAGAAAAACAAACTAAAACCAAAGTTCGATGGAGATGTGAAGCTTATCATAAAACCAATTTTCATGCTTGCGTGACTATTGAAGGTGACATGATCATTAAACCATTTAACGAATATAACCATATTGTAGATATAACGAAAGTTGAAGCCACTAAAATTTTGAATGATATTAGTGATAGTGCTAAAAATACGCATGATACACCACAACTTATAATAGGAAGTGTTGATGCTAAATGCAACCAAGCAATAGTTGCTAAAATTCCAAGTATGGATACCATGAAGAGAACAAGAAGAAATACAAGAGCTAAACAATATGATGGGCTTTCTATCCCAATGTGTCAAGAAGACATAGTTTTTTCTGAAGAATATACAAAAACACATCATGGAGAGCTATTTTCGCTATTTGGTTCTGGACTTGATAGCAACATTATTTTAATATTTTCTATCAAAATAAATCTCTGAGCATTGGTGCAATGCAAACACTGGTATGCTAATGTCACTTTTTAAAATTGGTCCGCAACTATTTTACCAATTATATACTCTACATGGGTTACAAAAAAATGCTTGTATGCATTTAGCATATTTGTTGTTGCCTGATAAGACTGAAAGTATGTATATATGATTACTTCAAAAAATAAAAGAGGTCGTACCATTAGCATCGCCAAGATCAATAACATAGATTTTGAAAAAGCTATGATAAGCACAACAAAACTAGTGTTTCCAACGATAGAATTACATGGGTGCTTTTTTCATTTTTGTTAATGCATTTTTATCAAAATACAGGATCGTGGATTAAAGAGTCATTATGAAAATGACATTGAATTTTCTTTGAGTATGTGCTTGTTGTTTGCCTTAGTGTATTAATGGAAAATGTATCCCTTTTTCCTACATTTGGAAATAATTAACAACAAATGAACTTAATGTTGCTTTTATTCAGTGTTGTAATGTGTTGTACACATTCACATTGAGTCTAAGGCCCCTTTTAATAAAAATACTTAATTGTGCCTTATTTAGGTTATTGTAAAGTGTTTTCTTACAATTTCACACTAATCTAGGGCTTCATTAATTAATTAGAGCTTAATTGGCCCTTTAATTCAAATTCAAGCCTTATTAATTGCATTTTTCAAGGATCTATCCTGACACCCATTAATAATATTGCATAACATTTACATTGGAAAAATTGGTGTCCTAGAAAACTGTGCTAGGACCCATTCACCACTTTGGGTGAATGGGTCGTCCTAACCTAGGACACCCCTTTTTTGGCATATTTGAGATGGGTTTTTTTATGTTATTTCACCTCCCCAAAGCTAGGTCCTAGAAAATTGTGCTAGGACCCATTCGCCCAAGGTGGCGAATGCTTCCTCCTTGCTTAGGAGCCCCCTTTTTGAATTTATTTGTGGTGAGATTTTAATAATTTTGTATTTTAGAATTGATGTCACTTTTGATTATTTGAATTTCGAGATTAATCCTTATATTTAGTATAAATATAAGTTTAATTCACATGGTTTCATCCTAGATCTTCATAAGCAATCAAGAGTACATTCACAAGAGCATTATAGATCACTTCAAGAGCATTTCAAAGGAATTCAAGGGCAGATTATGAAAGTATTATTGCAGTAATTCAAGGTTATATCATCATGTCAAAAGCATAGTGCATCAAGCATGTTGTTGAGCTAAGTGAGTTGATGTAGTATTGAAGATCCATTTGCAAGCATTATTTCATATCTAATTCAAGATCAAGATCTACATTCTATATGACCACTTCATGTTATTTTGTAGATTTACATTCCAAGACATCTTCCAAGGCATCTTCATTTCATGTTTTATGTTTCATGCTTCTATTTCATTGTTTCATCATAAGGTTTAATTACCTAAATGGGGCTTGACCAAGGAAAACCCCTATTCCCAAAAAATCAACAAGTTTTTCTACCATTTGATGTGTTTTTCTCAGGTTAATAGGTTGAAGATCAAGTGGAGAACAAGATTGGATAAAAATTATCAAAGTTGTCAAGTTGCAAAGTTGCCATCCATATTGTAAGAACACGAAAACAAAGCTGCAAAATTTGTTTGC
Source organism: Sequoia sempervirens (assembly GCA_007258455.2). Lineage (NCBI taxonomy): Eukaryota > Viridiplantae > Streptophyta > Pinopsida > Cupressales > Cupressaceae > Sequoia > Sequoia sempervirens. The sequence goes on along the minus strand of VDFB02000002.1, from coordinate 74,301,483 downwards.
AATTTTTAGGAGCTGAGCACCGAGGAGGTATAAGTGTAGATACCAAGGAACAAAACTTAGATCTCAGTTTGTAGAAACCCTAATAGGGACCCATTCGCTAGTAAAGGCGAATGAGTCCTCAGTGACCCAAAAAAAAACAAGTTTTCTCTAAGGTACACATTAATTTAGCCTTCCAAAACTTCCCTTATAGTTGCTATAATAGTTAGTATTAGTTTTTGATTGTTATTTATGCATTTTAGCCCTCATAATTGTATGTTTCATAGCAAAACTTGTGGTTCACCATCTTGTTGACTCATTTTGGTGAACCCTATTTTTATATGAAACACTTAGCGTTTGTACCTATGTGTGATGTAGTAAATGCATTTGACACACTATGTGAGAGCAATATTATACATCTCAAAGCTCAAGGTGTAGCTGATTATTTTGAGGATACATGGGTTGGATGTCCCGATAGACATCAACGGTGACAAATAGCAAAATTCTGAATTGAAATGTGTGATTGTTATGAGGGAGTTTCAAAAGATTAGCCCAAAACTACTAATTCAATTGAAGGTTGGCACAGAGGATTCAAACAAAAAATTTCAACACATCACCCCAATATTTGGAAATTCATTGACAACATTAAAAGAGAACAAAGCATAAATGAGGTTCGAATTGAACAATATTTAAGTGGTCAAGAGAAGCAAAAAAATAAAAAATTATAGAGATTCTGCTGAATGGATAAAAAATGTAGTGGCTAAGTATGATGAGACCAAGAACATTTGTGATTACTTGCGAGGTATAGCTAACAATACCAATTATTAGATTATATAGTTCTCATATATATAATTGATTATAGATGACTGATAAAATAAAATATATTAAAAAATATTTATATTTTTATTATCATAAATCAAATTCTCTAAAGTTAATGCGATTATTTTTTTATTATCATTTTTATTATTATAAATCAAATTATTCTTTTGAAAAAAGAAATCAAAGTTTTTGAAATATATATTAAAAAATGTTAAAGTAGTTATATGCCGGTGAATTGCTGGTGGTGAGTTTTATTTGAGGTGAATTTTTCATGGTAGTGAATTTTATTGTGGTTAATTGTTGGTGGTGAATTTTCCTAATGAATTGTTGGCGGTGAATTTTCCTAGAGCCATTTTCCATTGTGCTGGTCTGAAGAGGAGATTGGTAAGTAGGGCTAATGGAAATTTGGGAGCTCCATCGCCTGCATTGCAACAAACTGAGTAAATATGATGGTATCTTTCTTCATTTTCATCTACTATATGGGTTCGATGCTTGACTAATCTCTTATTTTAGGTAGGTTTGTGTGCAGGTTTTAAGACAACAATATATTTTGCTACATTCCATTCAGGGGTTTCCTATAGTGTTAGATCTACTATGACTCGAAAGATATGTTGCTACATGGTTTCATTACTAGGTAGATATGTTAGCCATGGCAGCCATGTCTTTCCCGTTCACTCAATACTAAAAGAAATGAAAGGTGCCAACCAACCGTTGGAAAGAGCTCTAAGCTTAAACCTATATTTTAATTCATTTACCTTGCTAGTTTAAACGCCTATTCCTTTAACTATTCAAATAGTCAGACAAGAAACTCAATGTTTCCTTTTAAAAAGAATAATTTGAGAAGATGGAATAATATAGTACCATAATTATAGGTATATATACTTGTATATCCTTTTCTTCTTCTTGAAACAACTAGAGATACTATTCTAACTTGGTGTAACATAAAGTCTATCCTATTTACAATGAATTTTTTTCCAAAATGGAAGTAATCAATCATTTTCTTTGAATTACTAATGCTAAAAAGTAAACTCATGAAGGAAAATTCCATGAATTTTGATAATATTCATTTCTCAAAATATATTTCTACATATTAGGTTTTGGTATATATGATTATTTCAAGTACACACTTATATTTACATAAATTTTTAGGTTATTGCAAGGGTGTGTGCAGGATCATCATGGAAAAAAACAAGCCCTTAACTGGCAAAAAAATCAGAAAAATCAGAGTTAGGAAACTTGATGTAAAAAATTGAATAAGTTATCTATATTATTTCAAGAATATGTAAGAATAGAATTTTTAGCAAATTGAATGTATTTTCTAAACTACTAGGTATATTTAAAAGAAAAAATAATCTATTTGGTGAAAATTTGAAATTTCAATGTAGTAATACTTAAATTTCAGGGAAAAAAAAGTAGGTGTTTGTCTGACTACGCTAACCACAATAAAATGATAATATTTTTTTAAAAGATTTTAAATATAAGTAGAGGACTTATGTCCCAATGTGATCCATATTTTTTTGTAATTTTTTTCCAAGTAAATAAATAATTATGAATTTTTTATTACAAATTTTAAAAATATAAAAAATCATATGTCCTTTCTTAACTTGGTCAAAACTTCATGAAATTCAATTTTTTTAATCCTATGGTGCGAAGAATAGAATGTGACACATGTTTCAGATTCAAAAAATGTGATACCATTTGAAAGCTATAGATGTTTTTCAATCAGCCTATCAATCAGGATTTTAGTCATAATTTAAAAAGAAAATAAATAATAATTATTTATTAAATTCAAAGTAAAGCATAATTTATATTGGTGGAAAGCTGAGAATCTCCTTTAAAAACCCATTTCATTTCATCAATTTTGGGTAAAAAAAAAGTTGTCAGCCACATACCCTACACATACCCATCATATCGCCACTTTTTGGCCCATCAATTCCTTTTCTTAAAATACTTGTACAATTTGAACATGAACTCTACAAGGAGTACTACAAGCTACATTCTACTCAATATTATAGTTTTTATAGAAACCCCTTTTGTGGGTCATTATCACATCTTATCCACTACATATCACAAGACAAATATGAATGGTCTTCAACTAAAATAAGATTTTCTTCATAGAAGTTTCGAAACCTACACATAAAATAATATGGGTAAATTTTCATGTTAATGGGTGCCCAACTCCCATCCTTAAGACAAAAAATTTTCCCACCTCTAAGATTAGGGAGATAATGATGGTGAAAAAGTGTCAATGTGACATAAAAAATTATAGCACACAACACAGTGTGGACAATGGAAATGGAATGCACAACTTCCTTGTTTACACAAGAGGGGAATGAAGGAAGAGGGATCTGATTTCACAATGCTCACATTCCAGAATATATTAGAGACCTCAACCCAATGAAGGATATGAGATATCTGACTGTAAGATATCCTTGGAGATGAATAAAAACAAGAAATGGGTTCATCACCAAATCCAAACTTGGAAAATGTAAGATGTTTGAAAACACAGTGTGATATGCAAAAAGATTGTTTGAATCAATACAAAACAAAATAGAGCAGCCAAACAGAAAGAGTGCACCTACAAACTTGTAGAGGTCGAAGTGAAGACTAGAAATTTCTTTGAAATTCTGAAAAACCCAACTTTTTGACCAACTGGGACTCATTCACCAACCTGGGCGAATCAGTCCCAGATCAGGGTTTCTGCCTAGAAAGTTGTTTCAAATAAAAGGGTACTGGAATCTACAAATTAACCTAGAAAATACCTTCAAAATTTTCCATTAATGGAAAATCAACCCCATTCTACTTTTTCAAAAACTAGAAAATCTGATCTGTACTCCAACACCTGCATTTTCTTTTCAAGATGGGTTCTGGATATGAAACTACGAAAACACCTACAAAATAGAATATAATTAGATTTTCTAATAAGGGGATTTTCCTCAGTCAAAACCCTAGTTTGGTAATTAAACCTTGAAAGAGATAATGAAATGTGCATGCAAACCCTAGCCTCAAGTGTGTCTAAGACTAGGAAAACTGAAGCATAATGCAATCCTATTCTAATATGCAAGAACAAGATGCATAAATAAAACTTGAATGATGCAAGAATCATTTTAGGAGATCCTAAATCACCTCAAATGAATCTCAATTGTATGCAAACCTTCCTTGGGCTAAAATTAGAGAGACAATGGAAGATGTAATCACTTGGAAAACAAGTCCTTAGGCTTGGGTTGATGGCTAGTTGCATCTCCCCAACCTAGAATTCCTCATAATTCACCATAGAAATCTATGATCAACTCTTGACAATGCTAGATATTGATCAAAAGTGAGCTTGAAGACCTACAAAAATCCTTGAATGTTGCTCCAAAGCTTCAACTTTGCTCCAAATAGACTTATGAATCTTCTTATGAAAGATTCTCAATATTTTACTCTTGAATTGCATTGTCTTTCCAAGTCTAAACTTGGTGGTGAACCCCTCTTGTAATCTGAAATCATATCCTAAGATACCCTATTTTCAGATCTCTCCCTTCATTCTTAATTGAGGTCTCTAGGGCATCCTTGAATGTTAGTTTGAGAAAAGTGATGTTCTATGTCTTAAACCATAAAGCATCCATTTTTCAACTAATCATTTTGGTGAACTTGCATTTCGAATACCTTCTTTACTAATTTGGAGTCTGTCATCATCCTAGATCTAGCTTGGATTGAATTTGCATTAGGGTTGCATTAGTTAATTGGCACCTAGGGCTTCTAAAATTTTGCATTAGTGAAAGTGCATATAGGTTGCATTTTTGCATCTCAAATCATTGAAAATCATCTAAAAATTGCATTTTTACTTAGTATACAGATCATACAACATAAAAAGCATAAAAATCAATTGAAAAATTCTAATTTTTTTTAAAAAAATCTCTACTGGGACTCATTCACCACCTTGGGCGAATTAGTCCTAGTGCACCCATGAATTTTCCTTTTACAACATTGAAAACCTTGTTTATACACTTTTGTTTGCTGCCATTAACTATTTGTTTCACCGGGTTGACTTTTTGTTACAGGCATTTCACTAAAACTAGCTTAAATTAGTTGATTTCATGCATTGCTTAATTCCAAATTTGCATTTGCAACATTTCATTTTTAGATCATTGCATAGTGTAATCAGAAAATTACCTTTTTTGAAATCTAAAAACTACATTTCATTTTAAGTCTTTACATTGCATCTTAAGTTTGCATATATTATTGTTCAAAAATGTTAGCTTTGGTATTTTCCAAATTTTCAAAGAAAAAGTTAATCAATAAACATGTTAGTCATTTATGGGTATGTGCAGGATCATGATGGGCCAAAAAGTGGCAATGTGATGGGTATGTGGCTGACAACTTTTTTTTAACCCAAAATTGATGAAACAAAATAGTTTTAAAGGAGATTCCTAGGTTTCCACCAATATAATTTATGCTTTACTTTGAATTTAATAAGTATTATTATTCATTTTCTATTCAATTATGACTAAAGTCCGATTGATAGGTTGATTGAAAAATATCTATAGCTTTCAAATGGTATCACATTTTTTGAATCCAAAATACACATTATATGCTTTAAATACTATAAGATTAAAAAAGAAAATTGAATTTCATGAAATTTTGACCAAGTTGTTGGTCGACATACAAGTTTTTATATTTTTTAAAATTTGTAATAAAAAATTCATAATTAATTATTTACTTGGAAAAAAATTACAAAAAAATATGCATCACATTGGGACATGAGTCCTCTAGTTATATCTAAAATATTATAAAAAAATATTATCATTTTATTGTGGTTAGGGTGGTCAGACAGACACCTACTACTAATTTTTTCCCTGAAATTTAAGTACTACTACATTGAAATTTCAAAATTTCACTAAATAGATTTTTTTTTTAAAACAAACCTAGTAGTTTAGAAACTACAATCAATTTGCTATATATTCTATTCTTACATATTTTTGAAATAATATAGATAACTTATTCAAATTTTTAATTCAAGTTTCCTAACTCTAATTTTTCTAAATTTTTTGCCACTTAAGGCCCTTTTTTTCCATGATGATCCTGCACATACCCTTATTCAATGCATTCCCTAGTCATGAGAGTCTCTTAATGTGAAAGAGTGGACATGTTCATGCTTTCCTTAAACTTACACCCCCTCCTATTTCTCCTATCTGTGAGGATGATGTTGTACCATAGAAAAAAGCAACTTGCTTGGTTTTGGGAATAATTGATGACAAATTGGACTTAATAAGGCCTTGATTTGGTGTCCACTCTAGGTCTTTGACTCTTTCAAATAACAATGTCTTGTAAAGGTATTGTAAAGTGTTGTAAAAGACTTTCATATTTTTCTAGACTTAATAAACACATTCTCCCTTAATTAAACATTATAAAATGTATTTAATTCACATCAATCTAGAAGGCTTGTGAATTAAACTTAACCTTAGTCTAGTGTTGTAATGTGTCCTACACATTCACATTGGATGTTGTTCCTTTCTAGGCTATGTGGACCTCATTTTAGTGTTGAAAAGTGTATTTAATCACACTTTCAAATTGACTTATGTGTCCCAAGCCTTAATTGACCTTTTAATCATCATTAATAGGCCTTTGGGTAAGTGCACCAAGATGGTTCCCAAAAAGGGGCTTAAGTGGCCACTTTTTTTTTCTAAAATTAGGAAATACTGACCTTGGACATGAAATTGAGGATGCTTACACTCAAAATTTTGAGATGGAATAAAAAGAACAATTCAAGTGCTCTGAGTCTACTTTCTAAACTACTAGTTTATTTTGAAAATGGTTGAGATTAAGGGGTTCAAATGAGGGACGTACACAAATTGGTGTTGTTTTTGTCCAAAAAACATAACATAGCAACTCTTGTACTACCCTCGTATGGTGAACATTTTTTAGTATTTTTAAAATCACCATGGTCAAAAGTTAGAAAATAGTATGTAGTTGATGCATGATTTTTTAATAATTTTTTAATGAATATTTTATTTTTGACTCATTTTCAAAGCGGAAACTTCCTGAAAAGTAGAATTTTGGCCGTGCTACCCCTACAAATTTTGGAATCTAATTGAATCTTTTAAAAAAAAAATTGTAGAATGGATTCTAGTTTCTATAAATTTAATTTATTTGAAACTTTGATGAATAGTTAATTTATAACAAAAAAACACTGCTTTTTTCCAAAACAGACACATACAAAAAAAATAAATTATGGATGAATGGCTTAACATTGTCAGAAAGAAAGAAAGATGATTGCCCTTCAAAGAGGACTAGAGCCAATCTAAAGAGAAAATCATATTCTTTGCCTCAGGAGATCTAGGATCTAAAAAAGGTAACCTAGGAGATGTGCAACCTTGAAGCTGAGGTTGTTGAAACTTTAAAGTCCTTAGCTTAGCTTTGGTTGTGTTTGGTGCTGGATTTTTGCCGATTCTTGGTTGGTAGTTGCTGTCCTTTATTGCTTTTTTCTATGTTGCAGCTTTCCTTTTTTTGTATTCTCTGATGGCATATCTTTTTCAAGCTTGTAAAATTTGTGGTTTCAGGTCCCTGTAAAACCCATTTTTTCCTTTATCAAAAACATTGTCAGAAAGTGAAAAAAATTACATCGTTGGATAGCTAAGAGAGAACCTAACATTACCCAGATGTTCGATTTGTTTGATATTGAACCACGTGTAATCTTGGCAGTGAGCAGAAACTCAAATATGTGAAATATTGTAGAAATTGCAAAAACACGTCTCTAGTCGTTGGGAATTCCCTCCAAGCCTTTGGGTTGGTATTCCAAGGAAAATACCAATCCCAAGGCTTGGGGATTCCCAAAGCAAGATATAGCATGAGTGTGTTATATGTTAGTTTTGACATGGTTTTTTTCATTTGTGGGGAGCATGTCTAGCAAGACATAACGTGAGTGCGGTATAACACGCTCGCATTATGTATTTCTTTATGTTAAATGCATATTGAATGTATGTTTATATATTTGTATGTCTGTATGCACATATATGCTTGTAATGTCATGTATGTATATGTATGCTTGTATGTATCAATGCATGTATATTGTATGTATGCCTACTTGTATGCAATATTGTATATATGTGCATGTACATGTATGCTTGTGTGTATGTAGGATTGTATATATATATGTATTATGCTTGTATATATGTATTTATGTATGTCTTTAGAGGGAGAGAGGATTTAAAGAGAGAGAGAGAGAGATCTAGAGTTGTCTAGATAGGATGGGAGAGGGAGAGGGAGAGGGATGGGGAGAGGGAGAGGGAGAGGGATGGGGAGAGATAGAGAGTCTGGAGAGAGGGAGAGGGGGTGGAAGTGAGAGTTTAAGAGAGAGGGAGTGGGAGAGAAGGGATTGGAGTGAGAGGGACTTAGCTAGG